>OZ025876.1:4834792-5094792 GCA_964019415.1 Ianthella basta
GATTGTGTATGTGTCTTGGGCCCCATCCTGTCACATGTGACCAGGTGTGAGATCATCTGGTATGTGTTGCCAATTGCACAGTAATTCACCTCCTGACTATTATCTGACTATCTGTGCCTGAGTGCACAGCAGGTATGTGTGCCTTCCCCATTCACACCATCAGCCCAAGATGTATTTGGGTTTCATGATAGAATGTGCACGTTTCATCACTGTGTGTGTGTGTGTGTGTGTGTGTGTGTGTGTGTGTGTGTGTGTGTGTGTGTGTGTGTGAGTGTGTATGTGTATGTGTGTGTGTGTGTGTGTGTGTGTGTGAGTAGCAGGATCAAACTTTTATTTACATACACACTGTACCATGCGTTTCACTTTGTCAGTTTTGTAACAGCTGAAGAAGATTTATGGATTGGAATATCTTGTACTCATTAACGTCCTTGCTGTGATTTGAATTTAGTAACCCCATCACCTGTTGTAATGTGCTGTGACTGATTGAGCCAACTGTGGAGTTGTTGAAACCAGCCCCTTCCACACAATATGTCCTGAAGGAGGAGCCTCTTTGTATGTAGTTCATGAATTTAAGCCTTCCATTGCAGCAAAGTTGCATTACACCTCCACCACCACACTCAAGGTGAGTGTTGTTTATCGCGTCGACTGTCTTCCTCTGTGTGCTTGCCCCATCTGTAGACACTGAACTATGTCGAATACGTTATGAACGCCAAAGAGAAAATGAGCAGGAAGAACAAACAGGGAGCAGTTTTCACAGACGATGGCTTTGCAATGGGTATGAATGAGCTCACGGTAGCCATGTGTAAGGGCGGGGCTGACACCCGGGGGAGGGAGAGCTGACTGGGTCGGGTGGGGACTGGAGGGGGATAGCTAGTGCGTGCAGTGCAGCTGTACATTGGGAGTGTAACCTGACACCAGGAAGTGGTGAGAATTGGATTATGTCTGTCCATTGGAATGATGCAAGAACTGCTATGAGGGGTGGGGCAGAGGGGCAATTGACCCTGTCTCCTCTCTCCCCTCCCCTCCATTTCCTTCTCTGTCTTTCCCCTCCAACTCCTCCCTCCCCACCTCCTCCTCCTCCTCCTCCTCCTTCACCCTCCCTCCCCTCCCTTCCCTCTCTTCCCTTCCATCCCACAGGTGTTGCTTACATTCTAAAACTCCTTGACCAGTACCATGAGTTTGACTCCTTGCACTGGTTCCAATCTGTTGGGAGGAAGCTCCGAAGAGACCTGGTGAGAAGGAACAGCTCTCCAAAGAGCTCTGTCTTGAGAGGATTAGTACTCTGTCATATATATACTTGGGACACTTGGTCTCAATGTGTATTAGTCTTTCTGTGTGCTAGTTTTGAAAAATGCTGTGTACGTATGTAAACTGTGTGTGCTCCACTGTAGGCGGCTGAGACAGAGGCTTCAAGGAAGAGCCAAACGGACACCAACCTGCAACAGACAATGCAGCTCACCAAGAGGAGGCTTGAGACACTCTGGAGTGTGAGGAGAATCACACACACATGCACGCATGTACACACACACACGCACACACACACACACACACAAGCACGCGCGCGCACACACACACACACACACACACACACACACACACACAATTTGTATGTGCTGTGTAGTGTGAAGGGAAATATACAGGTCATTCAATGACACTACGTACCTTAAGTCTGAATTACATACATTCTAAGGAATTTATGGAAATGGTTTTATCCATGTGTCATCACTGCCATCAAAGGCTGCTCACTTGACTTGTATCTGAACCATCCTCTTTGTACCTTCCATACAAAGTAACCCTAAGGTGTAGTTATATGTCTTAGCATTAGGTCACACATACTATGTGTGTAGGTAGAGTGTGCTAAGTGGTTGTTAGCTCCTTGCACAAGAACATGGACTTTGAGGAGGCACTGAGGTGGTCCCACTTGTGTGTGCGCTCCTTCCTTAAGAGAGCATGAAAGAAGATAGGTGAATGTGTATATGTTGGTCGTGTTTTTGTTCTTAGGAATTTCAACTACTGGACTATTCATTGACGAGTGCCCGCATCTTCTTCAGAGCTGACCTCACAGCTGCAGAGGAGGACACAGGTAAGGAAGGGGGAGGCCAATGGAGGATGGCCTAGGCTGCTAGCCCCTTTGCCCCAAATGGTGGGCTGTAGAGGTGTATGCATTTACATAGCACCTCCAAATAGTGTGATCAAATGTGACAGTGGTATGATATAAGTCTTCTTGTTGGTATTCCTTTGATGTGTGAGATGTGAATGTTAAGCTTGCAGTGTGTAGTGTGTGCAGTGAAGCACTGCTATGTTGAAGGCTGATGAGGGTGTATGTGTCATTCAATCTCTTCCTTATCTTGAAGGCTTGGGAGTGGCTAGGTATCATTTCTCACTGAGTTCTCAAAACAAACCCTCTCCTAGTCTGTCATAAAATGGTTGACTTTTAGCCTTTGTGCACATCTGATGCACGTCTAATCTAAATTTGACCTGGGTTAACTGGGCCTTATGCAGGGGGTGTATGTGTTGCGACTGACCTCCCCCTCCCTCCCCCTCCCTCCCCCCTCCCCCCACACACACTGCTAGGTGAAGGAGGTCCTGGTGACCAAACACAAGCAACTGCTGAGGGGGAGGGCCCACCCCCACCACCACCTCCAGGGGAAGGACCACCGCCCCCACCACCTCCTCCAGGGGGAGGAGGGGCACCACCACCCCCACCACCACCTCCAGGGGGAGGAGGGGCACCACCGCCCCCACCACCACCTCCAGGGGGAGGAGGGGCACCACCACCACCACCACCACCCCCTCCCCCACCCCCACCTCCTCCGCTACCAGGTGAGCCTCCACCATACAATGCATGCAGTGGACTAGCTTGACAAGAGACAATCAGTGCACTCTCACTGTTTCTTACATTTGTCACTCTATCCAATGGTGAGCACTCGAGTTAGCCGTATTTGTTTCTCCCTTCCAGGAGGCCCAGGACAGCCACCGCCACCACCACCACCACCGCCACCACCACCGCCACCATTGCCATGAGGGTGAAGGGACAGTAACTATGACATGTATGCGTACACACGTACGCCCCTCTGTCTTTAAATTGTAGAACTAACCATGTACAATGTTTACACTGCCTCTGTCACGATCTTGTAGTTACATAAGCACGGGGAGATTCCATACATCCGTCAATACTGCGCAGGTGTGACTATGAATATCATTAATGAGGACAGATTGCCTTATTCGGCAGCTAGCCCGGAGGAGGTTGTCTCGTCGACACTACTATCACACGAGGTGTGTGTGTACCCCCGAACAGTCGCAACAACTAGCTAGAGCTAGCTATAGTGCCTTGGAGAGATCGATTGAGAAGGCAAACAGTCATGTCTTTCCTTCGTGTGAAATTGATCGAGGTGAACTTTGAGGAGGGCGGAACCATGCCCAGTGATCCTTTCTGCGCTGTGAAGATCCTTGAGGTGCAGAGCCAGGGCGAAGGCGGCGACCCCCAGCTGATCCAGAAGAAGAAGACCTTCTACCCTCAGTGGAACCGCTGCTTCGATTCCCACTTGGTGCAGGGACGAAGGATGCAAGTGATCGTTATGGACAAACAGGTCAGCAAGTTCCCTTTGTCCTTGAAGGTCAAGGGTGAAGCGCATTCTCGCATAGTATCTTCCCCATTATACCAATGCCCACTGACACCTCTCTTCCTCTATGGCTCACACAGGAGGGCGGCAATGACCGCCCAGTGGCGCAGGTGACGGTGGAGACGGAGATACTGGCGGAAGAGTGTCGGCAGGAGTCGGACGGCCACGTCGTGAAACTGGAGGTACGCCCCCTAGCTGGCTAACTCTCCGCTCTGCGGGGGTCCGTAAACTGATAGTAAGGGATTCTTATCTGATGTTAGCTGACTGGATTGTGTACAAATTCGGCCTCATGTTGAGTCTGTGGCTACTGGGTGGGATGAAAACATGAGAAATCTTTGAGACTGCAAGTTTATTGCCAAATGGATCATGTTGTACACACTCACTGAAATGCATCTATTGTGCTGCAATTGACCCCTTGGTGTTGCATGGGTTCTGTACCTATGTGTGTGTGTGTAGCCATACTGAGTGCTGCCAGTAACATAGATGCTGAGGGGTGTGGCATGTACTTTGTTCTTTCAAGCTACCTCCTCTGGGCTTTGGATTTTAATTACTGAACACTTCCTTATCTGTCCTGATACTAGTTTATTGCCTTTCTTGGATTAAGGAATACTTTCTATCAGTATGGGCTGCCAAGGGGCATAGATCACCATCGATAAATTCACTCTGTGTGCACTGCTATTATGGATAAAGAGACAGTGGAGGGGTGTATCCTGCATGGATTCACTCAGTAACTTTTGGCAATGTTCTGAAGTGTGGGACGTTGGTATCCACCAAGCTAATGAGATGAGCGTGAACACAGCAGCTGTTTTAGGTGCCATCCAAGGACTGCTTGTGTGGAGTATGCTAACTATGCAGCAATCCTAGCCTCTGGCTTCCTCAGAGGCAATCTACATGTGAAGTGTTCCCAGCAGAGATATCCTGGAGGAGTGCTGTGTCCTCTTGAATAAGGGATGGTGCCACTGTATGGGTGTCATGCTCTGAATTCATTGGATGCCTTCCAACGTCCCCACTCGTGGGAGTCTATACAATGCTTAGTCGCGCTTCAGTGTGTTTGTATACAGCTTACACGCACACTTGCAGAAGAAGGAGCAGGAGTCGCATTGCACTCTTTCTAAGAATTCCCTGTAGTGTGTGGCTATGTGATGATTACCACATTTTACGCCTCGCATGTGCCAAAATAAGGTGACATGCCATCTTCATGTACAAATGGGATTGCTAAATGGCACTGCAGTTGACTTGTTGCACTATGCATAGCCCCAGCTCACACCTCCCCTCAGGCCTCCCACTCACACACTCTCACTCCCACCCCTCCCACCTCCTCCCCCTCCCACTCCCCCTACCCCCATCCCCTCCCACTTCCCCCTCCCACTCCCCCCATAATCAGCTCTACCTTATCAAGCACACAGCACAGTAGTGCTTTTACTTTCTGAGGAAGGGTGTGGTGTGGGGAGGGGTGTGTGGGCGTGTGCAGGAGACAATCTATGGCAATCTAGCTTTCTTTCTTGTGATAGTGGTGGCTGCACTTGTCATCTATTCACATGTCTGTTCACATGTGAGTCTTGTCCTCTTTCTCTCCCAATGCATCCAGCTTGACCTGACCCCGTGTGGTGTTCTGACGATGCAGGTGAAACTGTACAAGGAAGTGCAGAGGGATGCAGGTTAGTGAATCCTGTAGTGCTAGGACAGGCACATTGGGTGTGGCAGTGTGGGTGTGGCAGTGTGGTGGGCATGACTGTGCTAGTACATAGGTTCTTTGTGTACATAAGAGTGTGTTTGATCCTGCACTGATATTCTGTATGGTTTTGTGTATGTGTGTAGGTATACACATATACACATACATACATGCTTGTAAGAGAGTGTATGGTATTGGGCATGCTTATTAAGGAGTTTAGCTCATTTAGTTGCACTGGCATGCACTTACACACACAGTAAACATACCTTTGATGGTGTGTGGTGATGCTATTGTGGGAAATGGGTGCTTTGTTTGGTGAGCTGTCATTCCTTTCTTGACAACCAAACAGAGCTTTATGGAATGCCTTTTATGGTCATGCTGAAGGATATGCACAAACACAGCACAGACACTGTACAGACACTGTAAACACTCACACTGAATAGCTCATGTACACACCTCCTTTTGAAAAGACAAACTGTTACACTTCCACACTTGTGCTTCTTGGTGTAGCTTAATTTGACCCAGTGGTTCACATCTGACCCGGGCTAGTGTATTAGGAGTGCCTTAGTTTGTTCTCCTTGCGGATTTTATGGAGGCTAAGAATGTTTATTTGTAATTGTATGTAAGTTTATGCGCATAAATGTGTGTATTCATGTAGTTATGTACGTGTTGTGACTGCTAGAAGTTATGGTGCTGTCAGTGGGCGCAGTTTCTACCTAAAGCCATGCCATTTGCAATTGCTGTAGTGAAGATGTTGTCACCTCAGCTGGAGAGTCTATGGCACTTGCCTCCTTATTCTAAAGTAGTGTGTTAGGGTTCCTTTTAAAGTAGTGCATGGAGATGTACACAAGTGGGAACTAAACACGGAGCACTCCTCCCCTGTCTCCGGCTTGTGTGATGGGCTGTGTATTGAGGCAAGCGCACATGGTGTTTTAGTGTCTTGTATGTAATGGTAATACCCATTTGGGTTAGCTGTGGCTCTCCCAACAGAAACCTTGATGGATACCCTCAGTATACTTAGACTGTTACTCGCTAATCTCGATGCATGTGAAGCACAAGAGTACATCAGTGTGGCCTCTTCCTCCTGGTACCTCGTACAGAGCTTGATGTCCCCAATGGAACGATGGCTGATGTCCCAAATGGTAAAGTGTCACCCCAGGAAATGACCGAGGCAACCCCTACCCCTCCTCCCCGTGATTTTGCATCCCCTCTCCAGTTGGCCGAGGCCACCCGCACCCCAGAGCACCTTGAGTCCCTCCAAGAGAACAAGTATGCTACTGCACTCCGAGGGAGGAGGGGTGCCCTCAGGCAGGCCAAGGCGGAGGAGTTCCGCGGACACAAGTTTGTCAAGAAGTACTTCAGGAAGCCCACCTACTGTGCCTTCTGCAAGGAGATGTTCTGGTTAGGAATTGTGCAGTGTTTGTGTGTGTTTGATGGCCTTTAGCCACAGTGGTTGAAACGTTGGCTATGAAAGAATCTACATATGTACCATGTCAATGAATCTCCACTTAATTATCTTCCTACTGTTGTGTCATCAATGCCTTGTTGCTGTGGAGTGCATTTGACTGGCAATGGAATGAATGTTTGTGTGTGCTGAATGTTGTGTATCTAAGTATCTCTGTTTCATTTGTATTGTAAACATCTTTGGAGTGTGTTCTCTTGTCGTGTGTATACCGTATGTACGTATGTATGTACGTTTGTACATGTATAGTTCAGAACTGCTGGTTTCATTGGAGTTAGGGATTCATTTTCACTGATGATGCTTTGTTTCTGATCGTCTCAGGGGTTTCCGTGCCAAAGCTTGCCAGTGTCAGACCTGCACCTATGTGGTCCACACCAAGTGCATGGAGTCTGTCCTCAACAGGTGCACTGAGGCAGCCACCACCAGTGCAGGCACAATGGTATGCTATGACGTACTGTGGGAGGACTATACGTACATACGTACATATGTAACTCTCTAGAGTGGCAGCTGTGTACAATCAACACTGCAACTGTGTTATTGTTCAGAATGTAGAAGGCAGTGATGCCTTCTGTTGATTACTTTCATACATACTTCAAGGGAACATGTGTAGTTTCCATGGCATTACAAAATTGATGGTTGCCTTCACTAACTATTGCGTACATAATCTGAATTAACCTTTTGGGGTTCAACTTGTTGTTTCATCTCTGTCTTATTTCCTATTGTCTTGCAGTACCTGAAGGAGCGCTTCCAGATCAACATGCCTCATCGTTTCAAGAAGGCTGGCTTTATGTCCTCTGGCTTCTGTGACCTGTGTGGGCAGCTCATCATCATGGGACAGGGGCTAAAGTGCTCTGCTTCAGGTGAGATACGTACACAGTTTCCACTTTTCTCTGGGGGATACGTAGTCCTGTCATGCCAAATTTGGCCCCCACTAATTAGCCTCCCCAGAACCAAAACAGCAACCAAATTGGTTCCCCCGGGAACCCACTTAGTCGCTGAATTTGGGCCCCTTTTGTCGTTTTGGTTACCCTCTCAGACCTGCACACAAAAACTAACATCAACCGGTGTAGTTGCATCCTTGGCCTCAGGGAGTGAAGAATGGTTACAAGCCACCTTTGCACTGCTGTAGATACATTGTCTTTCACTGTCAATTCCTCCACTTTGTCACTTACGATTTGATGTGCAAATGGTTAACCTACGTAGTGACAGTCTTTGCTCACAAAACTTTCTGGCGCAGATTGTTTTGCCTTTCTTCTTGTACACCACCTCCACATCCCTCACTGTCATTCGATCAGCTCACTTCTTAATGGATCACTTCATATTTTTGTCCCATCCTTCTGGGTACTTGTAAGTTAGTCCTTTAGACGCTACAGTAGCGTATCTGATACAGTAGCAGTCCTCCATGCCTTCCATAGTTGTATTTCCTGTATGTATTACTGGTGCCGCATGAATGTTACTAAATCTTATTTCACTTTCATGTACGTATGTACGTATGTACGTATGTAGGTAGGTAGTGGTGCTGGTGCATGAGGTGCTGTCTCACATTACAGCAGTGGTGTGTGGTACTGCCCTGACCATTTATCAGGTTACAATGGTGCTGTTTATGAATCGTGTGTGTATGTATGTACTAACGTCTTTGTGTTCACTTCACTATTAGTACTGTGTGTGTGGCATGCACACGCACGTACGTACATACTTACGTATGTATGTATGTATGTACAGTGGAACCTGTGTAAGATGGTCACCCTTGGGACCTGACCAACTGGCTTTTATACGTACAGAAGTGGCATGCTCATAGAGTTTGTATGAAATTATGCGCCCAGCAGATGCTTATGGCGAAATAGCACAAGCTTCAATCTATGTGGCTAGTAAGTAATGTTTATCTTTACACTGATGGTGACATGATCGGATTGCTGGGAAGTGGCTAGTTGAGTCATCAGCGAAGGGTATGTCCTGCTACAGGTGGCCTTCCTACGTACGTTAGAGGATATCTTGTGTGCAAAGGTGTTTGGTTGCCAAATGTTGGAGAAATGCTGAGGTTAACTACAGAGCTTACCAACCCCCAAGACCCCTTCGCTGTAGCCATGATGAAAGATGGTTGCACAGTGGACATGTTCCAAAGGCAGTCAGCTGGACCATGTCGGATTCTGTGAAGTGACCGTTGTTATGGTTAACCACAGCACTGGAGTTGGCCCGGAAATTCTGTGCGTGTACCAGTTTTATGGATGCCTGGCCTACACAGAGAGGCTCAAGACCCTCTAGCTGTAGTGAAGAACTCTACTGACCGATGCTAACAGTTGGACTTTGTTCTGTTGTACTCAACACAGTAGCTGTCTGATGTAATACAGGGTGACCTTTAGGCTTTAGTACAAGTTTATAATGCATACGTACTAATCAATACAAATTTATTCGGGACGACCAGCTTATACTAGGCAACCACCTAACTCAAGTGACCGCTGACACAGGTTCCATTGTATACTCTTTGTTATTCAGTTTTTGGTTAATAAGATTCGTCCACTCAGGGGTATATGAATGTACATATGTA
This sequence comes from Ianthella basta, assembly GCA_964019415.1. Lineage (NCBI taxonomy): Eukaryota > Metazoa > Porifera > Demospongiae > Verongiida > Ianthellidae > Ianthella > Ianthella basta. The sequence goes on from OZ025876.1 coordinate 4,844,095, forward strand.
TGTACTACTACTTCTCTAATAATGTCAGTTTTAATGCTGCCTATCTCAATGCACACATGCATCATACACACACGATGCACACACACACACACACACACACACACACACGCACGCACACATGTGCGTACACATGTACAATTCCAATATTTAAATGCACAAATACACATTGTCAACAACACAACACACTCAGGCTGTGGTGTGATGTGCCACAAGAAATGTGAAAAGAAGATGCCCAACCTCTGTGGTATCAGTCAGAAGTTGCTCGCTGAGGCAGTGAAGGGAGTTAATGAAGAGAAGAAACGCCGCAAATCGGTGAGTTGTAGTTTTGTACTCCTGTGATTTACATACATAAGTACTACAAGCAAGCTAAAAGGGGTATTGTTAGTATCAGATAAAAAGTAGCAGTGGAATGCTTCATGCACTTGTGTTGCCTTCCGCAGAGTGCCGATGAAGGTCCTTTGGTTACGGGTGCTGTGGCAAAACCCAACCTTGGTCCCCTTCCGGAGACCCCCGGGCTTGCTGTTGCTTCAGGGAGACCCCTCCCCCCACCCCCCGGGGAGGAGCTGTACGAGTCACTGGCAGACCTCAAGGCCAAAGGAGCCACTGGAAACCGGGACAAAACACTGCCTCGCATGTCCGACAATGCTTTGAATTTCTCAGAGAAGGACTTTACCTTTGTGAAGGTGCTTGGAAGAGGCAGTTTTGGAAAGGTGAGAAAGCAATTTGGATGCAGGACTGAAGTCTAGCAAATGACTAAACTGCTTTGAAGCTATGTGATTTGGGTGCAGGCTTATATTGCTTGACTACTGCACAAATGGACTTCACTTTGTAGATCTTCCTCTATTCCTCTCTCCTACTTTACGTATTTCACTTTTGTACGTAGCTACCCTACGTATGTACCTATGTATGTGTGGTGATCTGTGCTTCACACCCTCCAGGTCTTGCTGGCTCAGTTGAAGAACACGGAGAAGTACTTTGCCATGAAAGTGTTGAAGAAAGATGTTGTGATTGAGGATGACGATGTGGAGGCAACTCTTGTGGAGCGAAGGATCCTGGCTCTAGGGACAGAGTGCCCTTTCATCACACAGCTGCATTGCACCTTCCAAACTGAGGTAAGGGCTAGAGAGGAGGAGGGAGCAAGGGGATGGGTTAATAGAACCAGGGTAGAGACAACTGCACTCATTCAGTACAGTACCATCCATTATGTACAGTTACGCATTCCTGTTTCCTATTTCTGCTAGACCCACTTGTTCTTTGTGATGGAGTATCTGAATGGAGGTGACCTCATGTTCCACATTCAATCTTCTAGGAAGTTTCACCTTGAAAGAGCTACGTAAGCAATAACACTTGCCTACACGTAATAGTCTCATACAGCTGTCAATTCATTGTGTGGTTATCCATACAACTACATACAGTTATGTACATAATTGTCTTACTTATTAACTCATTGCTCCTTGCAGCATTTGAGGATCTTTCCTGCTATCAATGTTGCAACTCCAATCCACTAACCTGTCCCTTTTGTAATGCGTAGGTTCTATGCCTCCCAAGTCCTGCTCGGCTTGCAGTACCTTCACAGCCAAGGCATAATCTACAGGTTAGTCAACCCTTCTCAGTGGTCACTACAGCTGTGTAGCTTCTGAACTGTGTGGCCAGTAATAATTATTGTTAGAGAAGTGCTGTAATGTCCATACGTAGCACTTGATGCTATTGTTTAGCATAGTACTACCTATGATTTTGTATTATGTGTTAGTTTTGATTGTGAATTGCAGAGATTTGAAGCTGGACAATATACTGCTGGACGTAGATGGCAACTGTAAGATTGCTGACTTTGGTATGTGCAAGGAGAACATGAGGCCAGGTTGTGTTACCGGCACCTTTTGTGGAACACCAGACTACATCTCACCAGAGGTGGGTGCCTGCAGTGGGAGAGACAGATCATTGATTTGTTTTTTGTGCACGTATGTATGTGTGTACGTATTTATGTACTTACCTACATACGTATGTGTTCTGATGTGCGTATGCATGTGTATGTACGTATGCATGTGGGCATCCTGTACATGTGAACAGTGAAAGTGCAATACGTACATTATTGAAGTGTGTGTCTCCTCTGCTTGCTAGATAATCCAAGGACAGAAGTATTCTTATGCTGTTGACTGGTGGTCATTTGGTGTACTGTGCTATGAAATGATCATTGGACAGGTGAGGAGTGCATGTTGATATTGGCTAAGTACACAACTGTATTTGCATGTCTATGGTGTAGTTCATACCCGTACGTATGCACACAGTGTGGATTTTGTGTGTTTGTAGCAACAGCTATGTACGTACCTTGCTGTAATTTATAGTTTTTCTGGGTATGAACCTAGCAGGGGTTGAGTGAGATGAGAGAACAGCTGCACTTTCTAGGAAGTATGTAACTTTGGTTGGCTCGTGTAAAGTAGCGGTATAATGCAAAATGGGCATTGCATTGCTGCGGCAGACACTGCTTTGTCTACAGCAGACATCGACACAGATTGAAGCTAAACATGTCCTGCCTTCTTCTGTGGTAACTGTGTAATCACCAAAGGCTGGGGTAGGGCTGTCATCCTGGACAGTGACAGGGTATCAATATCAAGTACCAGGGCATGAACTGAATTCTCTTTCTCATCAAATCAGTCAAAATTGTTTACCTCAATGCATTGATGTACGTATGCTTGTGGTATGTCGTAACAGAAACAACATTTGCTCACATTATAAGTACTTCCTTGAATTACAGATGCATTGATTACATAATGCTGCACATTTCAGACAGTTTGGCACATCCAGCATCTTCAGCAGTGAAATTTGTAGCCATCTACTATATTTATACTCTACTATATTTTCTCATCTCTTGTCAGAGTCCCTTCAATGGTGAGGATGAGGATGAGCTGTTTGAGGCTATTTGCAACGATGAGCCCCAGTACCCCAGGTGGCTGAACAAGCACACTCTCAACCTGATTGACAGGGTAAGTGGGGGAGGGGGAGTGATGGGGAGATGGTGAATGCTGCTAGTGCAGGTGTGTTTGTCTGCCTGTAGCTAGTCCAAACAATATTCATCACCATGACTTATTACATTACCTCGTTAAATGGTAATGATTCGCGGCTCCAATGATGTGTAGTGGAAACAATTTTGGCCACAAGTGACTTCTCGACCCTTTTTTGCATCCCATATCAAATTGCAGCTCTTGAGTTGCATTTTCAAATCTTCTGGTAGGAACTTACTTTCCCTGAACTTTCAAGCTTTTTGGTTACAGTTTACTACCAGTTTTGGAGTTTCTGTGCTATAGACTTCTCTGGTTGAGCTACTTCTTCACTTTGTTCAGACTCGCTATTGCCTGATGTGTATCCTAGTGTTTGTGTAATTGGTCACCATTTCTGTGTATGTGTTTTGTTGTGTTGTTTCCTGTATGTATGTGCCCAGATGGGTGTAGTGTGTTGTATACATGTAGTCCCAGTGCTTGTGCATACGTATGTACGTACGTATGTATGCCCTGTATCTGTCCTGCACAGTAAGACGTACACAAGTGTCCACTGTATTGTTTGCACTCCTTCGCTTTCTGTTGCCTCTTTCTGTTCATCTGTGTTTGCCTCCATCATCAGCTCTTGCAGAAGGACCCTGCTGAGCGTCTGGGCAACACTGAGGACACAGACCCCATCAGAAAGCATCCCTTCTTCACCTACGACTGGGGCATGTTGGAGAAGAGAGAAATCAAGCCACCCTTCTCACCTGGTGTGGTACGTATGCAGGAGCAACACTGTTCTATATGCATATCTATGTACATATGTAGTTGTGTGTGGTTAGCTGTGTGAGTTTGCTACATTTCTATGCGCAATTGTGCAATTTTGCAGCCTTTCAGACACTGTAGATGTGAATGTATGGGGTGCAGTATTTGTATGGGAGGGAGTACGTATGTATGTAAGTAGGTGGAGAGGCTAGGTGTACCTATGGTAGAAGTCTATAAATGGTAGGCAAAAGAAGCACAGTGCTTTGCATTTGTACATATGTATGGCATTTTGCTTCTTTTGTCTACTATTTTTTGACCTGTACACTTTATGCATCTTGTCTCTCCTGCCACCAGCCTCTGTCCCTCCTTGTACCCCCCCACACAGCAATCTAAGTCAGACTGCAGCAACTTTGACGATGACTTCACAATGGAAGATCCCAAGATCACGCCCCCTGATGAGTCCGTCTTTAAGACCCTGGACCAGACAGCCTTCCTGGGTTTCTCTTACACCAACGAGAGGTTCAGCAACTAAGAGTCCAGCTCAGTGAATACTTATTACTATTTGTATATCCATATACAACTGAGGGACGTTTGGTGAAGCACACACACACACACACACCATGCATGTGCATCTTTTGGACTTGTGTAAGTTATAATAAGCCACTGCACTACATGCATACATCACACTTGGATTCCCGATATCTCTACACTAAGTATTCCTAGCTTGTACATAGAGTGAACTGTACATGTAAGATATGAATAAATGTTTTGCATGTACGAATGTTTGTATGCGTATATCTGGGCATTGAGGCATTGCGCACTTGTTGTGGGTTTTCCAGTTAGGTAAGTCTGCAAATAAGTGGAATAATTTTATAGACAACGTATACTTGTGTACTTATAGTATATACATATAGTCATAGCATGTTTTGTGTATTATATTTCAAATGGGGTGACATTGTGTATAGCAGCTCTTTTAAAGCACTTAACAGGTTTTTGAGTGGCACTGTCCTGTAAGATCGACTAGTGTATAGCAACTGCAACTGTTCAAAACTGGACATTGTTGTTACAATATAGTGTCATTTATTGCACCATAAAGTTCATAATTGCATGTGCAACTGCACAGCATTAAAGCAAGCTGAGGAGAGGTGGAGGACAACATTGTAATTAGGCACATCACTACACACCCACAACAAACACACTGTAGCAGTTGCTACACATAATTACACAGGAGCTGGGAACGAGGGTATTCATGGTTCATTTATTTCTCCATGTCTATATAATAACACTCCAGGGCAATCGCCTCGCTCATTGATTTCAATGCATATACTATATGTATACCCGCCCATGTCCATGTGTCTCATGTATGTCAAGCACGTACGCAACTCCGAGACTGGGGGGTCTGCTTTCAAAGTGGAACTCATGATATAGATTAACATGTAGCACAATTCCGGTGTCTGCGTGGAGAACATCCAGCTTGTACTCGCTACCAGCTAAGCTGATCTTTTAAAGCACTTAACAGGGTTTTGAGTGGCACTTTCCATTGTAAGACTGCTGTATAGAAACTGCAACTGTTCAAAGCTGGACATAGTTACAATATTTTCGTGGAAGTTATTAGGCATGCTGGGTAGGTAATAGCTTGATTCTTCTCTGGACAATCGAGCACACCATGAACACTTGTCAGTTTTGTATGCCTGACGAAGCCCGTGATGGGCGAAACGTTGCATTGAATTGACAAGTGTTCATGGTGTGCTCGATTGTCCAGAGAAGAATCAAGCTATAGTTACAATATGTTGCAAAGTTACCATAATATGGTTGCATATGTGGTAGGCAGAGATCCTCCACTCTGGAGCATTAAAGGGCAGAGCTGGTGCTCTGAATATTGCATGCATGCAAAGCTTAAGCTGCACAGTGTACCCGTACGTACTGCGCGGCTTGAAATATTCCAAAATAATTATAGCTATAGAGATTAGTGGTCACATCATGTGAGGGTCACGTGATTCACCGACTATAAAATTTAATATTGTAGTACTACTACAGTTGTGGCCTCATGATGTTCACAAGTATCCGTACCTGATTTAGCTGCCTATACGTTTACCTGCCCAACGTCGTCCTGAGTTCTATAGCTGATTAGAAGTCGATCATGGGGTCGTCTTACGGCAGCAACAGTAGCTCTGAGGATGAAGACCTCATCCTCCCTGCGGTAGAAGAAATCCATAAGGGAAATTCAGAGTTGAACACTGGAATCGCAAAGATACTGGCAACTGAGAAGTCTAGAAACAGATTACTTTCTTTAAAGGAGCTCTGTTGTCGGTTCGTAGGACAGAACTTTCCCTTTGGAGTTGTACAGCTGTACCCCTCACGTGTCCCTGAGGACGTGCAAAGACGAATCGCGTTCTGGTCTTTTCCCACTGATGTGAAGAAGCTCCTGGACTACGCCAAGGTTATGGGCGGACCTACAAAGTACGAAGTTCACTTTGCAATAAAAAGCACAGTAGAAAGCATGATGCAAACAGGTGAGTTGACTGTTACGTTATTGATGACACGCGCTAGATTTGCTTCCCAGTTTATCGTTGATGCTTCCCAGTTTATCGTTGATGCTTCATCATCATGGCAACTTCTGCAGGAATGTATCTCACAGGAACTGTCTTGCACCACTGCATTGACTGCCACAGAAGCTCCCCAGGAGAGGGAGAGGAAGAAAACTTTAGAGCATGTGTCCAGTTTGATAGAGGTTGCATCACAGCAACAAAGTGCTCATGTGGTGAGCAGAACTGGTGCAGGCATGTCTTGGCCCTCTGCCTGGCACGGCTGGATGAGAGCGCTCCTCTCCAGCTCCACCCCCCGATATCAGAGACTCTGACCAACTTGGACCGAGACCAGCTCCAGAAGCTAGTTCAGTATTCCCTTGAGAAGCTTCCCCTTGAAGGTGTGGCTGCTGTCCAGGAGATTGCAAGCAGTCTACTTGACAAGGGCTCAGAAATTAACCAAATTCCTGGAGCACCTGGTGAGTAATCTGTATGTCAGAACTGGTCGCTCATATTCAGTTTTAAGTCAGCTATTTTTAATCTGTTTGACATGGCATGCTCGAGATCTTATGTCCTTTTCTAGAATACATAATATTTTCTATTATAATATCGTAGAGGCTCATTGCTATGTTTTGATAAGAGAGCGAACTGATCTTGGAACAGATACGTGAGCCTTTGTCAAAACTTGTTGTTGTACGCAGTTGCCATAGGCCCACGAGGCTGAAACATCCTGCGAATCAAGTTGTCATTGATTCAGCTACATATTTGCTCAAGATCAGTTTGCTCCCTTATATTCTAGAATATGTTATGATTTGACTGGGCATTAACTTAATATGAATTACAACACTCAAATGTTCAGTTTGCAAGAACATACAAACAAGCATATGAATCATCTGTTCATTGATGCAGCTATTCTATTGGTCCTCATAAACTAAGGAATCGATTTCCTGGTTACAAGTCTCTGACTGAACCCGTAACATTGACAGATTGTGGCTAGTGGTTAATTGCTTGAGCAATTGCATAGCAGAGTAGTACTGTAATTCAGGACGTTTTGGCAATGGCCTACGTGGCTGAAACGTCCTGAATTACAGTGAATTTCTGCTACGCAAGTGCTCGAACAATTAACCACTAGCCACAATACGTCCCACGTAGCAATGAGTTTCTATGCTATCAACATTGACAGAGGCTTTTCTCTGCAATCTTACCCATTCTCCTGTTTGCCAATGACTCAAGCAACTGCTAAATGTCCCTGTCCTTTACAGGAAATGCAACCCCTAGTCTAGGTGCGGGGTCTTCGTTAGGCCTAACTTGTCTTGGATATAGCAGTGCCTCTACCTTCCGGGTATAAGTGGCAGTGTTCATTGGAATGGTTGGCCATTGAGCATTTTCCATGCAGGTTGTGACCCTGGCTGCCCATTGATCGCTCTGTGCTGACATTGTGGTTGCCCAGTTTTTGACTGGGAGACTTCCTTCACTTGTTCAAGGTAGTGACATTGACATTCATCTTCTTGGAGCTGCTAGTAGGAGTGCTATCAGATATTTTTAGCTAGACATGGCTAAATCACGTTCACTAGGTGCCACTTCTAATTCATTCAGCTCTGAATTCAAATCATTACTTCCACTTCCTTTGCCTCTCCTTCACTATGTTCATCACTGCCTCTTGTCCAAGTGCCTTCCTCACTTCCTCATTTCTAATTCTGTCCATTCTCGTCACCCCTTCTATCGTTCATAGTCACATCATCTATACGGCTTGTGGAGCACATAATACAATAATAATTATAGTACTAGTATGTGCACTTTTGCTCATCACCTCATGTGAATGAAGACATAGCAGCTGTGCACCTGGCGAGCTGTGCACCTGGCGAACACAAAGTAGCCGTGTCCAGCCAAAATAAAAAGCAGTTGATAGTGTTCTTACTACAAGCTCTAACTAAGAAGAGGAATGTCACTAGCACTACCTTCAGCAAGCAGAAGTTGTAGTTTGCACACGGCCACAACATGCTCTCGTAGCTACGTTGTGATGTTAGCAAGGAAGACAAGACTTTGAAACGCTGTGGTGCAAGGCTTGCAGGAAGCACAAGGATTGGATTACAGGTACGAAACACTTCTCCAGAGCGTGGATAACTGGCTCCTGCAACCAGAGGACAAGCAGCAGCGCTAGCATTAGCCATGCTGAATCATCACCTAATTCGTGCCAGACCCTGCAGTCACTTCTTTGCTCTTGCTGCCCGATAGAGTCTTCAGTAAGATGTTGAAATGTCCTTCTACATATAGCCACGTATTGCTGTTCACATCATTCCAGTGGTGTTGAAATGTTTGCCAGACAAATATTCATGGATATGCATAGTTGTATCATTCGGTACCATTTGCATGCATTGTTGCATTTGGTGATCTTTGCCTTTTGATGCACTGAGATGGTCTGGCTTGTCACATGAGGTTTTTCCGTTGTTCCTGCAAACTGTCACCTTGTTTCGTTCAGCTGAATGCACATGAAGTGCCTCAAGTTCTTTACCACTTATGTAATACCATCAAGGAAGGAAATGACTTTATCCAGATTTGGCACATGCATTGCTCTGTTTCAGAGACCAAGAAAACATGTGCTTCATGACCAGCAATAGCCTCATCCCCAGGCCATCCGCGATAATTAGTATGTGTGGTAAGGACGGCCTGGTATACACTGTTTGTGCATGCATAAACTTTCCCCCAAAATTATGGGAAAGAAAACTGACATGTTCGTGTATTATCTGTAAAAGTCAACTACGGCAATGGCTACTGCGCAGGTGACGATGAAAGGCAATTCACTGACACTCTATCGTATGCTCTTTCTCATGTTGGACTTTTTGGTATTATGCTTAAGCAAGAACATTAATTTTGACTGCTATTAGTTACCTCTACCATCAGAAGGACATATTTTTGTGACTACTGACTGGTTTTGGGAAGTCAGTCTGCTATGAGGTGTTGCCGTTCCTTTTCGACTTCGCTGGAAGTAAGTCTGGCAGCATTGTGCTTGTATTGTCTCCCATTGTATCCTTGATGGTGGAATAGTTGTACCAGTGTTCTCAACTTCTTTGCTGGAGGCTGCACTTTCTGAGTGTAGGATGAAGCTCCTACTCCAGTAGAGTCCTTAAGGTGCTTGCTTCCTTGCACCTGTAACTTCTGCAAGCTTTCCTGAGCCATCTCATGAAACCTCTGGAGCTTGCTTTCGATGGACTGAGCTGTTGCTAGGCAATTCCTGCACACATAAGACCGCAAACCACTGTCATTCTCAATTGCCACCAACAGCAGCTGACTAAGGTGCCCAGGAAGGTCTTTCTTAGCCCCTTTTGGCTGAACAACAAGGACGGGTGTTTCAGAGAAATGTCCAATGAGCAAACTCTGCATCTGCAAAGCCTTATAAAGGCTGTGCACATTGCCGTCCATTGATATTCAACCTTACACAATCCGCTGTCGACGAGTCATTTTGGTTCGGAACAGTCAGTGGCTCCCAGGCCCTTTTTCTCCTCCCCCACAATTAACGCTAAGGGCCTGGGGACGAGGCTAGACCAGCAAGAACAAAGCACTAGTAACAAAGGTACTTGTATGGTGAAGGGTAAGTAGTGGTTGTCATTGTAGCATCCATGGAGTAGCTGCTTTGGTGGCTTCTATATAGACTGTTTCTACTTAAAACTACTAAGTGCTCACAGAACTTGTGAATGGCTTTTGATCTGCAATAACTGCAAACATTAATCTCTGTGATATTGAGCAATCTTGACTTTTTCAGGTCGACTACTTTCTGAAACTTCTAGCACTTTATAATCTGGCTTGCTACCCCTGCATCTAGCCTGCTGCAATGTTTTGGCATCAACATGTTGTTGGTACAGGATAGCAAGCCAGGCTTTAATGCAAACTAATTTCTTGAATATCATTCTCTTAAGTTCAGTTAAGAGTAGTACTCTGATCAGGTGTATTGCATGTCATGACAGTTCATTGCAGCATCTATCATGGTGGTCCATTAGTTGTACTACCACTCAGTATGATGTTGGGAACGCAACATTCTGGCTCTGACATCTAGTTTGCTATACTGTATTTGAAGGAGCTACGTACAGGTGTGATGAAAATGACTTCCTGTAATGTAGTAACTGGCGCTTATTGTATTTGCAGATTTGACTGCAGGAGGGTGCGCTGGTGAGAAGCCTGTATGGCAAATGGACAAGAATGTTATCCTCAGAAGGCTGAACAAAGCATATGAGGGAAACCTGGCCGGGAGATTACATTCATTCTGTGACTCCACTGACTGCCTCCAGAGCCTCCAGAGTCATAAAGCTGCACTGGTGGGATTCAAGGAATTTGTTCCTTTTCTCAGACTCAACGCTTCCTCTGAATTCTACACTCTTTTGCTATATGAGGATGACAACTTGTCGATTATTCTGAAGTGGGCACTTGAGAAGCTAACCGAGGAAACTTCCTCAACAGTATTCTCTATTCTGCTGTGGATGCGGGAAATTACTGAATACCTGAATTGGTAAGTGTCATGTGACTACTGTATAGTATTGTGTTTTTAACTATCATTTGCTGAGTGACTAAAATGAAGTGTACACATGTGGGTCATGTCAAATGTAAAACATTGCAGCTTGTTTGATGCCGAATTTTTGCCTTCGTATATTTGCTTGTAACTCCTATAGGATTAATTTGAATGAAGTCAAACTAGCACCACAAGGAAGAAAACACACTCTTCTTGAAATCCTTATACGATATTGCCGTCGATGAAGCTTTATTATGCAGAGAAGCAGTACCACTAACAAAGCCTCTGAAATAGTGGAAATGTCAATGTGGCTTTCTGAGGAAAGGCCCTGTGAAAAACTAATAATGGCCCTATTCGTATGCATATGCTTTATATTCATGAATTGCTGCTAAAGTTTCCAAGACTACATTCAGAAGACTGTCTTTCATTTCTCTCGCGACCAGTTTTGTGGCTTGTAACTGCTCATGGAAACTGACTACGGACAATGCATGAAATCCTAGTTAATTTCTTTCGCATGCTAAATCATCATTCGTCTTCCCTCCAACTGACAGCATCCCAATCCATGCAACTGTTTTTGTGGGAGTACTCTTTCCAACCCTCCCTCAACATTTAAGACAATTCTGTTGTATAAATGTGTGGGTTTGCACAGCTCCAATGGGATAACTCAAGTGAATAGAGGCAAAACAAGACACTACAATCTCAGCCCTACTGAAAGTGCACGGGATAACTCCTCTGCTTTCGATAATTGCTGTATGTGTTGTGGACAACTAGATGTGTAGTTATTGTATAAGTATTTCCAGTTTTTAGAAAATCTAAGATTTTACTTCATGACGGCTTTTCTGTATTCTCTGATTGTACGTAATTGGCAATGGTATTTAGTATACCAATTGTTTTTCATAGGGAAAGGCAGTGCTTCTGCCGGATGCTACTCCCTGTGATGCAGATGTTCTTTGTCAGCCCAGCCATAAGTAGCAGTGCCAAGGAAGATGTGACTGAGTGCCTAGCTCAGTGCTTGCAGCAGGACCTGCCCAGCCCAATTGTTGAGCTACTCAACTGCTTCAAGGAAATTGCCACATGCACTGTGCTGGCAGACACAAGTGGCTGCCGCCAGCTTCTGTCATGGCTTCAACAGGCAATCTCACAAAAGGGCAATAACATAGGAGACCTTGGAAGCACTGGTCCTTCCTTTCTCCACTGTGCTATGGCAGTTGTGCAGTATATGAGGTTTTATAACCGTGGTTGTGCAGCCGAAATGGAAGACATACTTGCCACTGTATGTGCTTTGCTGTTTCCAGCAAGCCTTGATGATGCAGCATCCCTAGAAGAGTTGGTAGCCATCCGTGCTGGCTGTGACTTGGAAAGGATCAACCTCCCGTTACTGCTGGAGTATGGCATTGTTCTACTACAATGCACATCTAATCCTGACACGGCAGCTGAGTTGATCTTCAGGCTACTGGGAAGCCAACTGCCTCTCCATACTTCTAGTACTGATATTCTGGTAGGTTGACTACTGCCACCAGTAATTGTGATGATGTGCAGTAAACCTAGCCTCGTACCCAGTCCCTTTTTCATTCACACTACTGCATGGGAGGGATATAGGACCTGACAAAACTGGGGGTCGAAACCATTGACTTCTGCCGCACGATTTCCAGTGGTACCAATTCAATTGCAGAATAACTCACATTTCATAAACATTGGCAGTACTTAGGTAGAATAATGAAATCTTGCCGTGGGAATCAGCTCACCTGTTCACAGAAACTGCTGTCCTGCATGTGGACGGCTGTTGATAATTCGTAACGGAAAGTGTTCTTGAAACAGTTGCTGGCCAACAAAATCATTGAACGGTCATCAGATCTGTCTGGGCTTACTGCGAAAGAGGATGATTTATCTGATTTTGGTTGCAACATGGGTGTCTGCGACTTGGACATCCAACAACATGTGTCTGCTCTTAGTGTAGCTTGATGGCTGTTGTCGAGGTAGCCCAACACGAACGGTTAATTCTGGAAGTCAACCAAAAGCCTGTAAGACCCTGGATTGGCCAATGAATGCAACCTTTCAACTGAATAAGGTGCACGCAACTGTTTCCTGTTACTAATTCATGGTGGGAACTCTGTGATGATCTGCTGTACACGATCGCCTTCTAAGCCTCATCTATGGCACACGGGTAAGAGCTGTTTCGTAGTAGTACTTCTGAATTGGTCATAGTCATGGATTATGACATAACAGAAGTTGATGGCTTTGACCTCCAATGTTGCCAGGCCCCATTTCCCTCCTGAGTGGAAGTTGGAAATAGGGACTTGGTATGAGGCTACAGAAAACCATCCTTAGTTAATTTGTACTACTCATTCTTAGGTGAATGGCAGCCACTGCCTCAAGAAGGCTTAAACCGCTATAGCTTTATATAGATTATAAGCATTCATCTGGGAAGCATTCATCTGGGCATATAGCCTGCCAAGTGTAAGCATGCAGCTTAGCTGCATCTAAGCAACTGACACAAGACTATGCAGCTGTTGTCATGTACTAATGGCTTGTTTTTAATCCCTTGCAATAAGGGACATATTGTTTCTTGTTGACCAGTGTAGAAGTGTATCAGGTAATGTGACATGATGATGATCTTTCCCTGTTTCAATTGCACACATACTTCAGGTATACCGGAACTATGCAGAGAATGTTATGATTGCCAAAGTGGATGAAGCTGAGACCTTCACCAAGGCATGCCCTAACATGAAGTCAAAGCTGGCTGGCCTGTCCATAAAGTGGTTGCAACAGACCTCTCATGCTCTGGATGGGGACCCAAACCCTATTGCTGCACTGACAGGGATGTGGAGCATGATGAGACTGGTGTGTCGCTGTGGAATCGACTGTCTGAAAGTGGTCAGCCAGATGACACAGGAGCTTATTGGTAAGTTGGTGTCCATCCCTCAGTTCCTGGAACATGAAAGTGCCCTAAGAATGTGTTGCATGCTAATCACAGCTTGTCATGGACAGCTGTCCAACTGTTCGCCTATAATTCTGAGTGCAGTGTCAAGCCAAAATCAAACTAGTTTCACTGCAATCTGCAGTGCAGCTACAAACTTTGAGTCTGCCGAGGTTGAATTTCTGATTCCAAGTTGCAACAACAAAGCAAATTTGGGCACATGCCAAGGAAATGTTTCTACCGGTGCAGCATTTGTTTGCAAACTCTTGGAGGTGAACCTTTCTTGTATTGTACTTGCCGAACTACAATAATTGTGTAATATACCTAGCTTGGGCCATCAAGGTTACAGTCTTTGTCTGTATATATACGTATATGTACATACGTATGTTTAGCGCATGATGTCATGCATCAAAGGAGACCAGCAGGTAGGTACGTAGTCATTTACAAACCTATGGTTAGGTAGTAACTGGCTAAGCGCCCCTCTATCGTAGGAATGATTCAAAAGGTCATGAGCATCATTTGAGCTAAGAAAACTGCAAGCACCATGCAAAAGTCAACATGGCTTCGTGCCAGAACACCACTGCTGACACAGAGAAGTATGTGCAACTCCTCCAGAGCTAAGTCAGGCCATATATAATCCAGTGCATTCCAAGAGACAAAGTGCCTGCAAGCATTCTGCCTACAGTCGATCACCCACAGCTTGTGAAGTGGTTCACCAGTTCCTCATGGAAGCGCACCAGATTATTGATGGGTGGCTTCAGCGAGCAACATCCAAAACAGTGGAAAGGGGCTGACTGTGTGAGAGTACCCAAGACTCTGCAGAACACGCTTCTGTGTTGCCAAGTGTGTTTCTGGAGCAAAACAGTGAGTAAATTCTTCCAAATCCTCGTGAGCAAGATAGAAAATGCAGCATCATTTAGACTGTGAGGACTATCCTTCATAGTAAGCTGCATCCACTTCACCCTTCTGGGCTACCTTCTAAATGATGCATTCGAAATACGAATTGGGGCACACAACTCAAACGCTCTATGTAATAGTTAAATGGCGACCAAGAGGTGTCTGCGTCATTTAGAGCACAAGGCTCAAGGCACGAAGCGCCCGAGTGCCTAGTGGTCTAAATCGCATAGAGACACCGATTGGTCGACATTTAAGTGTTATAGATCCAAATCTGTTCGCTTAACCAATCATTCCGCACTCCTGTAGCTTCTTGATGACATATGCGTGAATGAGGTCATATTTTGATGATAAATGCCCCTGCAGAGTGCCCGCAACATACTTTATGGCATTTTGATGGTAGATAGATGGTATTTAAAATCACGCGTGAAGCAATGGGAATGCTTCTCAGAGATTTAGAGCCATTGTCTAGATGCCCGTTACCATTGCAATGGGATCTATTGGACGATAAACTAGTTACTGCCGAGTTTGTGTAGGGCATAACGCATTACATCCAAGAAGCTAGGTAGTAACTGGTACATACATGCATAGGTGTGAGTGAATTTGAGAAACGGCCTATTTTGCACAGTTTGATTTTGAGTTAGTAGAGTTTAAGATTAGCGTTTACTCTGAATGTTGACATCACGATGCGTCATTAATGAGTCACGTGATGAACCTAAACCGCAACATACACAGTGAAATTTCAGTGTTTAGTACACATGAGGAAGTGTTCCAGCGTGTGCAAATTGCCGTTTGTACTGTACATGTTGTGACATCACAATTTGTCACGTAGCGTTCAACATTCAACGTAAGCGCTGATCTTAAACTTTCTAGTGATGCTGTGTTAAAGCAGAACAGTTGAGCTGTCTGCTTGCACTACAATAGCTGCTCCCGTTTTCAAGAGACACCTTGTTAAGGTAGTAAATACTGCTTAAAGCTTCCTTTAGGGTACAGTACATTGCCTCTGTTACTTTAGTACTGTACAACCAACTGTCTTGATTACTACATGTCATCTGTGATTAGCAAGGAAATCTCCCTT
Source organism: Ianthella basta (assembly GCA_964019415.1). Classification (NCBI taxonomy): domain Eukaryota; kingdom Metazoa; phylum Porifera; class Demospongiae; order Verongiida; family Ianthellidae; genus Ianthella; species Ianthella basta. The sequence continues at coordinate 4,859,750 of OZ025876.1, forward strand.
AGTGTGGTGCAAATCATTAATTGACTGGCACTTCCATTAGAATGATTCATGTGTGGTAACTTCTAGCAGGACCTGCTGGTTGTCTTGAATATGTTACATACTGCATTTCCTTAGTCTGGCTCGCTAGACCGTCTGATTACGCCCAGGGCGCTTAGAAGGGAAGAGACGGTCTAGCGGGGATAGCGATTAGTTCACACCTTTTTGATCAATCAGATGCGTTTGCCATGAATTCATGGCAACGATATTCATGATCTCAACAGGTACAGCTACACGTGAGACTGTATAATGAGGTGTGACATAGACAACTCGAAGGTGTGAACTAATCGCTGTACCCACTAGACCGTCCCTTCCCTTCTGCGCATCCGGTGCTTACTGGGACGGTCTAGCTAGCCAGACTAGTATTTCCCATGCTCACGTGTGGCACTGTATAGCCATTATTAGCACTTGCAAGGGTTGCAGTTAAACTTGCTTGCAGCATGAACCGTTATAATTAGAGTCAACAGTTCAGACAATGACAGCTCAGTGCACACCTCTTCCTTGATGCATGCAGTTTGACATTAGACTCCTTTTGTGTAATTTACTATAATTATGTGTTACACGTACATGGCATATTTGTATACATGACGCACAATGACCATTGTACAACTTCTCTGACTTTATTTGAGCTACAGAGTAGGATTGTAAGGTCCTTGACCAGATCATATGGGTTGTACCACAGATTGTATTATGCAATTAAACCGTAGCTCAGTGAAATGTATTGCCACGACTGTTATGGCTTGCTGCTATTGCTGACATATTGAGTGAAGTGGGTCATGTTTTCAAGTCTGCTGACTATTTGGGGTGCCAAAGGTGCCCCTATAGTGTTTTCAGTTTTAAGTGTTGGTATGGCTTCATGTGCTTTCATGATGTCTGACTGGTCTGGAGACCTGAACTCTTACACAACCAAATGGTCTATGGTATCTCGATATATCTTGCAGGCTATCAATAATGCTGCATCCCCAACTATCTGAACGATTGGACATACATGGAGAAATTGCTAGCAAGTAATTTGAGTTCAGGGGCACCCTGACGCCCTGGCACTCCACGAGCTTCTTTAACTCATAATACTTGTTTCATTCTTCTCTGAGGGTTTGCAGATTACATTGTCATATTGTATTTCTTACTTCATTCACAGGCTGGTTGTCTCTGATACTTCCCATAAATGCTCCATCGCCAGATGCAGTGGATGATGGTAAACTGCCAAGAGATATTATGGCAGACTCATTTGCTGGTGTACTAGTAGACCTATTCGCATTCCTGCAAGTGGATGGTTGTCAAGAGGTCTTCACTACGCTCCACAAAGTCTACCCAATACCAGTTGATGCCAAAAGGTCCTTGGAATTGCGATACTATGAATGCGAAGAGTTCCACCATCTACTGAATGGAGCCTACATGTTGACAAGGCACCCGAGCTCTGCTTTCTTTCCTAAGGAACCGCCAATGGAGGGCTTTGAGCAGCAGCTGACAGAGGTCAGTAATCCCCATGGATATGATATAATTGTGCACCCTCTACTTACTGCTAGACCTAAGATGCAATTACTAAGTGATGGTGAACGAGCTGAAATAGTCCAAGTTTGTCGAACACTCTGCTCAGTATCCAACAGCCATGTTACATTCCTGGAACAACTGTGTAAACGCCTGCAAGAAGCAGGTGCACCCTTTCAGTTTCAACTGCAGCTCCTCGTTGCACAGGTTTCCAATTGTGTTAGTTATGACTGGGCCTGTAGGGACAGTGGCAGATTTCTTAGCCTGTGTGACTCTTTACTTGCCTCCAGCGATGTTGGACTCTGCTTGCAAGCACTCAAGGATATGTGGAAGTATGCAGTTCCACCAGAATGTGTTGTTAACTTGCTAGAAACTGTGGGAGATCAAACATCTCCACAGCACTCTGATATCATCTGTGATATCCTGCTGTCTGTGCTTGATTGCAAGGTGTCCCTTCATGCACGCATCTTTGCAGTCTTACTTGATATTGGGTCAAAGATGGGACCCATTCTCCAAGCTGTGAACATAGCTAGTTGCGGCAACAATCAGAGTGAGCTCAAAACCACTTTCCTTTTAGAGTGTGTGGAAGCTCTTGGAAAATCATATAACCGACATAAGGCTTCGGGTGCTGCTGAAGAAACGTTGCTACAGTGCAGAGAGAAAGCTGTGGAGCTTCTGCAACATGCAAGATCCATCCCAGTAGCCAGCTCAAGGTCACATGTGTGTGACCTTGAGCTGAACTCCCTAGATGTGCATGCCGTGAAACAAATTGTATGTGACTCGGGACAGCAAGCACTGGCAGACTTGCTTGCTTTAATGGTAAAGCTTACAGTTAATGATGGTATTTATCAATCACTGAAAGCTATGGATGAGCTCTGTGACTACCACTACAAGGACTACAAGGACACCCCTAGTGATCCGTCACGGCTGTTGAAACTGTCTCCATTTAAAGAGGCTGTTGCCTCCTTACTTCAAGAGTGGAAAACCGATATTAAGAGGAGTGTAATTTGTTTCCGAGAAATCAGTCCAGTGATACGCCGCCTCAGTGACCTCCATGCAACTTATCAGTTTTTGGGAGATGAGGCAAGTTGCAATGATTTTGCACAGGAGCTTGCAGCTATAGTACAGAATGCTGACAGACTAACTGGCAGACAGTTACCTCAGAAACGAAAATGGAACATGGACTAAGGACAGACACTTAAGATAATGAGACTGAAGAATATGCTTTGAACAGGCTATAATATTGAATATTGGCTTGAATATGAACAGGCGAAATACTAACAATAAATGGATTACAACTATTGCAGTTATTTTTTCTTCTCATTGGTCCATGCACAATGGATCGACAGACTGGTATTTAATTTTGTTTATTATAGTGAGCATTAATTGTGAAGTGTTTATTAGTAACTGCATGTGTTGCTAGTTTCTTCATTATCATGGTAATCTGTATAACCTATTAATGACACCAATGATGAACACGCTGTCTTTGTCACTATATTATAGGTGCTGTAACCCGCCACAATCACTGTCTGGTCTGGGCACATGCACGTGACTTTGTGATCTATAGGCTAAGCCTTAATGCAGATCAGCCGCAGCAGTCATTAAAATTATAGCCGTACGTGTGTGCTAAAGCATGCAGGAAATTTATACCTGCCTTCAAATTCCCTGCTTCAGCTTTTCAATGCCAGCATGTCACTCTATTCCTAGGTACGCTGCTATATACATATGTGGATATGTGAAGATTATAAATATTATAATAACAAAAAATTAATCTCCTTGCTACGGAGATTTGAAGGAAGTTGGCTCACAACGATGTGAAAGTGTCCTGCTGGAGCCCACCTTCATGGCCGCCAAGATTGAGGAAGTCTTCAACAGTTACTAATCCTTCAATACATGACTAAACCTGCATTATCATTCAGCTAATTGGTTATTACACTAATCTCAAGCAACTTGTGAATATGGAACAGAAACAGCTGTGCAGTGCCAATGAGAGGATAATTAGAAGTCACTAGAGCCGCTGGTAGGTATGTAGGTATCTAGCTAGGCTAAATAGCTATAGCCATATAACGAACTTTTGTTGTAGCTAGCTAAGTGGTATATAAGTTGCTTGAAGATGCACATGGCTTACCCTAGCTATCCCTAACTGGTCTCGTTACCTAGTTGCCTGACCCCCTGCAGCTCATGCAGAACTCCTGCAGCTGCAAAAGGCAATTTGGCTCACTCAGCATAATTATTATGCTTTTGAGTATAAGTAGTGTTGCAATTGTATGCAATGATTATGCTAGCAGTGCAGCTGCTGCACATGGCGTGCTCGTGATTATTGCATATTATGGGATGTAGCTACCACATTCAAAAATTCACACATGCATGTTTATATCATGATAGAGTTTGAAGGTTCAGTGCATTAATGCTGCTCATGCAATTCCTTCTTGCTACATAATCAGTATTATGGACTTAAAACAGAGCCTAAGGCCATATACCATGGCAACTTCCTACAATATGGTACTGCTATATAAAATTATATAGCGATTCAGTTGCAAGTCATGGCCAGCTGCAGCAGGCTAAAGTAAATATAGAACAATACTGACCATGATATAAAGAAATATAAAGAAGTATGCCTGGTCTTATGATTGAAAGCGCAGCTACATGCATACGTGTATTGCACGTTGTGGCAAAAAAGTTAATCTGGTTGTACGTGGGAAGTATGATGTATGTAGATCTAAACTAGTGAGTGAAGGAGTCTAATGTGATGTGGTAGCACTAGCTGGGCATGGCTTGAGATGTTGTTAACACTGGACAGTCTGGCTGCAGGAAGTCCACAGTTGTTGGCGAGAACTGCTTGCAAGCTCCCACCTTAAACGATTCCAGCTAAACTTGGATGACCAGTGGATACTGCCATACCATACACCTAGATAGTGAGGAAAGAAAGAAAAAAGTGTTCCATTTGTATCGAAGTGTAATTGTAGTTATGTTGTGTTATCCTAATAATACTATACAAGTAGCAGTTGACACTACACTGGATGATGATTAGATATATTATATAGAAAAATGGGCGGTGTATTGTTTCTTATTTTCTGTCTTAGTATAATATCTTATACCAGTACTTACACAGACTCACCGTTCGAACTAGCTATCACGACAAATCTCGTCTGGTACCAAGTATGTATCTCCACATAGCTGTTGGGCCAGGAGTGGTACACAGAGAGACAAGGGGTCACCTGCACCCTAGGCTGGAAGTCAACCCTGAGGCATGCTTCAGGCTCAATCTTGTACTCAAACTTCCCACTGATGTCGATGCCACCTCTCGCAGTTGCCTAAGAGGAATAATTTGTGAGGAGGCACACGTAAACACAAATCTCAAGCCACAACTGATGCTACTGTACAAGACTATAATTGAGTTACAGCTGAGAAAGAATATGAAGACAAGCCTTGTTTCTTCCCTAGCAGAACATGCTCATGGTCATTTCATACGTATACAGCCAGAACACATTTGACTCTATAATTATAACCCTGTTTTACAGGATTCGGCTCTGTTAGGATTCTGTCCCTGTACTAAATTACCAGTGTACTGGCAACAAGAAACATGCAACCTGTACCATCTATACAATCATTTAGAGCACAGCAGCACTCGCTGATACCCTTAAAGACAGCAGGAACTGAGAAATAAGTGCAAATTCTCTGCACACTAACCAGGAGTGTAGCACTGGCACTTGCAAATGGTTCCAGGGTCATAGTTGGAGTGAGGGTGGCACAAGATGTATACTCGCGCTCACAGGCACAGTAATTGAGTACAACAGTAAGCTGGGCATACACCTGAGGGAGAGGGGGGAAAACAAGCAGTAGTGCAAGGACTGCTTTAGGAGTCCGCTCAACAAGATGGTGGATGACCTCTCTCCTTCTCTCCCTCTCACCATCCCTCCATCCCTCCCTCTTCCTCATATGTATAGAGAGAAATGAATGAACTTAATTAGGTACATAGTTGAATGGTATCCATAATAATACTCCTTTGTCCTTCGCTACATTAGTCTGACTCGCTAGACCATCCCAGCAAGCGCCTCAGGGGTGAGAAGGGGAGGGATGGTCTAGCAGCAATAGTGACTAGTTAGCACCTTCGAATTAGCTGAGACTATGGCCCTTGGCTTTGCTCACGATGGTTCCTTGCCTAATGTTCGCTTGTAAGAATTCAATTGATCCCTGAAATGAGGCCCTTGCTGCACGGAAACTCTTTGCTTCACTTGTTACGGGTTGCACAATGCCCTTATCTCTCTCTGTGCACCGCAAATCATGAATACTATTGCACCGATTCAGTGCAAATGGATCTGATTGGTTGAAAAGGTGCTAACTAATCGCTATTGCCGCTAGATTGTCTCTTCCTTCTACGCGCCTTCTGGGCGCTTACTGGGATGGTCTAACGAGCCAGACTACATCTACATGCAAACTATGCCTTGGTTATGTTATGAAATTGTAAAATTAATGTATTTGCTCACTGTAAAACTGAAGCCCAGAGTGCCAATATAAACAAAGACACTTGATGTTGACTGGATTAGGGTGAGCCTGGTAACGGACAGACCCTGTGACGTCTGAAAGCAGGCAAGCGGGACATTGCCAGCTTCATTATTCAGCACCTTTCCAACAAACATGACATAGATCTTCTGGTACACTGAGCTGTCACTGCGTGTGCGAAGGTACTCAGCATGGGCTGCTGTCTCAGTGAAACCAAATGCATGGCCAGTGGCAACAGCCTTGGCAAATATCTGTAATGATCATGATGACAGGTGATAAAATTAATATCTGTTTGAAGTTTGGCTCTGCACACAGAGTCTTAGTCTTAATTGTGTATATTATGGTTTATATTACTTGGCACGGTAAAAATTTTCTATAATAATGATCATATAGGTACAATTCTTCTGAATACCAGACAAGCTAACTAACCTTGTAGCTCCGCCCATTGTTGGCTGCTCCCACAAATCCCCCAGCAGCGAACTGTGCATAAACATCAAACTCTCCAAATTTCTTGCCATAGATGTAAGCTCTGTGTTGAGGATAGTTTTGCACATCACTCCTCCTGGAGCTGTAACTGGCTACAGCATCGTAAATAGAACTTGATTCATCCCAGTCTGAGCCACGGCGAAGGCGGTGAGCCTGAAAATGGCAGGCAGAGATACAGACAGTACACCAGACATTGTAGCACATGTACACATAATAGTCCAATAATGATGAAATAAACTACACTGGACCTGCAACGTTGTGCACCCTTCTCTATTATGTGCTGTTTACAATTATCAGTACTGCATAACTTATGGAAGGTCTCACCTCAGAACTGTTGCCTGCTTTCCCATCAATGTCGTACTCAAACTCATCCAGTGATGGGTCACTCTCTGCTGACTCCATGACAGCAATGAGCTGCTTGGCATTCTCTGTAGCAACATATTTGAGGTACAGAATCACCATTCTGTGCAGTTTTGGGTTATCAGACTGCAGAGCTGCCATCACCAAGGCACTGTTGAGGGGGGAGGAATCAACCTCATCTTCAGGGTGCAGGGAATGCTCACGAATGGCAGAGAGGAGCATCTGAACAACAGCTTCCACAATCTGTGGGACAACAATGCTCATCATAATCAATGAAATCAAATGCAGAATGTACAACATTTACAGAGTGTCACACCAGGGCAGTACAAACGCTAGAACAAAAGATGAACAAGTATCGATCAATCAGTCACTGAACTGTATCTCCCATGCAGGAGGTTGTTCTTACATAATAGTTTCATACCTATAATATCATAAACATGTTATTGCCTAAAATTATCATTCCATCTTTTCTTTGGCCGCCCTCTTCCTCTTCTTCCTTCCATTTCAGCTTGGTATACTCTCTTTTCTAGCCTGTCTGGACCCATCTCTTCCAATGCTTCTCTCAATCTCCTTTGGCTCTTTTTCACTTTCTCTAGCACCCCTTCTTGTTGTAACTCCTCCCTAATCTCCACATTTCTCACCCTGTCAACCCTTCTCTTCTCTACAATTCGCCTTAACACACGCATTTCTGTTGCCTGGACTGCCGACTCTTGTTGTTTGTTTAGTACCCACATTTCACTTCCATACATCAGTGTGGGTACTACGATGGCATTATATACTCTCAACTTTGTCCTCCTACTCAACTCCTTCCTCTTTCATACCGGTTCATTCAACACCCTTATCACTCTTGCCGCCTTCTCAATCCTACTCCTGATTTCCTCTTCCATTCTTCCATCTCCACTTATCATCACTCCCAAATACTTCACTACTTCCACCGACTCCAACTTCCTGTCCCCAACTTCCACACAGCAATGTCCCCTCTCCTTCCCCACCTTCATTACCTCTGTCTTCTCCCAATTCATTTTCATTTCCCACTTTGTCAATGCCTCATCCAATTTTGTTAGATTCACTCGTAGGGACTCTTCACTGTCTGCCACCAACACCATGTCATCCGCAAAAAGCAAAACATCAATATTTTCCTCTCCCAATCTCACACCTTCCTTGAAGCCTTCTCTTGCTTCCTTTACAATGACATCCAAAAACACATTGAAAAGCCATGGTGAGAGAGTACATCCCTGCCTTACCCCTTGTTCCACTTCAAACCACTCTGAATGCTTTTCCCCCACCTTCACTCTCGCCTTGCACTCCACATACAGGGACTGTATTGCCCTCACAAGCCCCTCTCCCACCTGTGCCTATTTTAGTGCCTCCCACAGCTTCACCCTATTCACTCTATCATACGCTTTCTCCAGATCAATAAACGCCTTAAATAACTCTCTCCTCTTCTCAATTCCCTTCTCCATTACTTGCCTCAAGGTGAACACTTGATCTATACAACCTCTCATTGCTCTAAACCCGCCTTGCTCTTCCATCACTCTCCCCTCCGTGCTCGCTCTTAACCTAGTGTTCAATACTTTACCAAACCATTTCCCGGCCACACTCAGCAGACTTATTCCTCTGTAGTTACTGCACGGCAGCCTGCATCCCTTCTTGTGGATGGGAATGACCACTGCTCTCCTTCAATCCCTTGGGGCCTTACCAAACCTCATCACCATATTGAACACCATTTGCATCCACTTCATTAAGTTTATTCCTCCCGCCTTCAACAACTCCATTTGAATCTCACACACACCTGGACTTTTCCCATTCTTCATCTTTCTCAGCACTCTCGCCATTTCCTCCAGCTCAATCTCCTCAGTCTCTTCCGTCACGCTTACTTGATGAACAAGTATTATGAGTTAAAAACTTGTGGGACTGCCGCCCTAACTCGAAATATATACTTGCTCCCTCTGGCATTGCTGTGTTATCAATTATAGTAGCTATATTGCAACTTATTTTGTGCAATTCATCAACACACTTGTGAACACACTTAATAGGCAAGAATGAACACAAATGATTGAAGCGGACATGAATTGAGTCATTAACTTACATACCTTATACACAGTTTGCAAATTCTCAAAGTTGCTAAAACACAATCAAGTACACGCATACACACATACACACACGCGCGTGCGCGCGCACACACACACACACACACACACACAAAATGGTCAACAATATAAATTCCCTATCTTCAATACTTACATCAATACATTATATAAATGTAAGCACAGTTATACTACTGCAGTTTACGTATTATGTAAACTGACATACCTACCAACTAGTCTTGTCCCCAGCCTACTTCCGGCCGCCATTTTTAATGGCACGGCTGGAAGTGGGCTGGGGACGAGACTACCGATACCTACCGACATACCAACATACCACCTGAAGCGTGACACAAAGTCATACAACAAAATATTTATGAAAAAAACTAAAAATGAATTGGTTTGCAATGGACATCAGACTAATCATTATGCAACCAGGCACAGTGCAGCAAAAAATGGATGAATCTTGGCAAACAGCAAGTGAGGCCCACCTCTTCCATCTTGTTGACCTCCAGCAGGTGAGTGAGGGCTATCTGCACTTTTTCTGAGCTGATGTGCATGCGCAGGGAGGAGATGGCTGCCAGCTGCACATCAAGATCCTTTGCCTGAAGGTAGTCCAACAGCACATCCACAGCCAAATCAGAGCCAGTGTTACCAAGAGAGTGCAGCAAGTGTGCAACAGAGAAAGTGTCATCATTTTCTCTGAGGCGGGCAGACAGCATAGCCACAACCTTTGCCTGGACCTGTTGTAGTACGAAAAGCTAAGAATAATGTACAGTCCATCAAAGCTTTTATATGCTATACTTATTTGTCGTTGCTAGGTGGTTGCTATGTTTATTGGGTGCATATATATCTGTTACTTGTTGTTCCAAGGTGACTATATATATTTATATATAGAATGATTATTAGAGTGACCGCAGCATGAGGATCAGAGGCTGCTCAGCCAAGGTTGGCTTACTGGTCACTGAAAAAATTTTACAAAAATTAACTTGCAGGTGTAAGTGGATAGGTGAGTATACATAGTGACTATACACTAATTGATGCATAAAAGTGATTGCCTTAAATGGTACATTTGAAGAATAAAGGATATGGTTGTATTATCAGTATTCGTTAAGAGGAACTTACATTTGTCATAAGAAGAAAGATTTGTAAATGAGTTTGATAGAGTTAGGCAATGAGAAAATAATTTTTGTCTAAGGTGTGTCTATAGGGTTGTCTATATCTAATTCCTGGTGTGAATATCTGATTTTTAGTGTGAAAATCAAATTTTTGGTGTGTATATCTAATTTTTGGTGTGTATATTTAATTGCTCATGACATCACAGTTCATGTCCTAATGACTACCCAAGTTTGAGACAAAGGGTTGGATGAGTGCACTGTCTGCATGTCTCACTGGATTGATAGTAGCTATATCATGTCTTGAGATGCACAATACATTCAAATCAACTACACTACACAACCGGGTAGTGTATAGTGTAGTGCAGATGTTGCAGGTAGCTAATGAAGCAGCATAATAGAGATTACTATCAACTCCGTAAATTGTATGTCAAAGGTGGCTGATTATTCAGTGAGAGGACGTACGAAAAGACACCTCAGGTAGCTAGCTAGCTACTGAATGAACATAAAGACTCAGATTAAGGCCAATTCCGCTGCAGCTGATCACCGATCCATCATGCTGTCCCACCATCAGATTCTTGAGCCAGCTTGGCTCCCTCCACCTCCAATGTCATCAAGCGCATCTTCACGATTCTCCAGCCAAGTCTTGTTTATGGTTGGCACCTCCAATCACGCTGCAGGAGATAGGAATGACAACTCCTTGGTAGAAAAAGGGGTTTCCGGAAAGGTAGCGTACGGACGTTTCTGCTCCGCACTAGCTCTCCTGCATAAACAGTAATAATGCTGCAATGGATTCGCCCGCGTTTCTCTAGTGCTTTCCATATTTGGCAACAAACCAATTAACATTCGCCCACGCTTCCCTTTGTTCTGCAAATAAATCACTTATAACACCTCTTTTTCGGGATGTCACTAATTTATAAGCACGAGGCTCGAGGGCGCGAAGAGAGAGGAGGTGTTATAACTAATACGTAGCATGCAACACAATTAAGTTATATTATTTGAAACATACACCAGGCTGCTACTATATGACTATATGCATGCCCTGTTAGTAGATGTGAAGCTGCAACCACTCACTTCCTTTGGTGCATATTCTGCAAGTGAACCAAGTGTCAGTAGGAGAGAGTCATTGTTGCTCTTCAGCAATAAAAGCAACCTGTTCACCGTGTTCATGGTGGCATTCTTCAAGAAAGCCATGTAAGTGGTGAGGGAGTCAAGCTCTGGGGAGCCATCACCGGCATTCCTCAGCTGGGTGAAGATGTCTACTAAGATCTGTGTGGGTGGGGAGAATCACAGCACATCGTACTTCAGTAACATTATGCAATATCTTTCTGTACCTGCTAAATGGTCATACAGTCGTGAGTTTGATTTGCTGTGAGTGATTGCTACCATATGCATATGTACATGATATAGTCACAATTAGCTATAGTGACAGTCCCAATCTGAAATGATTTGGTTTCACTTAACCCACATGCACTGACATGCTGGTATGCTAACAACATAATAATATAGTTACAGTATGACTTATACTTCGCGCACAGCCTTTATACCATGCACCTTCTGAGCTCTTTGGTCCCCAACTGTGACAAGCATGGAGTACAGTAACTGCCTCATGGCAACATCCTTCTCTCCACCTTTGCTTCGGATCTGCCAGGATGGAGTACTCAGTTGTGCACTGGTATATTATTTACTAAACTACACGGTATATGGGATTGCGTGCACATCAGCAGCAGCTGCAACCCACCTTTTTCATGTATGCAAGAACTTGTCCAATGGCTGGGGTGTGGCCGGGGAGGGGGCCATGCTTTGCCTCCAGTGACAGCAGGTCATGAAGTTTGTTTGCTGTAGAGAGTAAAAGGAGTGAATGTATTGCAAGTATGTGTCATTGTGAAGACATGTATCGAATGGCTGTGAGTCAAATGGAGTAATCTTGAATACTCTCAGAAATTAAGTCAGTGGATTGGTGTGCTACTCAAGCACTACTTGTCTTACCTCTCTTGTACTGTTTAGGGTCCTTGTGGAGTTCAACCAATTCATCAGGGACAGAGGGAAGGGAACGCCTCAGTCGAGTCATCATGTTCTTAGCAGTGGCAACTTTAGGAGAAAAAGAACACACATAATTAGTGACACTATCACTACTGTACGTCACAGAATGGTAAAATGCAATACACAGGAGCTATAGAATAATTATTATATTGGTCAATAAGGCACATATGTGGTAGATTTAATAGTAAATCATAGCTACTTAGCTTCATTAGGTATTCACTGTGTATGCAGCATCTCAAACCTTGGTCCATCTTTGCCAAGATGGAATCTCTTGCCATCCCACTCATGTCTTCAAAATCAGCAGAACGGGAGAGCCTGGAGACCAACCCATCATCACTATTCCAAATACCTCTACAGGTTGTCTTGGTCAGTGTGTAGGAGCCTGTTGCAGAGATCATTTGCTGAAGGTTGACACTGGCATCAAGGGTATCATCATCAGGGTTTGGCTTCATGGCTCTACTGTGACGGGGAAGAGCCAAATAGGAAGCTAATCATTGTCACAGCAAATTGATGTAAAATACCCAAACTCTTGCTTATTCATATAAATGAGCAAATGCACATCTTATTACTAGGACATACATACACACATACACTGGTGTGTTTTACAATAATAATAATACTAATAATAATAACAATAATAATAATACAAGGAGCCTTGCTGGACCGGCTTGCAGAGAATGACAGAGGTAAGCAAACTCAATTATGGAATTTGCAGCACATTTGGTTGTTACAAAACTCCTCCTTGGGAGATGGTACGATAGCTTCTTTGCAAGGGTTACAGCTCACAGTAGAAGGTGGTGTATGACATAAGCTATATAGCGCAAAGCATCTTCTTGCAAAAGTGAAAGCAGCTCAATGGTGAAATGATAGACATCAAGTTATCCAAGTCAATGATTGCACAATGGAATGATGAGGTCATCGCAGCATTCTACAACACGATGCAGTGCGAATAGGCTGGAAGTTAAGTGAAACACTAGGCTTCCAAGAAATCAAGGCATTCAGGAATGATGAGAGCTCTCAGATGCAGTCAACACCTATCAGCACTTGAAGACCACACTAACGTTAACTGATGCTCACCAGGAGTCAATTCAAAGGAACAACCAGGAGTCAGCTGCATGCTACTCTATTACTGCAACTCATATACATCCTTAGTATAGGTTCACGTTGTAGCCATTACCTGGCAGCTAGCCAGTATTGCAAGTGCTTTGCATCAGAAACACTGGTGTCAGAAGCACCTGCATCGGGTGCCGGAGCAGAGTGCTGCTTGTACAGAACAAACTTGTACATTATAAGAAGATTCCAAAATGATCAATTATTGCGTACCGTTCACTAAATTTTAACTCCCTATATCACTTTGCAAGTCTCTCTACATCTCCAATGAATTCTTGCTTGCATTATATGGTGTGATATGTTTGCATGCTTATGCAGTGTATGTATATGTTACATATGTATGCAGGTACATTCAGGTGTTAGTGTACGCATGTGTGGGTATACCTGGGCTTGTTCCCACTTGGGGAAAGAGAAGCAAGGGACACGTGCATCCTGCCCTGTGCCCATTGGAGGGATTTCTTGCTGTCAAAAGATGCTGTGTCCTCTTTGTCAAAGTTAGTCAGCTTCATGCCCTTAGGTATGCCAGTGACATAATACAAATCAGAGCTATTCACTGTACGTGTATAGTATAGTGCTCCTGAAGCATTTTGGTGATATCTGCAGATGCAAAGATGCACGAGAAATTTTCATGCATCTACATATGTACACAACAATATAATATACAAGAGCATAATTGTTACAACAGCTATAACATAGTGACAACCATCAGGTATAATAAATTGTACATCCCATTCTGAAGATATGTCGTATTATAGTGAAGTAAAGAAAAGTGCAGAACTGGCAACAGAGGTGTGTGCACTTACTTATAGGTTGCCCTGTGCACTCCACCAGCGTCGGCCTCCTCCCTCGTAGGCTCATACTTGAAGCTTGCCTGGAAGGCACTGGCAATGCTCTTCTTGATATTGGCCACCTGGATGTTCTCTCCACTGGGGTACATCACATCTACAATTCGTCCATCATCTGTCTGAACAAAGCAAAACTCCTTTGCAAAGAGCAAGTTACTAAGACTTATCCAAGGTGACATTTGGCTGTTTCCATCCCCAGCATCTACTACCGTAGAGTTGATGAATTCCTGCAGTTCATCAATGCGTTCCTCGGAGCCCTCCACAGTAGAATTGCTGCGTGAGCATGGGAAACAAACACTGCTTCACATGTGAGCTCTATAATATTATACAACTCATTGACAATTGCATGGGTATACAGTACAGCCATACACAGGTGCAGTATATAATGGCTGGTATTCCTGCTATTACCTGGAGGCATTCTTGGGTACATCTGAGCCCATTTCCACATTCTCCACCTTCATGCAATACAGAGTGGCAGCCTGGGAGGCATACACACCATCTGTATAGGGGTGGGAGTGAAGGAGGAGGGTCATAGGAGGAGCAGAAAGATACAAGCATGGAGAGTACTGTTGTGCTGTTCTGTCCACCTACATGCAAGGACAGTGTCCTACCAGCACAGTGTTAGCTACTCACATGATTGGCAGAACAGCTCAATATCTGCTGAAAAGTCTTCATCCTGTTTCTCTTCCTCGTCAAAGTGACTCTGATGAGCTGTGTACTTGTAGGCACACACTTGGAAATTCTAGATAGAGAGGATGAGAGGAAGAAGGGTAGTGCAAGAGCATGAGCAGGACTGAATTAATACAGGTAATACCTCATTTATCAAGACAAGTTCATCCAGATATCATACTATGCAGGATAGCTACATACAGTACACTGCAAGCTAAAGGACACATTAATGCAGGGCCAAATTAGATCGACATCAGTTCCATTTATGTATAATATACTGCATAGTGTACTGTATTTGGTAGACAGTGGTGTGGTGGTGTGGTGGTGTCGAACACATGCTTTGTACATGCACACGTATCTTCTACAAGCATACCCACACCATTCACCCATGCACACCAAGCCATTCCCAGTGCCATGCACTTAGCAAAAACTGCTTGAATCCCTGCACATACATATGCACCTTGCACCTCCCTGTGGTCTTGTACTCGGTAGTGTCCTCTGCTAGTGTCCCCAGCTGGAGGCACAACACCACACTGCACACCAGCCAGGCATGCACTGTAAAGCGAACTCCAGCCATGACAGTAGCGGTTGAAACAGTCACAGCAATAGCAGCAGCTGCTACACAGAGAGCTGATAGAGTGATTCTTTATCAGAAGTATTGCACACTTGTGAACCTGCTATCTGTCAATCTTGTGTCAGTGGATGTACAGCTACTGGTTTTATACCCTTTGCTGTTAGTCAGTAATGATATTCATTATCTTTGAAGGCAACTGCAGCAGGCTGGTCTGCCATCAAGGGAGAGTGGGGGCTTTTGTCAAGTTGTGAGTAATGATATTCATTACCCTTTGAAGGCAGGCTGGTCTGCCATCATGGGAGTTGTGTGTAATGATATTCATTACCCTTTTAAGGCAGGCGGTAATGAATATCATTACTCACCACTTGACAAAAGCCCCTACTCTCTCCTGATGGCAGACCAGCCTGCCTTCAAAGGGTAATGAATATCATTATTCGCAACCTGACAACCCCCGTCTCTCCCTTGAGGGCCATCAGGGGAGAGTTGGGACTTTTGCCAAATTGCTATTTTTCCATAATTCTGTAAATAACATTTGCTGATTGTTTGCAACTCTTCTTTTCATTTGAATTTTTTTGACTGTGTTTATGTCAACAAGTTCTGTACTATTAGGTGAGTTCTGGTGTCTGAACAGAGCTCGAAATTGAAACACCAACTTGATTAAGACGCAGTGTGAATTTGTACAGGTTGTACATAATACTACAGTACATATACAAACTAACAAAGAAAGAAGTGTTACACACACACACACACACATATGCCATGGTACTTGTTACAAATAGCTTATTTGAGTCCAATGAATTTTGCAGAATGCCATTGCAGGATTCCTTGCATGGCCGGCAGTGAAGAATGATGCAAAGTTACCGTGTCTGTTCTGCGCATTACTTGTGCATGTTCCACAAAGACCCTTAATGGCTACCTATACCAATCTCCAAGAATGATCATCAAAGGCAGCAGGAAACATCATCCACAGAAGGAGTAACACTGGGAGAACCTCTTGGCCTTCTATATGCTGTGGCCACAATGCCTCTGATTTTCAAGCTGAATGAGGCAAACACGGGTACTGGCCAAGCCTGGTGTGCCGACGATGCTCCGCAGCTGGTTAGTGAGAAGGGCTAAGGCACTGGTGGGATGAACTAATGGTTAGTGGTGCCACGTTTGGCTATGCCCCTAACCCAACCAAAACCTTCCTCCTTGTAAAGGAAGAATTTGAGGAGAATGCTCATTGGATCTTTAATGAGACAAGGATCACAATAACCTCATCTGGACAGAGCCACCTTGGTGCATCACTTGGAGGGGAAGACTTCATCCATGAATGCATTTCAATGAAGGTGCATGAATTGGTATCTGAAGTTGAAGTTCTGTCTGAAATAGGGCAGTCTTATCCTCATGAAGCACTAATTGCCTTCACCAATGGTGTCTCATACAAGTGGAACTACTGGATGAGAACAGTACCAGGCATCAGAGCTCTCCTAGCACATCTGGAAGATGCCAAACATATTGTCGTCTCCTTCCAGCCTTCACAGGCAGATCACCATGCTCTGCACAAGTAAGAGATCTCCTTGCTCTACCTGTTAGAGTTGGAGGCCTTGGTATAATTTAGCTCACTGTTGAATGTGCACCTGAATATGAAGTGAGCATGGAGATCTGTCACTGTCTCCTTATCTCAAGTTATACCATTTACTATAATACCTGATGCTACAGTAGCTAGCACCACAATTGTTGATAGGACAACTGAATGCACCAACCATTTAGGCCTATGTCAAACATTATACTCCTTCCTTATACAAAGTATTGGATACTCTCTATCTACTGCAGGATATACAAAGTGCAAGTGTCACTGCATGCACAGTATGTGTATATATACACACCCATTAAGGTGTAAGCAGATCTCAACTAGTATTATATAAACTAGTCTGCATGATAGTATTATACAGTTATTGTATTAGTATATTGCTAATAATGTTTGTCATTGATCATCATCAAGTCAGTAAAAGTCAGCAGGTATGTAAATCAATCATGAGATACAGAAATGTGTAATGAAGTGTACTTGTTACATGATGAAGCCATACATCAAAGGAAACAACTGTGCAATATTTTGGCAAATGCACTGGATAACGCACAGTTGCCTTATTTGGAAGTGTCTAACACATTGTTTGTTTTATAATGCACTGTTTTGAAAGGGGCTCTTATTGACATATCCAATTATTTTCTAGCCCTACGTAAACATTTTGTCTGCTGTTTTAGCAAAATCCCTTTGATATTCCGCACCTTGTGAGCTTTCACATGGACTTTGGCTCCTCAATGATGAGTGCATGACCATAGAAATGGTAATCCCCAAAAAGTTATGCCTAGCACAGCACTGCACATGCATGTTTGATGGCAGAGACTTGGAATTGTGCATGCAATATCTTTATAGTTTTCTGAATGGGATTTTAGTGCGTAAGAAGGTCTCTCCACTTTCCAAGCTCTACATGCAGACCTTCCAATCTCATGCAGTCTGCATCCTGCAGGGAAGCTCTGAGTTCATACGCCGTTAGCAGGTTTTCAAATCCTCTGCCATATAGCCCCGACTCAAACACCGCCGTCGCCTTATTCAGAGCGAGAGGCCGCTGATCATGACAGCCTTTACTCTCACTACACTTAGCCCTTCATCTTTCTTCGTCAAGAAAAGCGTGTTCTCCGGTTCCTGTAGTAATTACAGTCTAGTTCGTTCGGTAAAATGATTCGACGGCAAGGGAATTCAAGCGCAAATCGTTTCTGTTCGAACAGTAAAAAGCCAGTTATCACATGGCCCCTCGGGCGTTTCCTTAATTTATCGCACTCCGGCGATCCGCGCCCTCGTGTTATAAATTAGCCAACGCCATCGCGGCCATGTGATAACTAGTACTTGTCTTACACGGTACATTTGAAAGTGGCAAATGCTGCAAAGTTGCGCTGATAACAAAGTTGCTAGTGTGAGAACTATAAAGTATGAAGTAAATGACATTCATAGCTGCTAAACTAGTGAGTGAAGGAGTCTAATGTGATGAGGTAGCATAACTGGCTTGAGATGATCTTTAGCACTCGACAGATCGACTACAGGAACTCCACAGTCGGCGGCGACCAGAGCTTGATAGATCCCACCTCCTGTACAAGCGATCCCACCTTTTCCTGGATGACCATTCAAAGGAACTTCTCCGTGGCTAGATAGAGTAGAAAGGAAGAAAATGGTCCATTCATATCATAGTATTAATATACTAATAATGCTATTATCTAATACAAGAAGCAGCACTCCCTTTGTTTGCTCCTGTCATATAATATATATAATGTGAAATGCTATAGCTGTCAAGTATTATACTCCATTGATACTCCAGCAAGTATAGGGTGAAGGACCAAGTGCCACTGGGGTATACGTATAATAAGCTAGATATTGCAACTGCAAGTTGAATATATACAAGCAGTTATGTATAATTATATTGCAAATGGTGAATGGCAGCATAATATTATTACACTACGCCATGTCATGCATGCAGATATACAGTGAAGTCTGCCTAAGATGGTCACTGCATGATTTACTAGTGGCAAATACCTCTTAGAATAGCCAGCCTTCCTGGCCCCAAATAGCATTAACACATTGCAAACTACTTCAGTAGAGCAGCCACCTCTTCATACAGGTCAGTTAGCATTGGCCAATAGGTGGTTGTCTCAAACAGGTTCCACTGTATAGAATAATGGTCTGCATTCCAAAATTCCATAGGTCAATCTATTGTCACTACTCGTTGTTTTTCTGCCTTAGTGCCACCAGTGCATGCACCAACTCACCGGCCACCTTGCACGGAATGTTCTATACTGGTACCAGGGATCAATCTCCACATAGCTGTTGGGCCAGTAGTGGTACACAGAGAGACAAGGGGTCACCTGCACCCTAGGCTGGAAGTCAACTCTGAGGCATGCCTCAGGCTCAATCCTGTACTCAAACTTCCCACGGACGTCGATGCCACCTCTTGCAGCCGCCTAGGTGAAGTATGAATGATTTGAGAGGAGGCACAATTAAATCCACCGCTCCCCAAATAGATGCAACACTGTTGCCATAAGTGACACAAACATTATTTTAACCTACGGATATATGAGCAGCTGAAACACAACAGTTACATACTGCATGCATGACACTAGAAGATTAATAGGCAGTGCACAGGAAACAACCAATACCAGAACATAGTATAGCCCACTCTGATACACGTAGAGATAGCAGAAACAGGCAGAAATTTTAATGCACACTCACAAGCAGCGAAGCACTGGCACTCGCAGATGGTTCCAGGGTTATAGTTGGAGTGAGGGTGACACAAGATGTATACTCATGCTCACACTCACAATAACTGACATCAACAGTAAGATTGGCATACAACTGAGGGAGAGAAGAAAGGAAGACATGCAAGCAACTGTTACAGGCCCTTTCAGGAGCCCAGTTTCTTTGTTAAAGTAATATACACGTATTAGTTACACCACACTTTCAGAGGATAAATTGGTATATCTTCTACAATGTGTTGTCTTATACATAAATTGGTACATAGTACATTATATATATTACATTCTTAATTACACGCATCTGTCTTCTTCAACAAGCAAGCTATGCCTGCTTGATGCTATGAATGATTGTGTTCTTAAATATTGGTTTCTTACCCTAATAGTGAAGTGCAGAGAGCCAACATAAATGAATTTACTAATCCTCCGATCAATAAGGGTTAGCCTGTTAGTCCGGTACAAATTGCATGTCTGCTGATAGTGGGCAAGTGGTACATAGCCAGCTTCATTCCTCAGCACCTTCCCAACAATCTTGACATAGATCTTCTGGTACACTGAGCGGTAGCTGCGTCTGTGGAGGTACTCAGCATGGGCTGCTGTAGCAGTGAAACCAAACGCATGGCCAGTGGCAACGGCCTTGGCAAATACCTGTAATGATGATGGGAGATGGTAACTATCGTTATTATTCAAAATTGGTTTACACACATGCACGCAGTGTTATTAATACAGTCTTGGCTGCTTCGCATGTTTGTTAACATTATTCTACAGGACAGTGTAGAGACCATTTTCTTATCATAGGTACCATTCCTCTGAACATGAGACAAGCTAGCTAACCTTATATTTCTGCCCGTTGTCAGCTCCTCCTGCAAACCCTCCAGCAGCAAACTGTGCATAAATGTCAGACACCCCAAACCTCTTGCCATAGATGTAAGCCCTGTGTTGAGGATAGGTTCGTACATCACTTCTCCTGGAGGAATAGTTGGCAACAGCATCATAATCTGAATTTGATTCATCCCAGTCTGAGCCACGACGGAGGCGGCGAGCCTGCATGAGAACAGCAGGCATGCAGAGATGAAGACAAGTAACAAGACAGTGTAACACACTGTACACAACAACAGTCTAATAATCACAATATAGACTATCTATGTCATGATACATATATATAGTGCAAGTGCAAAGTACAAGGGTATGGAAGCCATAAAATAATATAATATAAAAATGTAATATAATAGAATGGGCATCCTGTGGTACAGACAATTGGTAAGATGTCAAACTTAAGGAAAGTTTAACAATTTTAAATATAACAGAACCTTTAATTAGGCCTTTGTTTACATGCAAGGTGGCACCAAATTGCAAATATAAAATGCCATAGCCCCATATCATTGCTATAGCACATTTATTCTGATAGTGGTTGTTATAATAATTCAATATGAAAATCCAGCAAATGCTCACAAAACTTTGTATGCACGTGCAAGTGGTCGATGAGGCTGTGCACTCAGCAGGGATTAGTAATTAAAGACTCTGCTTTTCAATTAGAAGACTGACAATTTAGTGTGACGTCACAGAACAGTGACGTTTTATTGTGACGTCATGCAAATACCATAAGGTAATTCAGGGTATTTCCGGTAACAGGGTAATTCCGGAAACGTGAAACTTCTGCGCTTGTCGGCCAAGCACTGCAAGATAAACACAGACTTTGCTTTGATTTTCTAACTTACCATCACCCCACCTTCTAGTACGAAGCTTTCAGGGGAACGAAAATCGCTACAAGACGGTTTCCGCCACCATTTTGTATAACGAATCATTTATGCTCGGATAATGACTTCGTCAGAAACTTCGTCCGCGTTGGCGGGGATGTTAGAATATTTCAACGAGAACGATACTGTAGCTACCTTATCATCTTTGCAACATGTACAAGGGATCAAACAGCGGCTAGATGCGAAATTGATGGAGGTAGGGAGGTTGATGTGAAGAAATATGGCAGCTTTTTCAGCGTCCACATCACACGATGTGACGATAAAGTGAAGAAAGAGCAAAGTACCAGCCATATCGGCAAGTTTAGAAGCAGAGGACACCAGGTACTGCTGCTAGGTGCTCCAGGATGTTAGGTTTGTGCCAACAGAGGAATTGCGGGGTTAGTGTTCTATTGTCAACGACTTCCTGCTACTGCGCTCCCTGTTACTGAAATTTCTCTAAGGGAGGCACTCTCAGTTATAGGGCTGTCCCGTGGCTTTGCAGAGACATCTGCAAATCTTCTGCAAAAGTCCTCTGCTGCCTCCAACACTCGCGAAACGTTGAATTTCCGAAATTATCGGAAGTATGGATTTTCGGAGTAAGTGAGGAAATGGAGCGCATTTCGTCGTCGACCGAGCAACTCCCTTGAAACGTTGTGCGTCTGGAGACAACAGGTTGGTACATATATGGTGCAAGTTTCAGAAAGGCTGGTACAATAGTTGTGGTGCTACGTACGATTCCTGTGAAGTGTTTCCGGAATTACCCTAGTTTACCTTACCCTAGTCGATCCAAAATGAGGGTTTGTTTCGTGATGTCAACTTTTGCACCACAAAGACCCCCTTGAAGCAGCTGGCAAGAAGAAAGGGCCGCCGTGCACGCTTCTCTTTGGCACCCATTGCCAGGAACTGTGTGCAAGCGCCAAGGGCGCCTTGGAAATTGGTGGTTATGCGAGCGTGAGAGGGTTTCTTGATAATTCTGAGTGACTACTACACAACGACGGGGAATCAACGGGTACTGGGAAAACACACGGCCTCTGTGGAGGCAGAGCCTTGAGGAAGTGTTCCGAGAAACGCTGCCGAAGTGCCATCGGCGTACTGTTCAACCATTAGTCAAATGTGGTATGTTTCCTCCGGGACGCGCATACGGTAAGTGGGAGAGTGTTCGTGCACACGTTGGCCTGCCGCAAGTCAATGTGCTCAACTGGATGAAGGCTGTTCTGGGTTAACACTGTGCTGTGCCTGCCTGATTCAGTGAAAGAAATAAACTACCAGCTCATTGTGTATGTGCCAGTACACTGCAGCTTTCCGTAGTGTGTACTGCACCATAGACTTTAGCTATGGTTGCATTTCACATGCATAGTTGTAGCTATTGACACCACATGCAGTTCCAGTGTGTGTGCACCTTGCATTTCTTCACTTACCCATTGGCACACCCACCACTGAAGGCAAGCTTTCTTACAAGTGCTCCATCACTACCACTGACTTCCATATTCACATTATTATGGTGAGACAAATGGTGATAGGGTATTTGTACCCAATCCTGCCAAAGGCAAGCTAGCGTGCAATTAAGTGCACAACTGCCAGCACAACTGCCACATAAAAATACATGTAGAGCCAACATTATCATACACCTATAATGCCACGTGCCCAAATATTATAATATTATATACCTAACACTTTATCCGCCAATTCAGAAGATGGCTGCTGCGAGGAAGAGAGCGTGATGCGATTTGACAGTTTTACGGAAGAAGGAGATGTGCGAGTTTAAAGCCAAGCATGCTAAATCAACGCAGGAGCAGATTGCTGAGCATTTTCCTAGCAAATTGAGTATTCGCATCGGGCGAAGGACAGCGGGAGATGTTTTAAAGCGAAAGGCCGATTGGGAAACCCAAGAATCTCATCAACGCAGCCAGAAGCGTATGAGGAAGCCTAAGTTCGAATTGCTTGAGGAAGCCCTTGGCATGTGGTTCAGCACAATGCAGGCAAAGAAGGCCATAATTTCGGACGCCATACTGTTGGAGAAGGGGAAGGAGTTTGCAGAAAGACTCCAGTGCGAGGATTTTATGGCGTCATCAGGTTGGCTGAGTCGCTTTAAGGCTAGGCATGGCATTTCCCTGAAGGCATTGCACGGTGAAGCTGCTTCTGTCAACTCGAGTTCAGTATCATCCTCACGCAGTGAGCTGCAGGCAATTACTGCAAGCTATGCTCATGAAGATATTTATAACATGGATGAAACAGGCTTATTTTATCGAATGCCACCCAGCAAGACATTGGCACAGGGTCCCAGACAAGGAACCAAGCAGTACAAGGATCGCATAACAGTGGCACCGTGCACCAACGCAGATGGTTCAGATCGCCTGAAGCCCCTAGTCATTGGAAAATCTGCACAACCACGCTGTTTCAGGGATTTCATGGCCAGCAGCTATGTCTACTATTATTACAACTAGAAGGCCTGGATGACTAGGTACATTTTCTCTGAGTGGCTGCACCATTTTGATGACTACATTAAGAGGAAGAAGAATCGACCAGTTTTGCTGCTGCTGGTTAATGTTTCCAGTCATGTCACAGCTTCTGACACATCATTGCAATGTGTCAAGTTGCACTTCCTTCCTCCCAACACCACCAGCCACCTTCAACCACTTGATGCTGGCATCATTAAGGCATTCAAGGCATATTATCGGCGATCACAGCTGCAGCGTTTGATCAAAATGCTGGAAGATGACAAGAAGCCCGACATTGACCTTAAGGGGGCGATTTGTTATTATTGGCATGGAAGACAGTTTCAGCAACAGGCATTGCTAACTGCTGGAGACACACTGGGATTACTACATCAATTGCAAGTGGTGGCAGTGAAGAAGTTTCTGAGGGAGATGCAATGCAAGCCCTGACATCTCTGCTGGCGCATGAGTGCCTCAGCTCCCCTGTATATGTGCAAGTGCTATACTAGGAACAAGACCACCAGTGCAAGTTGCCGAGGGTAACCACCCCGAGTGCAGGTAGAGTGTTTGTGCTGTATATACCACCACCACCACCACTACAGAAACACTCTACTTGCACTCAGGATGGTTACCCTCGGCAACTTGCACTGGTGGCCTTGTTCATAAAAGCACAGATTGCAACTATATATACTTGAAGAATATAGAGCACGATTCTCAGCTTGCTGCATACAGTTTTAAACATACCACACTGTTGAATGGCTCACCTCAAAACTGTTGCCTGCTTTTCCATCAATGTCGTGCTCAAGCTCATCTAGTGATGGATCACTCTCTGCTGACTCCATGACAGCAATGAGCTGCTTGGCATTCTCTGTAGCAACATACTTGAGGTACAGAATCACCATACTGTGCAGTTTTGGGTTATCAGACTGCAGAGCTGCCATCACCAAGGCACTGTTGAGGGGGGAGGAATCAACCTCATCTTCAGGGTGCAGAGAATGGTCGCGAATGGCAGAGAGAAGCATCTGAACAACAGCTTCCACAATCTGTAAGACAAACATGATATTATAGGTACATAATCAAACTAAAGGCAGAATGTCTAAATATTAATTTTGCTGTGCTCCACACCAGGGCAGTAGTACTAGTATTATATATAAAACTAGGATGAAACATGAAACTGGATTGCTGTTTTACTTGGGACATCAAGCTAATCACTAGTCAACCAAGGCTCTTGCAGTACAGCTAAGATGAATGGATGGTTAGGTTATGTTGTTGCAGTGTGGCCCACCTCTTCCGTCTTGTTGATCTCCAGCAGTTCAGTAAGAGCTGTCTGCACTGTCTCTGAGCTGATGTGCATGCGCAGGGAGGAGATGGCTGCCAGCTGCACATCAAGATCCTTTGCCTGAAGGTAGTCCAACAGCACATCCACAGCCAAATCAGAGCCAGTGTTACCAAGAGAGTGCAGCAAGTGTGCAATAGAGAAAGTGTCATCATTTTCTCTGAGGTGGGCAGACAGCATAGCCACAATTTTCGCCTGGACCTGTTTTAGTTTGAGGAAAAGATAAGAATAATGTACAGTCCTTCAAAAATTTTGGTGTACAAAGTAACACAGTGTCATGTGTTCTCAAACATATTTGCCAGGCTGCTACTATACTACTATACTACTATACCCCTATATGCTTGTGCTGTTAGCAAATGTGAAGTTGCAACCACTCACTTCCTTTGGTGCATATTCCGCAAGTGAACCAAGTGTCAATAAGAGAGAGTCATTGTTGCTCTTCAGCAAAGAAAGCAACCTGTTCACTGTGTTCATGGTGGCATTCCTCATGAAAGCCATGTAAGTGGTGAGGGAGTCAAGCTCTGGGGATCCATCACCGGCGTTCCTCAGCTGAGTGAAGATGTCTACTAAGATCTGTGTGGGTGGGAGGAATTACAGGCACATTGAGCTTGAGTAACATTATGCAATAATTTTCTGTACCTGCTAAATGGTCATACAGTCATGAGTTGCTGTGAGTGATTGCTACCATATGCATAATTATGCATAAATAGAACATAAGTTTAGCCACAATTAGTGACAGTCACATGCAATCTGAAATGATTTGCTGACGTGCTTGCATCATAATGATATATGTAAGTATATAGATAACTTTATGACTTATACTTAGTGCACAGCCGTTATACCATGTACCTTCTGAGCCCTTTGGTCTCCATCTGTGACAAGCATGGAGTACAGTAACTGCCTCATGGCAATATCCCTCTCTCCACCTTTGTATCGGATCTATATGTGGCCAGGGGGTAGTTGTACATTAGTAACGTACTGACCTACAACATAACTAGCATGCGCGATTATACTTGATAACACCCACCTTTTTCATGTACGCAAGAACTTGTCCAATGACTGGGGTGTGGCCGGGGAGGGGGCCATGCTTTGCCTCTAGTGACAGCAGGTCATGAAGTTTGTTTGCTGTAGAGAGTAAAAGGAGTGAATGTATTGCAAGTATGTGTCATTGTGAAGACATGTATTGAATGGCTGTGAGTCAAATGGAATAATCTTGAATAATCTCAGGAACTAAGTCAATGGGTTGGTATGCTACTCAATTAAGCACTACTTGTCTTACCTCTCTTGTACTGTTTAGGATCCTTGTGGAGTTCAACCAATTCATCAGGGACAGAGGGAAGGGAACGCCTCAGTCGAGCCATCATGCTCTTGGTAATGGCAACTTAAGGGGAGAACACACATCAATAATGTTACTACTGTACAATGCCATAAGAACCACAGTGTAATGAAATACAACACACAGGAGAACTTACATAATTATGTAAGTCAATGAGGCACATTTAGTCTACAGTCATACATAAAAAATTGTAAATTGTAGCTAGCAACAATGGGTGCAGCATCTCACACCTTGGTCCATCTTTGCCAAGATGGAATCTCTTGCCATCCCACTCATGTCTCCAAAGTCAGCAGAACGGGAGAGCCTGGAGACCAACCCATCATCACTATTCCAAATAGTTCTACAGGTTGTCTTGGTCAGTGTGTAGTAGCCAGTTGCAGAGATTACTTGATCAAGTTTCATACTGCCATCAAAGGTTTCATCATCAGGGTCAGGCCTCATGGCTCCACTGACAAGGAGGAGCAGATGGGAATTGACACATATAGCAGATAGATGTAAAACACTCAAACAAGTAAAGTTTCATATAAATTTCTAAATGCACCAGTAAAACTTGTATGTAGCTGATATCACATTATCATTGTGCACCACGAATTAAGTCTAACTGCTATATCACATCACAAATCTCCCCATACCTCTGATGAATAAATGCTTGACAATTCTTATACATTAGTTTGTTGTCAATATATTGTGCCACATGAATTTGCACATCAATTCCCATTTGAGGAACCTACGAGGTGGCAATGAGCCTCTACAATATTGTTAATGTTTGCTTACATAAGAGCGTTTAGTTTACATATTAATATTAATATTTTTATGAAATGAGCATATGTATGTATGCATGTATGTACAGGTGTGAGTGTACGCATGTGTGCATGGGTATGCATACCTGGGCTTGTTCCCACTTGGGGAAAGAGAAGCAAGGGACACGTGCATCCTGCCCTGTGCCCATTGGAGGGTTTTCTTGCTGTCAAAAGATGCTGTGTCCTCTTTGTCAAAGTCAGTCAGCTTCGTGTCTTCAGGTACACCAGCGACATAATACAAATCAGAGCTATTCACTATACGTGTAAAGTACAGTGTCCCTGAAGCACTTTGGTGATATCTGTATAAGCAAAATACGTGAGTAAGCTCCTCACGACTGCCAGTTAATTCAAAATGACACGTACACAACAATACACATGAACATAATTATAATGCATGCTTAATACACCAAGCATGCAATAGTGACAGCCTTCAGGCATACTGGAGCTAAGTACGTATGTATATAGTGGAAAAGTGCTGAGCAACTGGTGATGATGTAATCTGTTCTTACTTGTAGGTTGCCTTGTGTACTCCACCAACGTCAGCCTCATCCCTGGTAAGTTCATACTTGAAGCTTGCCTGGAAGGCACTGGTAATGCTCTTCTTAATATTGGCCACCTGGATGTTCTCTCCACTGGGGTACATCACATCTACAATTCGTCCATCATCTGTCTGAACAAAGCAAAACTCCTTAGCAAAGAGCATGTCATTGAGATTTGCCTCAGGTGAAAGCCGGCTTGTTCCATCCCCAGCATCTTCTACTGTGGAGTTGATGAACTCCTGCAGTTCTTCAATGTGTTCCCCAGAGCCATCCTCGGTAGAATTACTGTAGGAGCACAGGAAACAAACACTGCTTCACACAGATGTGAGCTCTATAGTATAGTGATTATTATATAACTCATTGACAATGGGTACTATACAGCCATACACAGGTGCAGTATATACTGGCTGGTATTCCTGCTATTACCTGGAGGCATTCTTGGGTACATCTGAGCCAATTTCCACATTCTCCACCTTCATGCAATACAGAATGGCAGCCTGGGAGGCATACACACCATCTGTATAAGGGTGGGAGTGAGGGAAAGGCAGAACAAAGAGATATGCACGAATATACATGCAAGCAATGAGAGTATATACTGCTGTGTTTTGGTCCACCTATACACAGCTAGTGTGCTACTGGTGAGTGTTATAACTACTCACCTGATTGGCAGAACAGTTCCACATCTGCTGAAAAGTCTTCATCCTGTTTCTCTTCCTCGTCAAAGTGACTCTGATGAGCAGTGTACTTGTAGGCACAGATTTGGAAATTCTAGATAGAGGGACAAGAAGAAGGATGGGAGGAGAGTATCACCATGAGTAGTACTGAATTATACAAGCAATGCCTCATCATAATATGCATGACAATGGTATGATGCAGCACACTGCAAGCTATGGGACACAGTAATGCCAGTTGGAAGTTCAGAATGATAAATGATAGTACCGTAATATGCATAGCAAATGGCATATAGTGTGGTTTGATGGCAGTGGTGTGTTGGAGGGATGCATGCTTCGTACAATGACTTGAATAATTCCAATTATTGTTAATAACAAACTACACCATTCACCCATGCATACTAAGTCATGTCCCTTGCATCCTCTGCACTTAGCAATATTTACTTGAATTCCTGCATGTACTGTACCTTGCACCTCCCTGTGGGCTTGTACTCAGTAGTGTCCTCTGCTAGTGTCCCCAGCTGGAGGCACAACACCACACTGCACACCAGCCAGGCATGCACTGTAAAGCGGACTCCAGCCATGACAGTAGCAGTTGAAACAGTCACAGCAATAGCAGCAGCTGCTACACAGAGAGCTGATAGAGTGATTCTTTATCAGAAGTATTGCACACTTGTGAACCTGCTATCTGTCAACCTTGTGTCAGTGGACCTACAGCTGCTGGTTTTATACCCTTTGCTGTTAGTGAGTAATGATATTCATTACCTTTGAAGGCAACTGCAGCAGGCTGGTCTGCCATCAGGGGAGAGTAGGGGCTTTTGTCCAGTGGTGTGTAATGATATTCATTACCTTTTAAAAACAGACTGTAATGAATTTAATTACTCATCACTTGACAAAAGCCCCTACTCTCCCCTGGTGGCAGACCAGCCTGCTGCAGTTGCCTTCGAAGGCAATGAATATCATTACTTGCAACCTGACAAAAGCCCCCACTGTCCCTTGAGGGCCATCAGGGGAGAGTTGGGACTTTTGACAAATTGCTGTTTTTCCCTTATGCCCATCATGATCACTAATCTGTAAACAACACTTGCTGATTGTTTGCAACACTTCTTGAATTTAATTACTCATCACTTGACAAAAGCCCCTACTCTCCCCTGGTGGCAGACCAGCCTGCTGCAGTTGCCTTCGAAGGCAATGAATATCATTACTTGCAACCTGACAAAAGCCCCCACTGTCCCTTGAGGGCCATCAGGGGAGAGTTGGGACTTTTGACAAATTGCTGTTTTTCCCTTATGCCCATCATGATCACTAATCTGTAAACAACACTTGCTGATTGTTTGCAACACTTCTTGTCATTAAAAGTTTGAGATTGTGTTTATGTCAACAAGTTCTGTACTATTAGTTGGGTTCTGGTGTCTGAACAGAGCTCGAAATTGGAACACCAACTTGATTAAGACACAATGTGAATTTGTACAGGTTCGTACATATACACATATACTACAGTACATGCTAACAAAGAAAGAAGTGTTACACACGCACACATATGCCATGGCACTTGTCACAAATAACTTGCTCGATTCCAACAAATTTTGCAGAATCCCATTGCGGGATTTCTTGCATGGCTGGCAGTGAAGACTGATGCAAAGTTACCGTGTCTGTTCTGCGCATTACCTGTGCGGGTTCCACAAAGACCCTTATTATCTACCAATCTCCAATAAGAATGATCATCAAAGGCAGCGGGGAAATATCATCCACAGAAGAAGTATATAACATTGGGAGAACATCTCTCTATGGCCTTCTATATGCTGTGGCCACAGTGCCTCAGATTTTCAAACTGAAAGGGCAAACATGGATGCTGGCCAAGCCTGGTGTGCCGATGATGCTTCTGCAGCTGGTTAGTGTGAAGGGCTAAGGCACTGGTGGGATGAACTAATGGTTAGTGGTGCCACGTTTGGCCATGCCCCTAACCCAACTAAAACCTTCCTCCTTGTAAAGGAAGAATTTGAGGAGAATGCTCATCGGATCTTCAATGAGATGAGGATTACAATAACCTTATCTGGACAGAGCCACCTCGGTGCACCACTTGGAGAGGAAGACTTTGTACTTGAATTCATCTCAATGAAGGTGCATGATTGGGTATCTGAAGTTGTAAGTCCTGTCTGAGATAGCGCAGTCTTATCCTCATGAAGCACTAACTGCCTTCACTCGTGGTGTCTGGTGCAAGTGGAACTACTGGATGAGAACAGTACCAGACGTCAGAGCTCTTCTACATAGCACATCTGGAAGATGCCAATGTCATTTCCTTCCAGCCATCACAGGCAGATCACAATGCTCTGCACAAGTAAGAGATCTTGCTCTACCTGTGAAAGTTGGAGGCCTTGGTATAATTAAGCTCACTGTAGAATGTGCACCTGAATATGAAGCATGGAGATCTGTCACTGTCTCATTATTATATCATTACTATAATACTTGTTGCTATATACAGTACGTAGCTAGCACCACAATTGTTGATTTGACAACTGAATGCACCAACCATTTAGGCCTATGCCAAACATTATACTCCTTCCTTATACAAAGTATTGGATACTTTATCTAGCTACAGGATATACAAAGTGCAAGTGTCACTGCATGCACAGTATGTGTATATATACACACCCATTAAGGTGTAAGCAGATCTCAACTAGTATTATATAAACTAGTCTGCATAATAGTATTATACAGTTATTGTATTAGTATATATTGCTAATAATGTTTGTCATTGATCATCATCAAGTCAGTTAAAGTCAGCAGGTATGTAAATCAATCATGAGGTACAGAAATGTGTAATGAATTCGAAGTGTACCTGTTTTACATGGTACATGTGAAAGTGGCAAATGCTGCAAAGTTGTGCTGATAACAAAGTTGCTAGTGTGAGAACTATAAAGTATGAAGTAAATGACATTCATAGCTGCTAAACTAGTGAGTGAAGGAGTCTAATGTGATGAGGTAGCACAACTGGCTTGAGATGATCATTAGCACTCGACAGATCGGCTACAGGAACTCCACAGTCGGCGGCGACCAGAGCTTGATAGATCCCACTTCCTGTACAAGCGATCCCACCTTTTCCTGGATGACCATTCAAAGGAACTTCTCCATGGCTAGATAGAGTAGAAAGGAAGAAAATGGTCCATTCATATCATAGTATTAATATACTAATAATGCTATTATCTAAAACAAGAAGCAGCACTCCCTTTGTTTGCTCCTGTCATATATATATATAATGTGAAATGCTATAGCTGTCAAGTATTATACTCCATTGATACTCCAGCAAGTATAGGGTGAAGGACCAAGTGCCACTGGGGTATACGTATAATAAGCTAGATATTGCAACTGCAAGTTGAATATATACAAGCAGTTATGTATAATTATATTGCAAATGGCAAATGGCAGCAAAATATTATTACACTATGCCATGTCATGCATGCAGATATACAGTGAAATCTGTCTAAGATGGTCACTGCATGTTTTACTATCGGCAAACACCTCTCTAGAACAGCCAGCTTTCCTGGCCCCAAATAACACTAAAACATTGCAATCTACTTCAGTAGAGCAGCCACCTCTCCACAAAGGTCAGTTAGCATTGGCCCACAGGCGGTTATCTCAAACAGGCTTAATGGTCTGCATTCAAAAATTCCATAGGTCTTTCTACTGTCACTACTCCTCCAAAATTTTATAGGTCAATCTATTGTCACTACTCCTTGTTTTTCTGCCTTAGTGCCACCAGTGCATGCACCAACTCACCGGCCACCTTGCATGGAATGTTCTATACTGGTACCAGGGATCAATCTCCACATAGCTGTTGGGCCAGTAGTGGTACACAGAGAGACAAGGGGTCACCTGCACCCTAGGCTGGAAGTCAACTCTGAGGCACGCTTCAGGCTCAATCCTGTACTGAAACTTCCCACGGACATCAATGCCACCTCTCGCAGCCGCCTAAGTGAAGTATAAATGATTTGAGATAGGAACAATTAAATCCAGCACTCCACAAATAGATGCTATACTGTTGCTATAAGTAACACGAACATAATTTGAATCTACATAAAGCAACCAGAAGCAATATGATAACCAGATGCAATATGTAACAACAGTTACATATTGCATGCATGACACTACAAGATTAATAGACAGTGTAGAGGGAACAACCTGTAATACCAGAATGTGGTATAGCCCACTCTGATACACGTAGAGATAGCAGAAACAGGCAACAATTATAATGCACACTCACAAGGAGTGAGGCACTGGCACCCGCAGATGGTTCCAGGGTTATAGTTGGAGTGAGGGTGACACAAGATGTATACTCGCGCTCACAGGCACAGAAACTGACATCGACAGTAAGCTTGGCATATAACTGAGGGAGAGAAGAAAGGAAGACATGCAAGCAACTGTTACAGGCCTTTTCAGGAGTCCAATTTTCTTGTTAATGTAATATACACATATTAGTTACACCACACTTTCAGAGGATAAATTGGTATGTCTTCTACAATGTGTTGTCTTATACATAAATTGGTACATAGTACATTATATATATTACATTCTTAATTACACGCATCTGTCTTCTTCAACAAGCAAGCTATGCCTGCTTGATGCTATGAATGATTGTGTTCTTAAATATTGGTTTCTTACCCTAATAGTGAAGTGCAGAGAGCCAACATAAATGAATTTACTAATCCTCCGATCAATAAGGGTTAGCCTGTTAGTCTGGTACAGATTCAATGTCCGCCGATAGCAAGCAAGTGGTACATTGCCAGCTTCATTCCTCAGCACCTTCCCAACAATCTTGACATAGATCTTCTGGTACACTGAGCGGTAGCTGCGTCTGCGTAGGTACTCAGCATGGGCTGCGGTCGCAGTGAAACCAAACGCATGGCCAGTGGCAACGGCCTTGGCAAATACCTGTAATGATGATGGGAGATAATGATACTATCGTTATTATTCAAAATTGGTTTACACACATGCACGCAGTGTTATTAATACAGTCTTGGCTGCTTTGATTATATGCATGTGTTACTTTGCATGTATGGTAACATTATTACAGAACAGTGTAGAGACCATTTTCTTATCATAGGTACCATTCCTCTGAACATGAGACAAGCTAGCTAACCTTATATTTCTGCCCGTTGTCAGCTCCTCCTGCAAACCCTCCAGCAGCAAATTGTGCATAAATGTCAGACACCCCAAACCTCTTGCCATAGATGTAAGCCCTGTGTTGGGGATAGGTTTGTACATCACTCCTCCTGGAGGAATAGCTGGCAACAGCATTGTAAACTGAACTCCATGCATCCCAGTCTGAGCCACGGCGGAGGCGGTGAGCCTGAGAACAGCAGGCATGCAGAGATGAAGACAGGTAACAAGACAGTGTAACACACTGTACACAACAACAGTCTGATAATCACAATATAGACTGTCTATGTCATGTTAAATAAAATTGAATACATATACTTGAAAAAGATGTAGAGCACAATTCTCAGCTTGCTGCATACAGTTTTAAATATACCATACTGTTGAATGGCTCACCTCAGAACTGTTGCCTGCTTTTCCATCAATGTCGTGCTCAAACTCATCTAGTGATGGATCACTCTCTGCTGACTCCATGACAGCAATGAGCTGCTTGGCATTCTCTGTAGCAACATACTTGAGGTACAGAATCACCATACTGTGCAGTTTTGGGTTGTCAGACTGCAGAGCTGCCATCACCAAGGCACTGTTGAGGGGGGAGGAATCAACCTCATCTTCAGGGTGCAGAGAATGGTCGCGAATGGCAGAGAGGAGCATCTGAACAACAGCTTCCACAATCTGTAAGACAAACATGATATTATAGGTACATAATCAAACTAAAAGCAGAATGTATAAATAATTATTTTGCTGTGCTCCATTCCAGGGCAGTAGTACTAGTATATTATAGAGAACTAGGATGAAACATGAAACTGGATTGCTGTTTTACTTGGGACATCAAGCTAATCACTAGTCAACCAAGGCTCTTGCAGTACAGCTAAGATGAATGGATGATTAGGGTATGTTGACACAGTGTAGCTCACCTCTTCTGTCTTGTTGATCTCCAGCAGTTCAGTAAGAGCTGTCTGCACTGTCTCTGAGCTGATGTGCATGCGCAGGGAGGAGATGGCTGCCAGCTGCACATCAAGATCCTTTGCCTGAAGGTAGTCCAACAGCACATCCACAGCCAAATCAGAGCCAGTGTTACCAAGAGAGTGCAGCAAGTGTGCAATAGAGAAAGTGTCATCATTTTCTCTGAGGCGGGCAGACAGCATAGCCACAACCTTTGCCTGGACCTGTTTTAGTTTGCATGAGGAAAAGATAAGAATATTGTACGGTCTTTCAACAGTTTGGTGTACAAAGTAACACAATGTCATGTGTTCTCAAACACATTTGCCAGGCTGCTACTATACTACTATACTACTATACCCCTATATGCTTGTGCTGTTAGCAAATGTGAAGTTGCAACCACTCACTTCCTTTGGTGCATATTCCGCAAGTGAACCAAGTGTCAATAAGAGAGAGTCATTGTTGCTCTTCAGCAAAGAAAGCAACCTGTTCACTGTGTTCATGGTGGCGTTCCTCATGAAAGCCATGTAAGTGGTGAGGGAGTCAAGCTCTGGGGATCCATCACCAGCGTTCCTCAGCTGAGTGAAGATGTCTACTAAGATCTGTGTGGGTGGGGGAATTACAGGCACATTGTACTTGAGTAACGCTATGCGATAATTTTCTGTACCTGCTAAATGGTCACACAGTCGTGGAATTGCTGTGAGTGATTGCTACCATATGCATATGCATAAATACAACATAATTTTAGCCACAATTATGTGCTTGCATCATAATAACATAATTATATAGATAATCTTATGACTTATACTTAGTGCATACTTAGTGCCGTTATACCCTGTACCTTCTGTGCCCTTTGGTCTCCATCTGTGACAAGCATGGAGTACAGTAACTGCCTCATGGCAATATCCCTCTCTCCACCTTTGTTTTGGATCTATATGTGGCCAGGGGGTAGTTGTACATTAGTAAGTTACTGACCTACAACAAAACTAGCATGTGCAATTATACTTGATAACACCCACCTTTTTCATGTACGCAAGAACTTGTCCAATGACTGGGGTGTGGCCGGGGAGGGGGCCATGCTTTGCCTCCAGTGACAGCAGGTCATGAAGTTTGTTTGCTGTAGAGAGTAAAAGGAGTGAATGTATTGCAAGTATGTGTCATGGTGACGACATGTACGTATTGAATGGCTGTGAGTCAAGTGGAATAATCTTGAATAATCTTAGGAATTAAGTTAGGGGATTGGTGTACTACTCAAGTGCTACTTGTCTTACCTCTCTTGTACTGTTTAGGGTCCTTGTGGAGCTCAACCAATTCATCAGGGACAGAGGGGAGGGAACGCCTCAGTCGAGCCATCATGCTCTTAGCAATGGCAACTTTAGGAGAGAACACACATCAATGATGTCACTACTGTACAATGCCATAAGAACCACAGTGTAATGAAATACAACACACAGGAGAACTTACATAATTATGTAAGTCAATGAAGCACATAAAGTCTACAATCATATATAAAATTGTAAATTGTAGCTAGCACCAATGGGTGCAGCATCTCGCACCTTGGTCCATCTTTGCCAAGATGGAATCTCTTGCCATCCCACTCATGTCTTCAAAATCAGCAGAACGGGAGAGCCTGGAGACCAACCCGTCATCCTCATTATCAATAGCTCTACAGGTTGTCTTAGTCAGTGTGTAGTAGCCTGTTGCAGTGATCACTTGATCAAGTTTCATACTGCCATCAAAGGTTTCATCATCAGGGTCAGGCCTCATGGCTCCACTGACAGGGAGGAGCAAAAGAGAATTGACACATTTAGCAGATAGATGTAAACACCCAAACAAGTAAAGTTGCTTATAAATTTTTTAAATGCATCAGTAAAACTTGTCTGTACATCATTAGCAGATATCACATTGTGCACCACAGAAATCCAACTGCTATATCACATCACAAATCTCTCCACAAAATGTTCTGTTGTCAATTATTTGTGCCACATGAATTTGCACATCAATTCCCATTTGAAGAACCTACAGCATGGCAATGAGCCTCTACAATATCTTTAATATTTGCTTACATTAGAGTGTTTAGTTTACATGTTTATGAAATGAGTGTATGACTGTATGTTTGCATGTATGTACAGATGTGAGTATGTGTGAGTATGAGTATATATACCTGCGCTTGTTTCCACTTGGGGAAAGAGAAGCAAGGGACACGTGCATCCTGCCCTGTGCCCATTGGAGGGTTTTCTTGCTGTCAAAAGATGCTGTGTCCTCTTTGTCAAAGTCAGTCAGCTTCATGTCTTCAGGTACACCAGCGACATAATACAAATCAGAGCTATTCACTATACGTGTAAAGTACAGTGTCCCTGAAGCACTTTGGTGATATCTGTATAAGCAAAATACATGAGTAAGTTCCTCATGACTCAAGTTAATTCAAAATGACATGTACACATCAATACACATGAACATAATAATTATGCATGTTTAATACACCAAGCATGCAATAGAGACAACCTTCAGGCATGCTGGAGCTAAGTACTTATACGTGTATAGCAACTGGTGACGATGTTATCTGTTCTTACTTGTAGGTTGCCTTGTGTACTCCACCAACGTCAGCCTCGTCCCTGGTAAGTTCATACTTGAAGCTTGCCTGGAAGGCACTGGTAATGCTCTTCTTAATATTGGCCACCTGGATGTTCTCTCCACTGGGGTACATCACATCTACAATTTGTCCATCATCTATCTGAACAAAGCAAAACTTCTTTGCAAAGAGCATGTCATTGAGATTTGCCCAAGGTGACAGCTGGCTTGTTCCATCCCCAGCATCTTCTACCGTTGAGTTGATGAACTCCTGCAGTTCTTCAATGCGTTCCCCAGAGCCATCCTCGGTAGAATTACTGTATGAGCATGGGAAACAAACACTGCTTCACATGCACATGTGAGATCTATACAACTCATTGACAATGGGTACTATACAGCCATACACAGGTGCAGTATATAATGGCTGGTATTCCTGCTTTTACCCGGAGGCATTCTTGGGTACATCTGAGCCAATTTCCACATTCTCCACCTTCATGCAGTACAGAGTGGCAGCCTGGGAGGCATACACACCATCTGTATAGGGGTGGGCAGAACAAAGAGATACATGCAAGCAAGCATGGAGAGTATAATTTATACTGCTGTATTGTTTTGGTTCACCTATACACAACTAGTGTGCTATACCGGTGAGTGTTATAATACTCACCTGATTGGCAGAACAGCTCCACATCTGCTGAAAAGTCTTCATCCTGTTTCTCTTCCTCATCAAAGTGACTCTGATGAGCAGTGTACTTGTAGGCACAGACTTGGAAATTCTAGATAGAGGGACAAGAAGAAGGATGGGAGGAGAGCATCGCCATGAGTAGTACTGAATTATACAAGCAATACCTCATCATAATGTGCATGACAATGGTATGATGCAGCACACTGCAAGCTATGAGACACAGTATATAATGCCTGTTTGGAAGCTCAGAATGATAGTACCATATATGCATATATAGCAAATGGCATATTGTGTGGTTTGATGGCAGTGGTGTGTTGGAGGGATGTATGCTTTGTAGGTGATTTGTACTGCTACAAGCATACATACACAGTTACCATTCATCCATGCATACTAAGACATGCCCCTTGCTCTGCACTTAGCAATAATTACTTGAATTCTTGCATGTACTGTACCTTGCACCTCCCTGTGGGCTTGTACTTGGTAGTGTCCTCTGCTAGTGCCCCCAGCTGGAGGCACAACACCACACTGCACACCAGCCAGGCATGCACTGTAAAGCGGACTCTGCCCATGGCAGTGAAAGTCGTTCAACTGATACAGCAGTACCAGCAGTAGTTACGGAGAGAGAGAGGGATTCTTTGTCAGAAGTATTGCACACTTGCACACTTGCTACCAATTGGTCTTGTGTCAGTGGACTTGCAGCTGCTGGTTTTATACCCTTTGCTGCTAGTGAGTAATGATATTCATTATCCATGTATTATATCCTTGGAGAGTACACAGGACATTAACCTTGTGGTTAGGGGGAGAGTGGGGATTTTCCTCATGCTGAACCCTGTAAGCTGTAATGATTATACATCCAGTGACTGTTTCCTCCATATGCCCATCAACACTCTATTAAATAACATTTGCAAAATAATCATGTTTATTTGAATTTTAGAGACAGTTCTTATGTCAATTTGTTTGTATCTATTAAGCAAGTTCTGACTCTGAACAGAAATCAAATTGGAAATAGTTGCTTGACGAAGTTGCAGTGTAAAAATGTACAGATTTGTACATACATTATGGTATATACTGATATTGACAGAATTGGGACACACACACACATACGTACACACACACACACACACACACACACACACACACACACACACACACACACACACACACACACACACACACACACACACACACGGCCCCATTGGCAGAGGAGGTGCCGGCTTTGTCTCCTGCGCCCAGTCACATGGCCCCCTTGGTGCAGGAGGAGTTCTCACTCATGTAAGACACTATTTCCAAAGGTTTCATAAGGACAAGCTGTGATAAAGAAGACTTCAGTGGTTTGGACATACCAGTCCATCTACTCCAGAGCCAACTAAGGTGACGCATACCAAGCATGCGAGCAAGCAAGCACCAAGGGACACACCTCTGTGTCGGTGGGTGTGACTTGGTCATGCCAGCCAGTAAGAGCATGTCCAACTTGAAAGAGGGCAATCTCAAACCAGGCAGAGTGGCAGTCCATCATCACTCAATGCCAATCATGCTAGACCTGTCTCCTAGTGTGTTAAAGTAAGAGTTGCAAACATCCAATTCTACATAATTGTTAGCCAAAGCAAATCTACTGGAAGGGGGTTTGTGCATGCACATGTGTGTGAGAGTATAGGTACCAAGTGATCGGGTTGGGGGCTATATATAGCGATTTGGTTAACACACGTATGTAAGGACTACTTACATACTATAATATGTACAAAGCAGGCTGATCACAAGCTAGTGTTGGGGTGACCTGGTTTGCATAAGATACATATACAATCACTATTACAGCTCCTGCACAGAAATGTTGAGGGTCTATAGTACGTACATTGTTGTTCAACCATCCCCCTTTCTGGAACTTCATCACACTTAAAACAAAATCAGCACTTTTAGAATGCCATACATAGGCAAACAGCTAGGACATATGTTGCAAATCATATAAATTCAGAGCCATTTTGGACACTGCTTGTATACCAGAAAAGCCATATACTTCCTTCAACCTGCACTCAATGAGGTATATCTTGCATGCTACATCACTGAAGAATCTGTTCAAGTTATGTTGCATGCAACACTTGTAGCCCCCTTGGGGTCACTAGCCAAAGATCTGACATCTTTGCTAAACATTTTGGCTGCTAGCTGCTACCTTCTTCGTACAGCTGCAATAAGGGAAACGTCAGGGGGTTGGACATGTCAGCTCATCATCCCAGAGCATATGTGATGCAGACCGAATGAGAAGAAGCAATCACTTGCAATCAACTGCATGGTGAAGGCAGCAGCTAGCTGCTGGGAAGTTTGGTAAGTGAATCAAACTTTTGATTACTGACTTTCCAGAGAATACCATATTGCATCATTCTATATACTGCATTATTTTCAGCAACAAATTAACAATGAAATGGTCCACTGCATGTGTGCCATCTTAGAATACATACCAAAAGCACACATATTGCATTGATAGTATGGGAGCAAGAATGACACCAATGTGTTGATTGCAAACCTTGGAAGAGTCACATAGTGCATGTTAATGATATTCATTGCATAGATATGAATATCATTAAAAGTTCACAAAATGGAAGTAACCCTTGTCACCATCGGAACTGTCCAAATTTCAAATAATGAACAAGGTTAGGTCAATGATGTAGTTGTGCATAACATATACACTATTACAACAAGAGTGTGGGTAAACACCAGATAATATTTGTTAAACCTATAGCTAGTAGGAAAAGATGGGGCAAGCACCATCACATAAACATTGCAAAACAGCTCTTGTAAAATTACTATTTTAACAAAGGATGGGTGAACAACTGCATTAAGTGGAGGTGCTGAGGAAGTGACTGCAGACCCACTATGTGCCTATGTGCATCAAAAGTAGCAAGATGAATGGGAAATATACCCACCTCTATTCCTCAAAGAGATTATTCCAATTGGATACAGTACAACCTGAATGCACCATTAATTTACATTAGCCTATGCCAAGCATACACTCCTACCTTATTATAAAAAGAGGACACTTTGCTGGATTCCAAGTATCTTAACAGTATATACTGGGCAATACACAATGTGTACAGGCCCGTAGGCTGGGGGCTTCAGGGGTTCGGAAGAACCCCCCACAGCACAGGATAAGTTCCACCTGCCACTGAAAACTCTACACTATAGTCCCACAAACTTGTCAGTCCATGTTAACTTCTAATACCTAGCCCTGTATGTAGTAATGGCTCAACTGAACACTGCTCAGCAGCACTCATAGTATTGCACAGTGTTCCACTTTGGCTGGACAACAAACCCCCATTTTCTGCCCAGGCTACAGGTCTGGTGTACATACAGCTAATTCATATCCAATTTGGATCATCCTTTTATGAAGAGAGAGCCTCCTCTATGTCACTACCTAGCTTGATAGTGTGTAGCTTGAGTCATTTAGGCAACACTGATACAGCTACAGTTGTTTTCCTACCATTTCACGAAATAATATTCTGATTGTGTACATAGAGAGAGTAACAGGAAATGATGTCATACACAAAGACTGTATGGAGAATATAATATAGATAGTACCTGTATGTATGTATAGTAATAATCCAATTGCTATACTACGCAGTGACGTCCGAAGGAAAGGTAGTAGCTACGTAAGTTGTGTACCCTAGCATGAATGTAGGTGCTTGATGGTCTGTCAAGGGCAGTGCTTACGTCAACATGTTTTGTGAGGTCAGTTCAGCTGTCTTATCTGACAGGTAGTTAGGTGGAGCCCCTGGCCTTAGCTATCATGTAGAGAATGGCTTGCTGAAACAGTAGCTAGTTAGCTATTCCAGCAAATGTACCTGCCCACACCAGCACATGAACACATACACACATGCACTACACTCAAAACGGCAGAAAACATCACAATGTACACACACACACACACACATACACACACACACACACACACACACACACACAAGCACCAACTGCAATTTGGGAATGCATGCCTCTACACATGCAAGAAGACACTAGCACATGCTGTGCACGTGTAATTGCCTTGAGTTGCATGATTGACTGTCAACCTGAAGGGCACATCTGACACACACCACACTGGATCACTGGACATGGCAGGAGCTCACATCAATAATGCTATGCACCTATTTCCTCTGAGATATAGCTACACCACGGTCACATTGTACAAGTTGTCAATGCTGCTCATGAGCCGAGTTTGTGGATTATCGCATCAGGTGTGTGAGACTACATAAGTGGCGATATATCCATGTTTGTACCATGACACTAGCTCCTGTACAACTCAATGACCAGTGCCTGTATACTGTCAGCAGGGTGGGCAAAAGGAAGTATATTGTGCTACCTATGACATTGGCTGATTCAGGCTGAACCTGAGAGAGGATGTTGGAAGCAGCTGTGCTCATCCCCGAAGAAGAGGATGGGACATGAGGCCATAAGGAAGAGGAAGTGATAGAAGCAAGGTGAGAAGAGAGATACTTGAGGGATAGCGGAGTGGGAGGAAACAAGGAAGCGCAAGACAAGTGGAAACTAAGTGGGATAGGAAGGAGGGAACCAATGGGGTACATGAAAGGAGATGCTGCAGGAAATATGAAAAATGTAATGAGGGAGAGGAATGTGCACATGCATGTGCCCTCGTAGCTGCAAGGGGAATGACTCTTTAGCAAAGTTCACCTTGTGACTATACACTTGTTGAGATTGTAGGCATTGTAATCAGGACCCACATTTAGAAATGAATACACATTCACAAGTTGACCCATGTCCACAGAGGAACAGATGGCCACAGAGTGACTCATGCACTGCGACATTTTAACGAGGCTAAATGTCATTATCCCTGACACGTCAGTATGTATGCCAGGCAGACAGAAGTGCAAGCTGCGTCACATGGGTGTTGGCTGGCTGGCTGTTCTCCTTGCAAGTCGGTTTCAAGTGCAGTAATTTAGAGTTCCCCTTCTGACCCTCCCTGATCTTTTCACACCTTTAGTTTACAGTGCAGGGGCATAACCATAACTGGAAAAATAATGAAGTGAGGGCTTCTCAGCTGGTGTAGGCATGGGGAACTAACCCTCTTTCTCATGTTATATAAAATAATCTTGGTTGTCTGTGACAACCCTCAGAAGAACCTTTGTTGCCCATGGCAACCCATGTAACAAGGCCTCAGTTACCATGGCAACCCTTGCAGAAAGGCTGTGGTTGCTTACAGCAACCACTGCAAGAAGATTGGTTGCCATTAGCAACCACTAGTAGCCAGCTAGTAGTCTAGGTCAATAAGACCTAGTCACCAATGATGCAATTAGCTACATGTGGTAA
Organism: Ianthella basta; assembly: GCA_964019415.1. Taxonomy (NCBI): domain Eukaryota; kingdom Metazoa; phylum Porifera; class Demospongiae; order Verongiida; family Ianthellidae; genus Ianthella; species Ianthella basta. The sequence continues at coordinate 4,902,856 of OZ025876.1, forward strand.
GCTGCCTATGACATCTAGATGTAGCAAGGGCTGGGCGGCATGAACAACCCCTACGAGTAGGGTAAGTGGGCATGTCTAGCTACTGCCACCTACCAAGTGGTTGGTAGGAGTCTTCCTGCCTCCTCCCAACTGTGAATTATAGCGTGCCCTGCAGCATCTGCCAAAAATTGGAGTAGGTTGTACGTAGATGGTAAGATAGTTATTGAGGCAGATTGCATGTGCACGAGGGGCAAAGGGTTAATGTAGCCGCTCAGCTATGGATTAGAACCCGCTCACACGCCGGCACAGTCTGGCTAGCTAGACCGTCCCGATTACGCCCAGGGCGTATCCGGCGCTTATTGGGACGGTCTAACGCCGGCCCTGTAAAAAATTGTGCAATCGTTGGTCACGTTCTCTTCCAGCTGCAGAAAGCACAGTCATAGCTTCTCAGAATTGGCTGAGCCCTGGCCTGTAGCTGTATTAGGTACGCGTCAGGAGACGGCAGAGAGAGCATCAGAGACCATGTGGAGCTCTCCGGGCAGTTCTCGAGCTTCACCCTATGACGATGACTATGACTATGACGACTATGGCGACTATGACGACGACTTCGAAGACGGAATTACTTACTACCCGGACGAAGACGTCCTTGGCGGATTTCCATATTATGTCCCACGTGACCTTGGGGGAGGCTCAGAGTCGAATTTGGAACCAGAAGCGGCTTTTGGAGATGAGCCACCAGATGAGCGGCCCGCGAAAGGGTTGCTTCCTTTGAAGGAGCTCTGTTCTCGGTTCGTAGGACAGAACTTTCCTTTTGGGGTTGTTCAACTGTATCCCTCACCTGTCCCTGAAGACGTGCAACGAAGAATCGCGTTCTGGTCTTTTCCCACTGACGAGAAAAAACTCCTAGCCTATGCCAAAGTCATGGGAGGAGCAATTGAGAGTGATGTTGAGTGTGCAAGAGAAACCAAAGTAACAGGCATGGTGCAAACAGGTGAGAGTGACATGAGCTGATGACCATGATGTGTTGTAGTCTTGTCCCCAGACCCTTCCGCCACGTGCGCATACATGGAGGTATGGCCTGGGAACAAGACTAGATGTGTAGAGGGTAGCTAGCCTATATTATTTCATGTATTTTGTGGCTGTCAATTCATCATGACAATTTCTGCAGGAATGTACCTTACAGGAACTGTTGCACCCTCTCCAAGCACGGACCACTACAAAAACTGCTTGGGTGAGGGAAGGAAAGAGAGCTTCAGAGCATACGTCCAGTTTGATAGAGGATGTATCACAGCAACAAAGTGCTCGTGTGGTGAGCAAAACTGGTGCAGGCATGTTTTGGCCCTCTGCCTGGCACGGATGGATGAGAGTGCTCCTCTCCAGCTCCACCCCCCGATATCAGAGACCCTGACCAACTTGGACCGAGACCAGCTCCAGAAGCTAGTTCAGTACTTCCTTGAGAAGTTGCCCCTTGAAGGTGTGGCTGCTGTCCAGGAGATTGCAAGCAGTCTACTTGATAAAGGGTCAGAAATGAATCAAACTCCAGGAGCACCAGGTAAGTAGTTGTGAAGCCAAAATTAAAGCAGTTACATTGTGGTGCTCAAGTTGTTGTTGTTTGTGTATGTACGTGTATAGTGAATGTATCAGTTGCATTCAATTTGGGGCACCTCGCTGCTGTATTCCATTGGTGTTTCATGCCATGGACTGCTGATTCACTTCTGCCATTTCAATGATGTCAATTGCGCGATGTGGCCCAGGCCGTGTACACCAATTGGAGGGAAGCCCACTGCTGCTCTTCCTTCGTAGTCAACACGATTTAACCATACAAAACAGTCAAGACAGCTACATTCACAAAAATGCACTTTGCTTATTCGCATGTGGGATGTGTCCAGTTTTGTCTACATAAGGTAGTATGACACGTGAAAGTGTGAATTCCTGTGTTGCCATGGTATTGCATGTGCTGGCATGTGACATGCATGTGATCTGACAGGCACTTAAGGCTGTAATCCTTTCTAAATGTGGCAACAGGCAGCTAAATACATGTTTAGATATGGCAGCAGCTTTACCTTGCAGTTCTGATCAAATTTGTTCCAGTTAAACTGCTGAATCACACAACGTAACATAATATTGTTGGCCAGTTTCTTGAAATGTCAAGGGATATCACATATCATCACGTGTACAAAGTGGTTTCGGCTAGTGCAGTCAGAAAATCATCATGTGGTAATTGTTTAGACGGTTTGTCGTCAAGATCAACATTGAAAAAGTTAGCCAAGTAAATTTAATGTTAATGTAGAAGAAGAGGCTCATTGCTACGTTGTTCAATATAGGCGAATGCGTAGTTTGTGGGCAATACGTAGCAGATTATTCAACAACTGAATGCAGGACGTTTATAACGGACTAACTAGGCTTTAGTTAGAGTTTTGTACGCAGCTGACGAAGGCCTTTGGGCCGAAACGTCCTGCATTCAGTTGTTGAATAATCTGCTACGTATTGCCCACAAACTACATATTCACCTATAAGCTTTATTTGGTTGATTTTACTGTGTCATCTGCAATCCCATTGGTTGATTTCATTTCAAACTTGCTACATATTTTGGTCAGGAGGAAAGCAGGGCGAAGCTACTAGCTGTAGCGTACAGTGGTCCTTTCTGCTGACAAGAAGACTCTCAATGAACCTTATAATCCGCAAGGAAAACAGATGGTGTCCCTATCTTGGCAACCTTTTGAGTGGATGAAAATGGCTAAATGACAGAAGGACAGAGGTGAAAGAGTCTGTGTTAGCTCTGTTTACGTCTCACAGTCATGTACAGCCTCATATTTAGCAGCTAAACGTGCTCTGTGATAAATCAAATTGTTCCTGCCCAAGAAGGAATTTCATCATGATTAGAATTCCCTGACAGGTCAGTGTACAACCTGCCAGTGCAAAGTCCATAAGGACTTTTCTTGGGGCAGAAACCCCACAAGTATAATAAATTTGAAATAATTGAGTGTGTGTAAAATAGCATGACCATTTTGCTGCAGATGCCGCATAAAGTGGTCATGAGACAATTAGCAGGTAACCGCGTATGACATCTTTATGCATCATGGCAGTCAGCATTATTAACTGGTAAATTTCTTGAGCTACAAGATTCCAGTGGAAACATCGACTTCAGTACACCTGAAGCAGCGATGGCACCCTCTGTCTGCAACCTTATCTGGTCTCCTGCCTGTGTCCAAGGTGCACAGACATCTGTCAAACTTGCACAAACGTACATACCATTTTTCTCAAGTAGCTTGAGCCCAATTTCATGCGCAGAGGCTTCATAAGGCACAGTACGGACGCTTAGTCATGTCTATCAGTCATGTCAGGCAATTCTTTACTTTCTCTGGCCACTTATGTAGGTCGGACAGAAGGGCTTAGAGTGTGTAAACTTCACCTTCGTCAGTGTCTTGCATGCTTGTAGAGATAGCCTGTGCGCAGGATCTGGTACAAGCTCAAGAGGGACTGTGAACCATCCGTGATGTCAAAGCATTAAAGTGCGCTCCTTGTCTTAGCCATTTGGCTATGAAAATAGTCGATAACTGCCAAAACATGTTGCAGAAGAATCTTCCTTGTGCTGCCATTTTAATTTCATGACTCAGTGTGAACATTTTGAATTCCACGTTTAATGGGTTAAAGAGATGGACAGGCTGGTGGCATATATTAATCATATTACAGAAATGTGCTTTTTATGAACACATATTTCATTTTCCAGTACTAATGTAAGCACCTCACAAGTGCATTGACGTTGATCCTTTGTTGTGTGTGGTTTATTCTGCTGCACTCGAGGATCTAAAGTGCTGGATTTCAGTGTCAGGCTATTGTGTTGCTTTTGTTACAGATTTGACAGCCGGAGGGTGCTCTGGTGAGAAACCTGTCTGGCAGATGGACAAGAAGGTTGTCATCAGCAGGCTGGACTCAGCCTATGAGACAAAACTCAATAGCAGACAACATGGATACTATGAGCCCTCTTCTACTCTCCAGAGGTGTACAGCTACACTGGTAGGATTCAAGGAGTTCACATCAGACTCCAGTTCTGGCACTCCCTCGGAGTTGCACACTCTTTTGCTGTATGAAGATGACAACTTGTCCATTGCTTTGAAGTGGGCTTTAGAGAAATTATCACCTAAGATTTCCAAGAAAGAGAAAGTTTACTTGCGCAGATATCTCCAACATGATGCTATGATCAAACACCACAAGTGGTAAGTGTCATGCAGTTAATGTGTACTGGGCCACTTCAAGTTTGACATGTCACAAGTGTTTTAGCAATGTAACATAAATGCATGTTATACCTCTTCTCAAGCAAGATTGCCTCAAAACCTAGTCTTCTTCAGCTTGAATATTTCTAAACTAGAAGCCATCGATGAACCTGAACCACAGCCACAATGGCTAAATTAACATGCAGATCATTGCCATATAATGCATCATTTCATATAGAGAATAAAACCTTGCTGATTTTAGAATACTCATCGCAGATTTCTTCCCCTAATACTACATGGACAAGTGTGTCAGATTAAACAGAAAGCGCTGGAGAATAGTCTGCATACTGACATTGATCCCATGCTTGCAAAGTGGCTGTGCTGTTTTACCACCAAAGTGTGCAGTGAAGTTGATGGCAAGCAGTGTCCACTGACGACCTTATAACATTACTTTGATAAGAATCCAGAAATGCATTTGTCACCAGAAGGATAATGCTATCAATGTATGATGGACAAGGAGTTAATTTGACTGAGGAAAATATACGCATGTGGAACGCACGCGTGGATACGCATGGTGCACGCATATGTAAACAATGTAACCGCAAGCACAGCGAAAATTTGGCTTCCGTATTCCCTCTCATTTCTTTGCCAGATCATGCCCAAATTGTGCAAGCTTGGCATCAATCTGAACTCCTATCTTTGTGGTACAATAGCATCCTTGCAAACTGTGAATAATTGTTCCCTATTCCAAGATCTGGCACCGTTAGTAACTACAGTAAAATAGCACAAATTGTCTTCGTGGCAAGTGAGAGTGTGGCTTTTTTCGAAACGAAGGGTATGGTGTGATACACAATTAAACACTCTAAATTTTGCATGTGAGCGCTTTTCCTAACTAATTCTGCTGTAAAGTTACATTGATGTAACTTCTCACCCACCCCCAAAAAGTTGCACACCTTATAACTCTTCACAGGAGCATCTGATTGCAAGCGCTCACATGGAAAAGTTAGATCTTCTAGTTGCCTTTCAATATGCATCTTCACCATGTGTCAGTGTAACAAGCTCACTTGCCATGCGAAGATTAGCTGAGATGACTTGTTGCCATCTTCACGGGCAGCCATTGTCATGTGATTTTCCCATGACACCCTGCTAAAATGTTGTAACACTTGCTAGTGGACCTTTGGTAAATGACTGCACAGCCGACTTACAGCTGCGCGCCAATGTCTAGCTGCTATCAGGAACAATTCGCAAATGAAGCACATTTGTGTGACGAGTCCTACATTGTTGTACAGTTCGTATTGCGAATCACACGCATGTCATGCGCAGTCACATGCGTAACCACGGTAACATCGAAGAATGTGATAAAACTGTACAGTTCATGCTATGTAAATGAACTTGGACATGTCCCACATGTGTAATGTCCTGACTTGTTCTTCCTTCATTCTGAACTGTTGAGCCATTACTTTAGACATTTTTAGGTGATAATGAAGTGTTCATTCACTTATGTGGTTGCGGAAGTCCAGTAATCCATTCACTGCAGTGTAGGCCTCTTTGATGTATATAAGAAATCAATATTCAATAAATATGTTGTCGCAAACATTACTATTTTGCCAGTGTAATCCTGCTCGAGAAATATTTCCACAGTGAAAATTTAAGTTCATTGTGCTGCCTCTCTGGCAATCCCTAGTTGAACTTTCTGTGTCTCAGTGTTATTGTCAGTAAGTTGCATACATACCTGTTATGTCAGATATCATCAGGAAGTGAGCCACATAACTTAACTTTAAATGGCACCCTTGTATTCTCACTCTTCTCTTGCGTAGGATACAGTGGTGCTTCTGCCGGATGCTACTCCCTGTGATGCAGATATTCTTTACCAGCCCAGCCATTAGTAGCAGTGCCAAAGAAGATGTGACTGAGTGCCTAGCTCAGTGCTTGCAGCAGGACCTGCCTAGCCCAATTGTTGAGCTACTTTATTGCTTTATGCAAATTGCTGCTAACAGAGTGTTGGCAGACTCAATTGGCTGCCAAAAATTATTGTCACATCTTCAACAAGAACTGCCGAATGCCATTCAGCATAACAGTGACACCAGAAGGCCTGCAATCAGTGCTCCTGCTCTTCTCCACTGTGCCATTGCGATTGTACAGTACATCAATTTTTACAACCACGTTTGTGTCCCTGAATTGGAAGAAGTCCTAGTCACTACTTGCAGCTTGGTCTTCCCAGCTATCCTCACTGATGCGGCATCTCTAGAAGAGTTAGTAGCCATTCGTGTTGACCATGGTTTGCAAGGAATAAGCCTTCCCTTGTTGCTGGAGTATGGTATCACACTGCTGCATTACACGTCCAACCCTGATCTGGCCACTGAGTTGGTCTTCAAACTAATGGGGAACCAGCTGCCTGTGAACAACTGCAGTAAAGAAGTTCAGGTTAGTGCATGTGTGGTATTTTTCAAGAACTTGGGTGTTACTACCTTTCACATAGTGATAGGGGAAACAACTGTAAGATGTTTCAATCACTAAGGCGTACATCAGTTGCAAACATTTTGTAACTGAAGAAGACCTTTGCAGTCAAAATGACTTACAATTGTTTCCACTATTGCTACATGAAAGCTCAGCAACTCTATAGTTCTTACCACACTGTAGCATAAGCCTCTGCCACACCATTGGTATTTTCCTGTGCTGTACCTACATGTTAGCGAGCGAAGCGAGACCAATGATTGTGGTCTATTCGAGACTTCGGTATATTTGTTTGTCTGTGTTCGCATTGTGCAAGTGTATTTGCACATTGTGCAAGTGTATTTGCACATTGTGCAAACCTGTTACATTTGGCTCCTTAGCTGGACACTGCCTTCTTGTCACAGTACTAGACGTGCACAGTTATGGCAGACACTCAGTGACAGCTATGCTGAAGGCAGCCTAGACATTAATAGCCACATGCTCATGACACGTGCAGCAGCTAAGCGACGGAAGAGATGAGCTAGTGCAACTGCAGAACGGCGAGAAGTGTGCTTGGCACCCGACTGACTTCAGTACAAGCAGCACAGTGCGAGTGAGACTGTGGAGCAGAGAGAACCACGATTAGCAGCCAACCACATTTGGGCGCTGGATCACAGAGCAGAGGAAACACTCCAACCACGTGGATCAAGGCATATACAGCCCAGAACCACAGTACCCGGCAGTTGAAACAGGGGCACTATGTGCTAGTTATCACATGGCTGCGAGGGCGTTCGCTAATTTATCACACGAGGGCGTAAAGCGTCCGAGTGCGATAAATTAGTGAAACGCCCGAGGGGCCATGTGATAACTGGCTTGTTACAGGTTGAACAGAAACGATTTGCGCTTGAATTCCCTTGCCGTCGAATCATTTTACCAAATGAACTAGACTGTAATTACTATAGAAACCGGAGAACACGTTCTTCTTGACGAAGAAAGGTGAAGGGCTAAGCATAGAGAGGGTAAAGGCTGTTAGCGGCCTCTCCTTCTGAATAAGGCGACGGCAGTGTTGAGCCGGCGTTATGGCAGATGATTTGAAGACCTGCTAACGGCGTATGAACTCAGAGCTTCCCTGCAGAATGCAGACATCATGAAATTGGAAGGTCTGTAGAGCTTGGAGAGTGGAGGGACCTTCTTTCACACTAAAATCATATTCAGAAAACTCTAAAGATATTGCATGCACAATTCCAAGTCTCTGTCATCAAACATGCATGTGCAGTGCTGTGCTAGGCATAAATTAATTTCTGGGGATGGCCATTTCTAAGTGTCAAAATAATAAACATTTTCTACAAAAATTGTAAGGATGTAGGGATGGCATAAAAAAAGACAGAAGCAAGTAAAGGCTGTTACACAGTGGAGCATTAACCATGGTCCCTACATGCAAGAATGTCGCACCGTATAGTCCTACACCCTTGAATGTAGGGACGATGATTAAAGCTCCACTGTGTAACAGCCTTTACTTGTTTCTGTCCTTTTTATGCCATCCCTACATCCTTACAATTTTTGTAGAAAATTTTATTATTTCTAGTTTCTGTACTTTTTACAGACTTTAGTGGACAGCTAAGCTGAAGCAACACACTTAGTCTCAACCATAGGGCTTTGGTGCAGGCATTATACCTCATTTCTGTAATCCTGAAGCTCAAGGTGTGGTCTAGCACCTAGGTTCGCGCTAACCCAGCGAGAAATGGCAACCGGAAGCCAACCATGGCAGGGAAATGCACGCACAACCGCGAAAGTCCATCAAACGGCGTAAGTGATGCAGTATTCCACTGTTTTGGTGCAGGAGGAAGCGTTCTCGACTTAAAACAAGGTGAATTCCACAGAAATGTCCGTGAGGCGAACAATAAACCCTTCGTTATTTGTGTCCATAGCAGGATCTGTGATGCTGTATAGTGTACGCCGATTGCAACCGGTTGCATTATTACCTCACTGGAAAATGGCGGTCCTCCCATAGCTGTGGGCCCGAGGCAGGGAAATGGCCGCGTGGTAAATTAATGTGCCCCATTTTCTAACCTGCAAAAGGCACTTACCCGTCGAATGCGCTGTAGAACGGTGGGTAAATTATTCTCCTACTCCTTATCGTTCGTGAGTTACAGCTGACGGAGAAGAAGAAGAAGAAGACGAAACATGGAAAAAGGCGTCGACGCTTTCTACACGACGGCGCACACGCGCGTGGAAGTAGGGTTAGCTCTGTATACTGTACAGCCTCCCTTCCTTGTAGGCTGTTTCTTGTGTCAGTTCTCACTACTGTTCAGGAGTAGCGCAACTTTCCGTTTGTATTACAGCATACAAACAACCACCACCATCCCTACATAGACAGCACTACCGTGCTGTCTGATGCACTCATCATTGAGGAGCCAAAGTTCATGTGAAAATTCACAAGGTGCTGAATATCAAAGAGATTTTGCTAAAACAGCAGACAAAACGTTTGCATAAGGCTAGAAAATGATTGGATATGTCAATAAGAGCCCCTTTCAAAGCAGTGCGTTATAAAACAAACAATGCGTTATACACTTCCAAATAAGGCAACTGTGCGTTATCCAGTGCATTTGCCAAAATAACGCACAGTTGTTTCCTTTGATGTATGGCTTCATCATGTAACAAGTTAGCTTCCCACTGATAGAGTGCTGCATGCACAGTGCAAGGCAGTCCCTTGCACATTGCATATTCCTAGTTTACTGCTGACATAGCCACATATACATGAAAGCATCTACAGGCCCATGTTCGTGTATGACATGATTTCTTTGGCTATCCTTACTGTGGCAGCTTGCACAATACATTATGCAGGTTTATTGCAACTGGGCAGCTAAAGCTATGATCACAACAATGGATGAAGAAGCAACCTTCACCAAGGCGTGTCCTGAGGTAAAGTCCAAGCTAGCTGACCTGTCCATTAAATGGCTGCAACAAACCTGTCTTGCTCTGGAAAGCTGTGCTGACCCCACTGCTGCACTGACGGGAATATGGAACATGATGAGACTGGTGTGTCGTTGTGGAACAGATGATTGCCTGAAGGTGATCAAGCAGATGACACAGGAGCTCATTGGTAAATTCTTTGAAGATAGTAGTCCTGTATAGTCTCATATAGGCAGACCACATTTTGTGGGAAAGGTCCAGTATTCCTATGTGCAGCTTGTGCAGTGATCTCTGGAATTTGGGGGTGACATGTATCATTGCACTACACCTCATGTTACCAATCAAACATCGGAACAGTCACAGTTACTAATTGGTGTCGTTATCAGCCTATATTCGAGAGATAGCTGCACAAGCCACACATAGACATTATACCAGTCTGAGACCCCTTCCCACAGAAAGTGGTGAGGCTATGAAAGGGTATATGTGAATGCTTGGAAACTGGTACAGACATGATTTTATAGCCCATGCATGTTGATGACACATACTAGCTTTTATAAGATTCCTCATGAATGCCTACACTAAGAAATACATTTATATCTTCAGTATCTGCTGGATATCATCTTTGCTATGTTAGAGACAGAAGATGTGCACAAACATCCCAGGAATACACCACAATGTATCCACAATGTATTCAGTCTCGCTTCCAGACCTTATTTCTCCGTGCTCTTGTTATTGCACAATAGTAAGGAAATGGGTCTGGTCAGACTTGACTGGTTCCTAGGTTGCCATGGAATGTGCAGATTGTGTGACGTCATCTACAGCCACTTTAAGCTTTGAAATATATGGCCAGCAGGACCAGAAACAGCCACAGTGAACGCCACGAACTACTCAACATTGTACGGAAGAACCGTTCAGTGATATTGGTGTTGATTTTGCCATTACACAAAGTTGTCAGGTGTTGTGTGTGACCGTTGGAAGAGTCTAAGTAGATGGCACATGTAAGTGAGAGAGTTGCTCATTGACTAAAGGTATACTGGAACGTGTCCTCAACAAGCGAATAGTCGAAGTGGAGCTCGTTGGAGCCACGTCCCACTACAATGTAACTCTCTAGCCAACACGCAGCTCTGTCACTGGGCTAAAGTACCTATTTCCATCACAGCACTTCTTATGGACTCACTCTGGCACACCGAGACCCAGAAACCAATGTCCACAATTCCCTGAAGAGGCGAAAAAATCCTTTTTGCCAAAGAGCAGCATGTTCCCTTGTCCAGAATCAAAGGAGTTTGTCAACTGCAAACACCTTTTCTGCAATCTGATTAGTCTACTCACATTCCAGAGTGATCCCAAGAACATGTCAAGTGTGACCAGACCCTATTCCATGTGCTATTGTGCAATAATAGGGGCTGGCGCGCAAACTAGTATTCATTGTACTCACTAGTACATAGTGTGCATCGAGCTCACCAGTTTAGGACATGAGCACAGCAGCCTGCTTGGTCATGTATAGAGATCGCAGCATGCATTTCAGTTGGCCTAATTCTATATGTGTGGTATACTGTGTTACTGCAATGAAGAAGTGACTGAAGTTGCTTAGAACTTAGCTGAATGCTGTGCAGTGTATGGGTTTAGAAATTGCTATCAGATCACTAATTGGCCTAGTGCAGTGTGAAACCATGCTTTGTTAGCTAGTGTGAGGTGCCCTTCTCTGCACCAGAAGGCCGTATTGATGCGGATATAGTGTTACAGTCTAGCTGCTTCATTCTACTGCAACTGTTGTGGCTAAGACTTGAATTTATTTTTGAAGTTGGCTTGCTCACTTGCAGCATTGTTGGATAACCATTTCTTGTTAGAGATTGAGGGTCATTAACAGAATACTCTATTGGTACCAAGCCTGGTAGATTGGACAAGGAGATCCCTCTCCAAGCCTGTAATTCTTGCCTTACCATTGAGGGCAGATAGCAGGCAGCAAGATCGATGACGCAGGTCACTGGTGTTGCAAACTGTCCATAACGTTTATGACAACCTCCCTGTGAGGCTGTGGGTTTTGGTAGCATACAGTATGTGACAATGTAATGTTTATGTTAACAAACATTGGAATTACGGAGCATGTTTTCCGAGAACGATAGCATTGCACAACCATCCAAGGACTGGTTAAGCTGGTGAATATGCGATTGAGAGATGATTTGGTGGAAACGTGATAGCTAGACAGTTCGCAACTTACTATCCGACCCTCTTCATGGCAAGCAACAAATTGTACGATTAATATGCTTATATTGCAGGTAGTGTTGACTCTTGTAGCTGCTGTACATGTTGATCACGTGTAAGATACTCTGAATTTGCACCATTGGTTGGCACTTATATATCTTTCCATACCCATGGAAATTTTGTCACTCCATACCAGTGTTCATACCCATATGCTACATTACAACAGTTTTATGGTTAAAATGGAATGAAATGGATCGAACAGAATGCAGAATGGCCAAATCTTTCTGTAACGAAATCAGATGTAAACATTATATTGTCACATGCTGTAATTATGATAGATGCACGTGACAGTAATTGTTGAAAGACTTTAGTTTCTGTATTTCCTCACCCACTTTTGCACTTGTTTCGGTGCCAACTTCACAGTAAAAGATTTGGAACCCAGGTATCTTCTACAATTATCCACCTGTCCTTGGTGATTTGCACACCAGTATGTTGGCAGGTGAAGTAGCCAAACTAGGGCCCGTCTGCTCCAGCATGTCCCACCAGTGGTTGAGTGACTACAGTTTGAAATTCCTTCCAACGTGGTGAATAGGTGAAGTGGTTTACCAGACTGCACTTCTTCAGCTGATGCATGAAAGGGAATGCTGTAATGGCAAACATAACACAGGGGTCTCTCTGCATTTTGCCTCCTTGAGGTGATCACATATGCCTTTTAAATTACTACACAAGTCTGGGAGCTGTCAGCCAAAACATTCAGGATGTTTGTCATTGCATGAATCATCAAGAACTATTGCTTATCTATTGCAAACAGAAAAAGATGTAATTGTATAGGATATGTGTCACAAGAATCTTGATTTTCAGCTCTGAGTCCACAGCTAGCAATCGCAGTACTCCTTGAATGTCCACGAAAATTACTGCAGAGCGTGAGTGTACAGTCTTCATAGCTATTTACAGTGCCTGCAAAACATTTGCAGTACCCTCCCCTAACCGTTTGTGTGATTTTAAGCAAGGCGTACATATGTACGTATGAAGGAGCTTGTTCCTGCTAGGTGCTTCTGCCAACCTTGCAGCACAATGCTTACAATGAATGTTGTCACGTAAAGCAGGAAGTTCAACAAGATTTTCATGGTGCCGCCTTCATGTCGACTGCGCGAAGTTGACATGGCGGTGCTAGCGAAGGATGCAGAAGCTGATGATTTGGGATTGCATTGTCGAGCCGTGCTTAGTAATGTGATTCAGACTAACCTGTTAACAACCACTCCCAGTTTGAATACCCATGCAGACTGTGGCGATCTACCGCACTGACACTGCAGACTATTTGCACACGTTGCCGCGACTTCCTAGTTTTCACTCTGCAGGACATGCACCAATATTAACAACTTGCCACTCTGCCATATGCAGATATATACCTGGGCAGCAAGCCTGAATACGAATTCAAGTTACTTGTGACATGTACCATAGGTACATTTGTTGCATGTTAGTAATGAATCCACTGTGCGCAGTAATATAGCTATGTAATATTGTTGAAAGTTTGTGTTGAAAGTGGACTTCAGTATATTTGTTGTATTTGCTACCCAAACGCAGGTTTGCTATCTTCAGCACTCCCCATCAGGAGGTCACCCGGAAGAGAAAGCGTTGACAGTGAAAATAATAACCTGTCAGTGGACATTATGGCAGACTCCTTCACTAATCTTCTAGTAGACCTGTTCACAATGCTGCCGGCAGTTGATAGCCAAGAGCTCTTTGGTACCCTCCACAAAGTTCACCCTACACCAGTGGATGCCAAAAAATCCTTGGAAATGGTACATTATGGTCACAATGATTGGCGTCAATGCTTACTGGATGGAGCCACTGCATTTTCACGGACTCAGAAGGATACAACTTTCTTTCCAAGCAAACTACCAGTGGAAGGCTTTGAGCGTCAGCTAGAAGAGACCAGTGACAGCTTACTTGATAGATATGTTGCTAGGTACCATCGAGCCAATGCTAATTCAACACTTCAAAGTGGCAGTGAGCGAGCTGAAATTCTTCAGGTCTGCCACACCCTGTGCGCAGTGTCTACTAGCCATATCTCTTTTCTGAGGCAGCTACACAAGCGCCTACAAGAAGCCCATGCGCCTCTTCAGTTTCAACTGCAGCTACTCGCTTCTCAGGTCTCCAACTGTCTTCATTATGACTGGGCACACAGGGGCACCAGTTACTATGAGTATGGACATCGTTATGGAGATCACGATCTCCAGGAATCTTTACTTCTTTCTCACAATGGGACCGGTCTTCAGGCACTCAAGGATATGTGGCAATTCTCAATATCACCAGTGAATGTCCTTAACCTTCTTGAACCTGTGCAAGATCAAGCATGTCCACAATTCTCTGATGTTATGTGTGACATCCTGATATCTGTACTTGATTGCCAGGCATCTCTTCATCTGCGCATTTTTGAGCTCATCCACAAGGCCAGCTTGAAGCCACAGCATATTCTCCAAGCTGTGAATATAGTTAGCTGCAGTATGTCTGGTAAGGCTCAGAGCAGTGATGAGTGTAGGACCACTTTCACACAGTGTGCTGAAGCTCTTGGAAAGGCTTACAACCAGTATAAGGATTCAGGTATTGCTGCGGACATGTTGGTGGAACTCCAAGTGAAAGCTGCGAAACTTAGACATCAGGCAAGATCCTCATGCATCAGATCTAGACTTTATAGTGTCTGATGCATGAGAAATTTACGGATCAAGCCATATAATACTATTATTATGTTATAATATTATACTACATTAATTAATCACAACACATGGTACTAGAGAACTATAGCCATGCAACTATAACCCGGCCACTTATATGTGCTTTCACACCAGCCGGATCGGATGAGTGTCATCCCCATGCACATGCATGGGCATGTGTATATATGCATATATACATGCATGCAGTTCCAGTTCTGTGTCTCAAGTCTCGCGATGGTGATCAATCTCCCATACGTATGTATAATTATTCAGTTCAATTTTCAATTCAATTATTATTAACGTGCACCATGCCACGTGCATATTGTGGCACTAGGACTCACTGCGATCCAATGTAGCACTTATACACACACAAACATATATTATAAGAAACATGTAGATAGCCAGTTGATGAGTATTAGGATGTTTGTACGTGACATAGCTAACAGGAAAGCACTGTACCTTTGTGCACGTGACTACTACAGAAGGAGGAAAGAGATGAGAACAACACATATAGAACCTTTTAAACATGCCAAACTGAGCATACCACATGCATTGACATAATAGCTAGATCTATTAAGTAGGTCCACTATGATGTCTAGATCTGTTATCCCATATTGTAATGTTTCTATGCCATCTGTGCAAATTGGCCAGCTTTGATTTTTAGAAAATATGCTTCTTCAGCAAAAAGTGGTCCGGCTGCGTCCCACAAACTTGTCATTCCATGTTAACTTCTAATACCTAGCCCTGTATGTAGTAATGGCTCAACTGAACACTACTCAGCAGCACTCATAGTATTGCACAGTGTTCCACTTTGGCTGGACAACAAACCCCCATTTTCTGCCCAGGCTACAGGTCTGGTGTACATACAGCTAATTCATATCCAATTTGGATCATCCTTTTATGAAGAGAGAACCTCCTCTATGTCACTACCTAGCTTGATAGTGTGTAGCTTGAGTCATTTAGGCAACACTGATACAGCTACAGTTGTTTTCCTACCATTTCACGAAATAGTATTCTGATTGTGTACATAGAGAGAGTAACAGGAAATGATGTCATACACAAAGACTGTATGGAGAATATAGATAGTACATGTATGTATGTATAGTAATATCACAATTTATATACTATGCAGTGACGTCTGAAGGAAAGGTAGTAGCTACGTAAGTTGTGTACCTTAGCATGAATGTAGGTTCTTGATGGTCTGTCAAGGGCAGTGCTTATGTCAACATGTTTTGTGAGGTCAGTTCAGTTGTCTTATCTGACAGATAGTTAGGTGGAGCCCCTAGCCTTAGCTATCATGTAGAGAATAGCTTGCTGAAACAGTAGCTAGTTAGCTATTCCAGCAAATGTACCTGCCCACACCAGCACAAGAACACATACACACATGCACCCATGCACACAAACACACACAAGCGCGAGCGAACACAAACACACATGCACTACACTCAGAACGACGTAAAACATCACAATGTACACACACACACACGCGCACAAACACCAACTGCAATTTGTGAATGTATGCCTCTACACATGCAGGAAGACACTATATAGCACAAGCTGTGCGCGTGTACTTGCCTTGAGTTGCATGACTGACTGTCAACCTGAAGGGCACACCTGACACAACACCACACTGGATCACTGGACATGGCAGGAGCTCACATCAATAATGCTATGCACCTATTTCCTCTGAGATATAGCTACACCACGGTCACATTGTACAAGCTGTCAATGCTGCTCATGAGCAGAGTTTGTGGATTATCGCATCAGGTGTGTGGGACTACATAAGTGGCGATATATCCATGTCATGTCATATATCCATGTTTGTACCATGACACTCTTGTACCACTCAATGACCAGTGCATGTCTCTGTCAGCATCGTAGGCAAAAGGAAGTATATTGTGCTACCTATGACATTGGCTGATTCAGGCTGAACCTTAGAGAGGATGTTTGAAACAGCTGTGCTCAGCCCTGAAGAAGAGGATGCGACATGAGGCATGCAGTAAGGAGGAGGGGGGTGAAGGAAGCAAGGTGGAGATGAGATTCTTGAGGGATAGCGGAGTGGGAGGAAACAAGGAAGCGCAAGACAAGTGGAAACTAAGTGGGATAGGAAGGAGGGAACCAATGGGGTACATGAAAGGAGATGCTGCAGGAAATATGAAAAATGTAATGAGGGAGAGGAATGTGCACATGCATGTGCCCTCATAGCTGCAAGGGGAATGACTCTTTAGCAAAGTACACCTAGTGACTATACACTTGTTGAGATTGTAGACATTGTAATCAGGACCCACATTTAGAAATGAATACACATTCACAAGTTGACCCATGTCCACAGAGGAACAGATGGCCACAGAGTGACTCATGCACTGCGACATTTTAACGAGGCTAAATGTCATTATCCCTGACACGTCAGTATGTATGCCAGGCAGACAGAAGTGCAAGCTGCGTCACATGGGTGTTGGCTGGCTGGCTGTTCTCCTTGCAAGTCGGTTTCGAGTGCAGTAATTTAGAGTTCCCCTTCTGACCCTCCCTGATCTTTTCACACCTTTAGTTTACAGTGCAGGGGCATAACCATAACTGGAAAAAAAATGAAGTGAGGGCTTCTCAGCTGGTGTAGGCATGGGGAACTAACCCTCTTTTTCATGTTATTATAAAAATAGTCTTGGTTGTCTGTGACAACCCTCAGAAGAACCTTTGTTGCCATGGCAACCCATGTAGCAAGGCCTCAGTTACCAAGGCAACCCTTGCAGAAGGCTGTGGTTTCTCACAGCAACCACTGCAAGAAGATTGGTTGCCATTAGAAACCACCAGTAGTCAGCTAGTAGACTAGGTCAATATGACCTAGCTACATGTGGTAAGCTGCCTATGACATCTAGATGTAGCCACAGCTGGGCCAGCATGAACAACCCCTACGAGTAGGGTAAGTGGGCATGTCTAGCTACTGCCACCTACCAAGTGGTTGGTAGGAGACTTCTTTCCTCTTCTCAACTGTGAAATTATACGTAGCGTGCCCTGCACCAGCTGCCAAAAATTGGAGTAGGTTAGGTATAATGTACGTAGATGGTAAGATAGTTATTGAGGCAGATTGCATGTGCACGGAGGGGCAAAGGGTTAATGTAGCCGCGCAGCTATGGATTAGAACCCGCTCATACGCGGCACAGTCTGGCTAGCTAGACCGTCCCGATTACGCCCAGGGCGCATCCGGCGCTTATTGGGACGGTCTAGCTCAGACTAACGCCGGCCCTGTATGATTGCGCAATCGTTGGTCACGTTCTCTTCCAAGAAGAGAGCACAGTCATCGCTTCTCAGAATTGGCTGAGCCCTGACCTGTAGCTGTATTAGGTACGCGTCAGGAGACGGCAGAGAGAGCATCAGAGACCATGTGGAGCTCTCCGGGCAGTTCTCGAGCTTCACCCTATGACTACTACGATGACTATGACGACTACGACGACGGAATTACTTACTTCCCCGACGAAGAGTTCCATGGCGGATTTGCGTATTCTGTCAGACGTGTCTTTAGGGAAGGCTCAGAGTCGAATTTAGAACCAGAAACGGCTTTTGGAGATGAGCCACCATATGAGCGGCCCGCGAAAGGGTTGCTTCCCTTAAAGGAGCTCTGTTCTCGGTTCGTAGGACAGAACTTTCCTTTTGGGGTTGTTCAGATGTATCCCTCACGTGTCCCTGAAGACGTGCAACGAAGAATCGCGTTCTGGTCCTTTCCCACTGACGAGAAGAAGCTCCTAGCTTATGCCAAAGTCATGGGAGGAGCAATTGAGAGTGATGTTGAGTGTGCAAGAAAAACCAAAGTAACAGGCATGGTGCAAACAGGTGAGAGTGACATGAGCTGATGACCATGATGTGTTGTAGTCTTGTCCCCAGACCCTTCCGCCACGTGCGCATACATGGAGGTATGGCCTGGGAACAAGACTAGATGTGTAGAGGGTAGCTAGCCGATATTATTTCATGTATTTTGTGGCTGTCAATTCATCATGACAATTTCTGCAGGAATGTACCTTACAGGAACTGTCTCATGTTCTCCAAGCCTAGACCATTACAGAGGCTACTTAGGAGAGAGAGAAAGAAAGAGCTTCAGAGCATACGTTCAATTTGATAGAGGGTGTATTACAACAACAAAGTGCTCTTGTGGTGAGCAGAACTGGTGCAGGCATGTCTTGGCCCTCTGCCTGGCACGGCTGGATGAGAGTGCTCCTCTCCAGCTCCACCCTCCAATATCAGAGACCCTGACCAACTTGGACCGAGACCAGCTCCAGAAGCTAGTTCAGTACTTCCTTGAGAAGTTGCCCCTTGAAGGTGTGGCTGCTGTCCAAGAGATTGTAAGCAACCTCCTTGATAAAGGGTCAGAAATGAATCAAACTCCAGGAGCACCAGGTAAGTAGTTGTGGAGCCAAAATTGAAGCAGTTACATTTTGGTGCTCAAGTTGCTGTTTGTGTATGTGTGTGTATAGTGTATGTATCAGTTGCATTCAATTTGGGACACCTCGCTGCTTTATGCCAATGCCGTAGACTGCTGATTGACTTCTGTCATTTCAATGATGTCAATTGCGTGATGTGGCCCTGGCCGTGTACACCAACTGGAGGGAAGCACACTGCTGCACTTCCTTCATGGTCAACACGGTTCAGCCATACAAATCAGTCAAGACAGCTACATTCACTAAAATGCACTTTGCCTATTCACATGTGGGATATGTCAGTTTTGTTTACATAAGGTAATATGACACCTGAAGGTGTGAATTCCTGTGTTTCCATGGTATTGCGAGTGCTGATCTGACAGGCACTTAAGGCCAAAATCTTTTCTAAATGTGGCAACAGGCAGCTAAATACATGTTTAGATATGGCAGCAGCTTTACCTTGCAATTCTGATCAAATTTGTTCCAGTTAAACTGCTGAATCACGCGACGTAACATAATATTGTTGGCCATTTTCTTGAAATGTCAAGGGGTATCACATGTTATCACGTGTACAAAGGGGTTTCGGCTAGTGCAGTCAGAAAATCATCATGTGGTAATTGCTGAGATGGTGTCTCGTCGAGATCAACATTGAAAAGGTTAGCCAAGTAAATTTAATGTTCTGGCTTTTCCATGTGGCATAATGCTATGCAAGGTTCCTATCTAAAGTTATGCGACCCGAAATCTTCTAATCCAAGAACTATTCATATGCAGTCTTGTTCTTATAACTTCACTACAGATTGGTTTAACAGCTCAATATGCCGCATGATAAAGTTAGATAGTTCAAATACCCATCGAATGATGCCGCTCCCTACTGGCTGAAACTATCCCCCTGCACTGGAATTTACCCCTATTTTGGTAGCTTTACTATTGTCGACATATCTCACTGTACCTAAGCATTATTAACGACATTTGTTCACTGTGTTACTGAGGGTTTCTTGGTTTTTCTCTTGGTACTTGTCTTTTTCTGATCCAGCCTGTAGGAGGTAGAAGCGCAAATGCGAAGGTCAAAATTGCCTATGTGCAGCAGCCACATTGTTTACATAGCCATAATTCACATGCGTAAAAGGATAGTTAATGAGCTCTCTGTTGCACTTTGTTGCACTTTGATAGCTGCTCCCATTCCCAAGATAAGCTCGCTCAAAGTATAAAATACGCTTGGTAAGATTATGTCAGAAAACAGCCCATAATGCTTCCATTATTATATCCATAAGCATGGCATTGTTGTGGCTATTCTTCCTGGTTTGAAGCACAAGAAAGGACTACGGGTTTCCACAGTTGACCTTTTAGTCTTCCATTTTCAGATTGTATCATTTGCAAGCTTTTTTGGGTGATTTTACTGTGTCATTTGCAATCCCATTGGTTGATTTCATTTCAAATTTGCTACACATTTTGGTCAGGAGGAAGGCAGGACGAAGCGAGTAGCTGTAGCATACAGTGGTCTTTTCCACTGATGAGAAGACTCTCAATGAACCTTATAAATAAGTCCAAGCGATACTTTAGTTTTCTTTACCACCGAAAAAGATGAAGTATCGTATACGCTTTAACTTTAACTAAGTATTTGCTGCCATGGTTCCTACCCCTTTAGCTAGCTAGTTAGCTAACACGAAGATGCCCACTTGGACAGTGAATTCAAGAGATGGAAAACAGGACTAGCAAGGAGCCCTCCCTCTGCCATTTGAGCACTCCTTGCTGCCTTTCACAAGCAAAAGATGGCTAACAGGCTACGCTTTTTAATGTAATATGGAGCGGCGATCGCACTTCCATTTTGCGATCTCAATAAACTATGCACTCTGGATAGAATCCGCTTTTCAAGGTGTAAGGAAGGTGTCAGAGTGCTTGTGTTTCTTGCTAGGATTCTGTATGGCACCCTAGCATTTTAAGAATGGCCATAAAGCACGCTGCAGGATTTCATCATGATTAGAATTCCCTGTCAGAGTACAACCTGCCAGTACAAAGTTCATAAGGACTTTTATTGGGCAGCAACCCCACAAGTATAATAGACTTGAAATAATTGATTGTGTGTAAAATTGAATGACCCTTTTGCCGCAGATGCCGCATAAAGTAGTCATGGGACAATTAGCAGGTAACTGCGGATGACATCTTTATGCATCATGGCAGTCAGCATTATTAACTGGTAAATTTCTTGAGCTACAAGATTCCAGTGAAAGCATCGACTTCAGTACACCTAAAGCAGCGATGGCACCCTCTGTCTGCAATCTTATCTGGTCTCCTGTCTGTGTCCGAGGTGCACAGACATCTGTCAAGCTCGCACAAACGTACATACCATTTTTCTCGAGTAGCTTGAGCCCAATTTCATGCGCAGAGGCTTCATAAGGCACAGTACGGATGCTCAGTCATGTCTATCAGTCATGTCAGGCAATTCTTTACTTTCTCTGACCACTTATGTAGGTCGGACAGAAGGGCTTAGAGTGTGTAAACTTCACCTTTCGTCAGTGTCCTGCATGCTTGTAGACATAGCCTGTGCACAGGATCTGGTACAAGCTCAAGAGGGACTGTGAACCATTCGTGATGTCAAAGCATTACAGCGTGCTACTTGTCTTCGCCATTTGGCTATGTAAATAGTCGATAACTGCCAAAACATGTTGCGGAAGAATCTTCCTTGTGCTGCCATTTTAATTTCATGACTCAGTGCGAACATTTTGTATTCCACGTGTAATGGGTTAAAGAGATGGACAGGCTGGTGGCATATATTAATCATATTACAGAAATGGCAACTTTCTTGCAAGTGCTATATATGAGCACATATTTCATTTTCCAGTACTAATGTAAGCACCTCACAAGTGCATCGACGTTGATCCTTTGTTGTGTGTGGTTTATTCTGCTGCACTCAAGGATCTAAAGTGCTGGCATTCAGTGTCAGGCTATTGTGTTGCTTTTGTTACAGATTTGACAGCCGGAGGGTGCCCTGGTGAGGAACCTGTCTGGCAGATGGACAAGAAGGTCATCATCAGTAGGCTGGACTCAGCCTATGAGACAAAACTCAATAGCAGACAACATGGATACTATGAGCCCTCTTCTACTCTCCAGAGGTGTACAGCTACACTGGTAGGATTCAAGGAGTTCACATCAGACTCCAGTTCTGGCACTCCCTCCGACTTGCACACTCTTTTGCTGTATGAAGATGACAACTTGTCCATTGCTTTGAAGTGGGCTTTAGAGAAATTATCACCTGAGATTTCCAAGAAAGTTTACTTGCGCAGATATCTCCAACATGATGCTATGATCAAACACCAGAAGTGGTAAGTGTCATGCAGTTAATGTGTACTGGGCCACTTCAAGTTTGACATGTCACAAGTATTTTAGCAATGTAACATAGATACATGTTATACCTCTTCTCAAGCAAGATTGCCTCAAAACCTAGTCTTCTTCAGTTTTCCTGTATATTCCTAAACTAGAAGCCATCGATGAACCTGAACCACAGCCACAATGGCTAAATTAACATGCAGATCATTCGCATGTGGGACACGGCTAGCTATGTAAACAATGCGCAGCCGATTTTGACCAAAGTATTTTGGCTAATATCTCCTAGCAGCTTTGCTGGATCTGAGCGAAAGAAACACCGAACGGAAGCCAAGGGACTGCTCTGTAACACTGTGAATAAGCGTTGTTAATAATACTTTTGTACATCGAGGAATACTGACAATTGCAAAGCCACTGAAACAGCAGTAAATGCCGATGTCGCTATCGAGGAAAAGTCACAGCCGCTAGAGAAAGGTATGATTGGATGCGCATTCGTATTATCTAACTTTTGCATGAGGCATAAGTTGTTAAAGCAATCCGCTGACAACTTATAGCAAGAAAACCATCACAACTTGTTGGTGTTCAAAATGTCGGGTCACATAACTCTAGATAGGTAGGATGCGCAGCATTATGCCTCGTGCAAAAGCTAGAGAATTTACTTGACTAACCATTTCAGTGTTCAGTTCGGCAAGAAGCCTTCTCATCGACAGCGACACGACGTTTTTCTGAAAGTACAAGGTGAAAGCCTATTAACATGTGATGTCACGTGGTATTCTCGTGATATTTTCGGAAAATGGCTGACAATCGTTGTGTGCCTCCCGTGATTCGACGGTTCCGCTCGAGCGATTCGATCAAACGTCTGCGATTTGGCTTCCTCCTGTCTTCAAGAACGTACATAGCAGCCAAACACTACATTTTAAGGCCATTTCGTCATGAGCTTTTGTCAAATCACGCGAATGTCACATGACAACGCTCGCGTAGCCATAGCAACACAGGAATTCACACCTTTCAGATGTCATACTTCCTTAAGTAAACAAAACAGCCATGTCCCACATGCGTTGCCATATAATGCATCATTCCATCTAGAGATTAAAACCTTGCTGATTTTTAGAATACTCATCGCAGATTTCTTCCCCTAATACTACATGGACAAGTGTGTCAGATTAAACAGAAAGTGCTGGAGAATAGTCTGCATACTGACATTGATCCCATGCTTGCAAAGTGGTTGTGCTGTTTTACCACCAAAGTGTGCAGTGAAGTTGATGACCATAATGAGAATTCAGAAATGCATTTGTCGCCAGAAGGATAATGCTATCAATGTATGATGGACAAGGAGTTAATTTGACTGAGGAAAATATACGCATGTGGGACATGGCATTTGTAAACAATGTAACCGCAAGCATGGTGAAAATTTGGCTTTCGTATTCCCTCTCATTTCTCTGCCAGATCGTGCCCGAATTGTGCAAGCTTGGCATCAATCTGATCTCCTATCCTTGTGGTATATTAGCGTCCTTTCAAACTGTGAATAATCGTTCCCTATTCCAAGATATGGTGCTGTTAGTATCTACAGTAAAAGAGCACAAATCGTCATGGCAAGTGAGAGTGAGGCTGAATTCGAAACGAAGGGCATGGTACAATACACAATCAAACACTCTAACTTTTACATGTGAGCACTTTTCCTAACTAATTCTGCTGTAAAGTTACATTGATGTAACTTCTTATCCGCCCCCAAAAATTGCACACATTATAACTCTTCACAGGAGCATCTGATTGCAAGCGTTCACATGAAAAAGTTAGATCTTTTTGTTGCCTTTCAAAATGCATCTTTATTGTGCATTAGTGTAACAAGCTCGCTTGCCATGCGAAGATTTGCTGAGAAGACTCGTTGCCATCTTCACGGGCAGCCATTGTCACGTGATTTTCCCGTGACACCCTGCTAAAATGTTGTCTTACTAGTGGACCTTTGGGAAATGACTGCACAGCCAACTTACAGCTGCGCGCCAATGTCTAGCTGCTATCAGGAACGATTAGCTTCGCGTATGAAGCACATTTGTGTGACAAGTACGTTGTTGTACAGATTGTATTGTGAATCACACACTCGTCATGCACAGTCACATGCGTAACCACGGTAACGTCGAAGAATGTGATAAAACCAAACGGTTCATACTATGTAAACGAACTTGGACATGTCCCACATGCGTAATGTCCTGACTTGTTCTTCCTTTCTTCTAAACTGTTGAGCCATTGCTTTATCATTTTCAGATGATATTGAAGTGTTCATTCACTTATGCGGTTGCTGAAGTGTTCATTCACTTATGCAGTTGCTGAAGTGCAATATTTACTGCAGTGGTGGTCTCTTTGATGTATATAAAAATCAATATTCAATAAATTGTTGCCGAAACATAAATTTTTTGCCGGTGTAATCCTGCCCAAGAAATATTTTCACAGTGAAAATTTAAGTATATTGTGCTGCCTCTCTGGCAATCCCAAGCTGAACTTTCTGTGTCTCAGTGTTATTGTCAGTAAGTGGCATACATACCTGTGATGTCAGATAACATCAGGAAGTGAGCCACATAACTTAACTTTAAATGGCACCCTTGTATTCTCACTCTTCTCTTGCATAGGATACAGTGGTGCTTCTGCCGGATGCTACTCCCTGTGATGCAGATATTCTTTGCCAGCCCAGCCATTAGTAGTAGTGCCAAGGAAGATGTGACTGAGTGCCTAGCGCAGTGCTTGCAGCAGGACCTGCCTAGCCCAATTACTGAGCTACTCAGCGGCTTCAAGGAAATTGCTGCTAACAGAGTGTCGGCAGACACAATTGGCTGCCAAACATTATTATCTCATCTTCAGCAAGAACTGCCGAATGCCATTCAGCATAACAGTGACACCAGAAGGCCTGCAATCAGTGCTCCTGCTCTTCTCCACTGTGCCATTGCGATTGTACAGTACATCAATTTTTACAACCACGTTTCTGTCCCTGAATTGGAAGATGTCCTAGTCACTACTTGCAGCTTGGTCTTCCCAGCTATCCTCACTGATGCAGCATCTCTAGAAGAGTTAGTAGCCATTCGTGTTGACCATGGTTTGCAAGGAATAAGCCTTCCCTTGCTGCTGGAGTATGGTATCACACTGCTGCATTACACGTCCAACCCTGATCTGGCTGCTGAGTTGGTCTTCAAACTAATGGGAAACCAGCTACCTGTGAACAACTGCAGTAAAGAAGTTCAGGTTAGTGCATACGTGGTATATTTCAAGAACTTGAGTGTTACAACCTTTCACATAGTGATAGGGGAAACAACTGTAAGATGTTTCAATCACTAAGGCGTACATCAACACTAGTTGCAAACATTTTGTAACTGAAGAAGTCCTTTGCAGTCAAAATGTCGTACAATTGTTTCCACTATTGCTACATGAAAGCTCAGCAACTCTATAGTTCTTACCATACTGTAGCATAAGCCTCTGCCACACCATTGGTATTTTCCTGTGCCGTACCTACATGTTAGCGAGCAAAGCGAGGCCAATGATTGTGGTCTATTCGAGACTTCGGTATATTTGTTTGTCTGTGTTCACATTGTGCAAGTGTATTTGCACATTGTGCAAACCTGTTGCATTTGGCTCCTTAGCTGGACACTGCCTTCTTGTCACAGTACTAGACGTGCCCAGTTATGGCAGACACTCAGTGACAGCTATGCTGAAGGCAGCCTAGACATTAATAGCCACATGCTCAGTACACGTGCAGCAGCTAAGCAACGGAAGAGATGAGCTAGTGCAACTGCAGAACAGCAGGAAGTGTGCTTGGCACCCAACTGACTTCAGTATAGGCAGCACAGTGCAAGTGAGACTGTGGAGCAGAGAGAACCACGATTAGCAGCCAACCCCATTTGGGCGCAGGATCGCAGAGCAGAGGAAACACATCCAACCATGTGGATCAAGGCATATACAGCTCAGATCCACGCAGGCACACTACCTGGCAGTTGACCAGAGGCACTATGTTAGCTTCCCACTGATAGAGTGCTGCATGCACAGTGCAAGGCAGTCCCTTGCGCATTGCATACTCCTAGTTTACTACTGACTTAGCCACATATACATGCAAGCATCTACAGGCCGCTGTTTGTGTATGACATGACTTCCTTGGCTATCCTCACTGTGGCAGCTTGCACAATACATTATGCAGGTTTATTGCAACTGGGCAGCTAAGGCTATGATCACAACAGTGGATGAAGAGGCGACCTTCACCAAGGCATGTCCTGAGGTAAAGTCCAAGCTAGCTGACCTGTCCATTAAATGGCTGCAACAAACCTGTCTTGCTCTGGAAAGCTGTGCTGACCCCACTGCTGCACTGACGGGAATATGGAACATGATGAGACTGGTGTGTCGGTGTGGAACAGATGATTGCCTGAAGGTGGTCAAGCAGATGACACAGGAGCTCATTGGTAAATTCTTTGAAGATAGTATTCCTGTATAGTCTCATATAGGCAGACCACATTTTGTGGGAAAGGTCCAGTATTCCTATGTGCAGCTTGTGCAGTGATCTCTGAAAATTGGGGGTGACTTGTAAAATGTTCTTATTATTAAAGTGACAGCAGCATGTAATCAGAGGCTGCACAGCCAGTACTGGCTTACTGGTCACAAAGGAAAAGACAGGATGTAAAGATGGGGGGGGAAGTCACACATGCATGGAGTGTGGTTAGTTGCTAAATAAAAGAGATTGCCTATGGGTGTACATCTTGGTAAGTATGTTTGCAATGGAATGGTCGTAAGAGCTTAAAATGAAATGTAATTTGCTTGTGATTGGCTGTTGATTGCATCACACCTCATGTTACCAATCAAACATCGGGAATCATCACAGTTACTAATTGGTGTCGTTATCAGGCTGAGCCTAAATTCGAGAGATAGCTGCACAAGCCACACATAGACATTATACCAGACCCCTTCCCACAGAAAGTGGTGTGGCTATGAAAGGGTATATGTGAATGCTTGGAAACTGGTACAGACATGATTTTATAGCCCATGCATGTTGATGACACATACTAACTTTTTATGAGATTCCTCATGAATGCCTACACTAAGAAATACATTTATATCTTCAGTATCTGCTGGCCATCATCTTTGCTATGTCAGAGACAGAAGATGTGCACAAACATCCCAGGAATACACCACAATGTATCCACAATGTATTCAGTCTCGCTTCCAGACCTTATTTCTCCGTGCTCATGTTATTGCACAATAGTAAGGAAATGGGTCTGGTCAGACTTGACTGGTTCCTGGGTTGCCATGGAATGTGCGGAATGTGTGACGTCATCTAAAGCCACTTTAAGCTTTGGAATATACGGCCAGCAGGACCAGAAACAGCCACAGTGAACGCCACGAACTACTCAACATTGTACAAAAGAATCGTTCAGTGATATTGGTGTTGATTTCACCACTACACAAAGTTGTCAGGTGTCGTGTGTGACCGTTGGAAGAGTCTAAGTAGATGGCACACGTAAGTGAGAGAGTTGCTCATTGACTAAAGGTATACTGGAACGTGTCCTAAGCAAGCAAATAGTCGAAGTGGAGCTTGTTGGATCCACGTCCCACTACACTGTAACTCACTAGCCGACACGCAGCTCTGTCACCGGGCTAAAGTACATACCTATTTCCATCTCGGTCCTCTTTATGGACTCACTCCGACGCACCGAGACCCAGAAACCAACATCCACAATTCCCTGAAGAGGCCAAAAAATCCTTTTTGCTGAAGATTAGCATGTTCCCTTGTCCAGAATCAAAGGAGTTTGTCAACCACAAACACCTTTTCTGCAATCTGATTAGTCTACTCACATTCCAGTAGAGATCTCAAGAACATGTCAGGTCTGACCAGACCCTATTCCACGTGCTATTGTGCAATAATAGGAGCTGACGCGCAAACTAGTATTCATTGTACTCACTAGTACATAGTGTGCGTCGATCTTACCAGTTTAGGACATGAACACAGCAGCCTGCTGGGTCAACCATGTATAGAGATCGCAGCATGCATTTCAGTTGGCTTAATTGGATATGTGTGGTATACTGTGTTACTACAATGAAGAAGTGACAGGAGTCGCTTAGAACTTAGCTGAATGCCGTGCAGTGTGTGGGTTTAGAAATTGCTATCAGATCACTAATTGGCCTTGTGCAGTGTGAAACCATGCTTTGTTAGCTAGTGTGAGGTGCCCTTCTCTGCACCAGAAGGCCGTATTGATGCGGATATAGTGTTACAGTCTAGCTGCTTCATTCTACTGCAACTGTTGTGGCTAAGACTTGAATTTATTCTTGAAGTTGGCTTGCTCACTTGCAGCATTGTTGGATAACCATTTCTTGTTGGAGATTGAGGGTCGTTAACAGAATACTCTATTGTCACCAAGCCTGGTAGATTGGACAAGGAGATCTCTCTCCAAGCCTGTAATTCTTGCCTTACCATTGAGGGCAGGTAGCAGGTGATGGTGCTTAGCAAGATTGATGACGCAGGTCACTGGTGTTGCAGACTGTCCATAATGTTTATGACGACCTCCCTGTGAGGCTGTGGGTTTTGTTAGCATACAGTATGCGACAATGTGATATTTATGTTATCAAACATTGGAATTACGGAGCATGTTTTCTGAGAATGATAGCATTGCACAACCATCCAAGGACTGGTTAAGCTGATGAATAAGCGATTAAGAGATGATTTGGTGGAAAAACGATAGCTAGACAGTTCGCAACTTACTATCTGACCCTCTTCATGGCAAGCAGCATATTGTACGATTAATATGCTTATATTGCAGGTAGTGTTGTCTCTTGTAGCTGCTGTACATGTTGATCACTTGTAAGATACTCTGAATTTGCACCATTGGTTGGCACTTATATATCTTTTCATACCCATGGAAATTTTGTCACTCCATACCAGTGTTCATATTCATATGCTACATTACAACAATTTTATGGTTAAAATGGAATGAAATGGATCGAACAGAATGCAGAATGGTCAAATCTTTCTGTAACGAAATCAAATGTAAACATTATATTGTCACATGCTGTAATTATGATAGATGCATGTGACAGCAATTGTTGAAAGACTTTAGTTAGTTTCTGTATTTCCTCACCCACTTTTGCACTTGTTTCGGTGCCAACTTCACAGTAAAAGATTTGGAACCCAGGTATCTTCTACAATTATCCACCTGTCCTTGGTGATTTGCACACCAGTATGTTGGCACGCGTGTGGGACATGACCTCTGCTAGCTCAATTTGTTTTTTTAGCGTGAACCGTGCGGTTTCATCACATTCTTCGGCGTTACCGTGGTTACGCATGTGACAGCGTGTGATGTGCGCGTGATTCGCTAGACGAATTGTACAACAACGCGGAAATCGAAGCACAAATCTGCTTCAATCGCGAAGCTAGTCGTTCCTGCTGGAAGCTAGACATTTACGTACGGATTTAATACGGTTACGCTGTCATTCGCCAAAGCTCCACTCCAAGTGTGTGTTACGACATTTTAATAGTGTGTCACGGGGAAGTCACGTGACAATGGCTGCCAGTGAAGCTGGCAACGAGTCTTCTCAGCAAATCTTCGTGTGGCAAGTGAGCTTGTGGCACTGACGCACGACGAAGGTTGATTACGAAAGACAAGAAAAAGATCTAACTTTTCCATGTGAGCGCTTTCGATCAGATGCTTCTGCGAAGAGTTATAAGGTGCGCAACTTTTGGGGGGTGGGAGAGAAGTTTCTTTTATCGATGCAACTTTGCAGCGGATTTAGTTAGGAAAAGCGCTCACATGGAAAAGTTAGAGTGATTGATTGCCTATTGGCCCATACCCTTCGTTTCTAATTCAGCCTCTTTCTCACTTGCCACAACGACGATTTGTGCTATTTTACCGTAGTCACTAACGGCGCTGTATCTCGGAATAGAGAAGAATTATTCACTATTTGTAAGCACACGTTTGTAGCACAAGGACAGGGGTTCAGATTGATGCCAAGTTCGCACAATTCGGGCCCAATCTGGCAGAGTAAGGGAAGAGAATACGGAAGGTCAAAATCGGCCCGCACGGAAGCCATATGTTTACATATGGACATGTCCCACATGCGCAGGTGAAGTAGCAAAACTAGGGCCCGTCTGCTCCAGCATGTCCCAACAGTGGTTGAGTGACTACAGTTTGAAATTCCTTCCAACGTGATGAATAAGTGACGTGGTTTACCAGACTGCACTTCTTCAGCTGATGCGTGAAAGGGATATTGCTGTAATGGCAAACATAACACAGGGGTCTCTCTGCATTTTGCCTCCTTGAGGTGATCACATATGCCTTTTAAATTACTACACAAGTGCATTGGTGTGCTTGTTCAATAGCTGGTGATTCAACACATGGTGGTGTTTCACTCCGACCATTTTATGCTGTATTTGTAACAATTTTAGTGGTCAGTTTACTTCTGAGACCACATGAAGTTAGGATGTCATCTGGGAGCTGTCAGCCAAAACATTCAGGATGTTTATCATTGAATCATCAAGAACTATTGCTTATCTATTGCAAACAGAAAAAGATGTAATTGTATACGGTACATGTCACAAGAATCTTGACTTTCAGCTCTGAAGTCCACAGCGATCGCAGTTCTCCTTGAATGTCCACAAAAATTACTGCAGACTCTGAGCGTGAGTGTGCAGTCTTCAGAGCGATTTACAGTGCCTGTGAAACATTTGCAGTACCCTCCCCTGACCATTTGAGTGATTTTAAGAGAGGCGTACGTATGTACGTATGAAGGAGCTAGTTCCTGCTAGGTGCTTCTGCCAACCTTGCAGCACAATGCTTACAATAAATGTTCTCACATAAAACGGGAACGAGGTTTTCGTTGTGCCGCCATTGTGTCGACTGCGCAAAGTTGACATGGTGGTGCTAGCAAAGGATGCAGAAGCTGATGATTTGGGGTTGCATTGTCGAGCTGTGCTTAGTAATGTGATTCAGAATAACCTGTTAACAACCACTCCCAGTTTGAATACCCATGCAGACTGTGGCGATCTACCACACTGACACTGCAGACTATTTGTGCATGTTGCCGCGACTTCCTAGTTTTCACTCTGCAGGACATGCACCAATATTAACAACTTGCCACTCTGCCATATGCAGATATATACCTGGGCAGCAAGCCTGCATACGAATTCAAGTTACTTGTGACATGTACCATAGGTACATTTATTGCATGTTAGTAATGAATTCACTGTGTGCAGTAATATAGCTATGTAATATTGTTGTAAAGTTTTGTGTTAAAAGTGGACTTCATTATATTTGTTGTATTTGCTACCCAAACGCAGGTTTGCTATCTTCAGCACTCCCCATCAGGAGGTCACCCGGAAGAGAACGCGTTGACAGTGAAAATAATAACCTGCCAGTGGACATTATGGCAGACTCCTTCACTGATCTTCTAGTAGACCTGTTCACAATGCTGCCGGCAGTTGATAGCCAAGAGCTCTTTGGTACCCTCCACAAAGTTCACCCAACACCAGTGGATGCCAAGAGATCCTTGGAAATGGTACATTATGGTCACAATGATTGGCGTCAATGCTTACTGGATGGAGCCACTGCATTTTCACGGACTCAGAAGGATACAACTTTCTTTCCGAGCAAACCACCAATGGAAGGCTTTGAGCGTCAGCTAGAAGAGACCAGTGACAGCTTACTTGATAGATATGTTGCTAGGTACCATCGATCCAATGCTAATTCAACACTTCAAAGTGGCAGTGAGCGAGCTGAAATTCTTCAGGTCTGCCGCACCCTGTGCGCAGTGTCTACTAGCCATATCTCTTTTCTGAGGCAGCTACACAAGCGCCTACAAGAAGCCCATGCGCCTCTTCAGTTTCACCTGCAGCTACTCACTACTCAGGTCTCCAACTGTCTTCATTATGACTGGGCACGTAGGGGTTCCAGTTACTATGAGTATGGACATCGTTATGGAGGTCACAATCTCCAGGAATCTTTACTTTTTTCTGACATTGGGACCAGTCTTCAGGCACTCAAGGATATGTGGCAATTCTCGATGTCGCCAGTGAATGTCCTTCACCTGCTTGAATCTGTGCAAGATCAAGCATCTCCACAATTCTCTGATGTCATGTGTGACATCCTGATATCTGTACTTGATTGCCAGGCATCTCTTCATCTGCGCATTTTTGAGCTCATCCACAAGGCCAGCTTGAAGCCACAGCATATTCTCCAAGCTGTGAATATAGTTAGCTGCAGTATGTCTGGTAAGGCTCAGAGCAGTGATGAGTGTAGAACCACTTTCATACAGTGTGCTGAAGCTCTTGGAAAGGCTTACAGCCAGTATAAGGATTCAGGTATTGCTGCGGACATGTTGGTGAAACTCCGAGTGAAAGCTGCGAACCTTCTACATCAGGCAAGATCCAACCCTGTAACCAAGTCAGTGCACCAGCTAGAATTGATGTACCAGCCAAGCTCCATTGGAGTAGATGTGTTGAGTGTGATGCATGTTGTCTGCGACTCAGGGCAGGATGCATTGGCTGACTTGCTTGCTCTGGTGGTGATGCTTCCGGGACGCTGCCTCTTGCCATCCCTAGAGAAAATGACTGAGCTGTGCAATTACTACTTCAAGGACGACGGTCCATCAAACCCTTTACAGGTGCCTCCTTTTAAGGAAAAGGTTATGGCCTTGCTGGAGAAGAGGAAGGAAGAAATTAAGATACTTGCACGTTCACATGGAGAAACTTGGAGAGGGAGGGAATTCATCAATGACCTGAAAGCTTGTTTTCAGTTTTTGGGAGATGAAGCAGCCATCACCACCTTTGAGCAAGAGCTTGCAACTATTTCACAGAATGCTGATAGGCAAGCTTTCAGACGGGTGCGCAGACTGATGCCACAGGCCATGGTGTATGGAAGAGATGACGATGAAGAGGAGGATGTGCAGGCATTTAGACGGATGGTGGAGTTAGCCCATGCTGAGCGGGATATGTTGTCATTCTTCTGGTAACAATACATTTTTCAGAAACTTTATTATTTCTAGATTGTTTGTCATAGTCGCTCAAGTTATGTCATGGTGCTTTCAAATTGTCATCTTTGTATATTGTACGTGCATTGTATCCATCATAGTAGGGCATCTCTTGCTTTGAAATGGGTTGTGCTAATTATAGTGTGTTAATTTGTAAGGTGATGGCATATAGCTGTCATTTGACAATAAAAATTAATGTGCATTATTGACACTAGTCGGTGGGCTTTCCTGCTATGGCGCACTAACGAAGGCTACCCTGCACCAGCATGTCCACGCTATATAGCACATCGACAATAGCTTTTCTGGAGCCAACACATTCGCAACAGCTATGTGGGTCCCAGTAGTCATCAATGACCTATCTGATCGCGTGCATGTGAAAACGTCAGTGCATCACACAGACTGACAATGACTGGAGTATTCAAACGTCATATGACCATATTATAGTGCAAGTCAAGAAAAGGAGAAAACAGACTGTAAAATTTAATGCTGTCATGAAATTTCAGGATAATGATACAACATTGTCAGTATATATAGCTAACGTGTGCCATGGTCATTGGCTTGTTGTCTTTAACTGTAATTTAAGATGCTGTAGTGCACCTACGCGACTGAGTGCAATATCCAGTTGGCCATGAGGAAACAGAGGCCTGTGTAATAAATACCAATGGTGTGTCTGGTCCTGGCTTTAGCTTAGTCTCGCGTAGCCAGACCGCTTCTCCCTCCATTTTATATTATGACGTCATCGGTCGGGGACGTCATAATATAAAATGGAGGGGAGAAGCGGTCTGGCTACGCGAGACTAGCTTTAGCTAGCTACATGATGAGCAACCACGTAAAGTTGCTGAGGCTGGGCAAGAAAAACGCTAAGGAGCTAACCACAGGCAGTCTTGATCCTGCTGCAATTGGTGCTGACAGCTGTCTAGAGGATCATCTGTAAGGACAGGCTCATCCACTCATAGATAGTAAAAACCACAGGGATTGGAAACATTAAATTTATACATGATATTAAGCGTTACAATAATATAAATGTATGACACCGTGTATTCATGCGTGTTGACCATGCGTGGGCGCCGAAAATATCCCTTTCTCTTATTTTCTTCGAATCTCGCGTGTTGTTTGACTGTTACTGTTTATGAGACTACCAAGGTTTCTATTCTCAAACATATTTATCTACACAGAGATAGAAAGAAGCAACCAATAGCTAGTAACTTCGTAAAACGATGCACAAGCGACTGTAGAATTTGTGGCAACAAATTCTCAGCGACTAAGAAGAAAACCTTCCTAACTTTGAATGTTCTGGTTACAAAGCAAATCAAATTATCATAATAAGCGGCAAACATTACCTTTGAAAGAGATTTCACGGGCAATATCGTCGAAAATCTGTTAGCCCACAAGGTTAACGGTGGAAACAGATACTAAGGTATACGAGGTCCGATGATCTTCGTTCTTGCGTGAATCTGTAGAGGATATGTCCGTTTATCATAATATCCAGCAAAGAACTGACTCAGCCTCGAAAGAAACGGAAGAGAACGCAGTGTTTGTGACGTTCCGAAGCGGGCAAAACCTTTTTTGGGACTTCCTTAGGCACAAGTCTATGACACTTACGCAATGCCTACAAAAAAGAACAGGCGATGACGTCACGCATATTATCGCCGCAACACGCATGAATATTGTGCAATTGCGGAGTTGCCAATCCCTGTGGTTTTTACTATCTATGATCCACTGTAGCCACTCCTGGAATGCGCCCATAGTGGTGGAGAGCGCAAAGTCATCAGGAAGCACGGGCGTTTCGCTGGATATGCCAGTGGGCAGCGCGGTCCCTGTCTCTTAGGCATGGTAGGCTTCGCCGGTTGCTGGCGTCCGTGCGCTGAGCTTCTCCTACAAAGACCATAGCTTTCGGTTGCGCTGCCACCTCGCGCTCCTTGGCAACCTTTGGCAAAGATGGCGTCATATCCGGAAACATGGCTACCGCAATGGTATTTTCCCCGATTCTCTCCGCAGAGGCATCATGTGTGGCTGTTTTCGCGTCACGGCTGAATCGAATGGAGGAAGGCCGAAGTGCTGTATAAGAAAGCTCGTCGTTTTCGCGTAACAAAACGCTAAACGCTCCTAAGAATACGGAACACGGATACTCGGGCTTAGCTCCATTATATATAGGATGTGTTGTTATAATTATGCATTATTATTATTATTATATTATAGTGTCTGATGCATGAGAAATTTGCAAATCAAGCCATATAATATTATTATTATGTCATAATTATACTACATTAATTAATCACTTACAATAATATTAAATACAAAGGCACATATGCGCACTGCCTTACATGCTTAGAGTACAACAATAGTCGAGTCAAATATATTGTTAATTGTAAATATATTGTTAAAGAGTGTATGTGATTAGCTAAATCAAGGATAAAATCAAGCACAATGTCAAAGTGAGTTTCGTTGCTCATGATAATGGAACCTGGCCCTCACTGATTGTGAGGTCCAAGGCTTCGGGATAGGTGGGACTGGGGACGAATCCAGCAATAGATCTTGTGCCCCTCAGGCAGGTGATGGAGGATCGAAGAAGAGAGAATCCCAGGCGGCATCTGATCCACTCAATTACATGGCTGTAGGGCTGGTCCCTATTCCTGGCGAGCAGGGAGGCAAGGGGCTTGTCTTCCCATGCCACCGGAGGCGGAAAAGACCAGAGGTGTGAAGCTCCCACGTTCAACTTCGCGAACACGTTCATCATATTGTCTTCTTTTCTCCATCTCATGTAGGCGGTAGCAACTTTCTAGCGGGTGTTTGAGGTTAGACAGGGCAAATGGGTTGAAGACCCGCACATCAAAGAATGCCCTTTCTGACCTCTCCCAGAAGCCATTGGCGCTAATGTCCAGCCGTGCATTATCATCGGTGTTCGCTGTCCGTAGTTGAAAGCATTCATTATTGAGCTTTGCAAGCCTGGCTCCAGGCAAGTGTCATAGCACACGTGAGAGAGAAGCTCAGCAGTCAGATCCCGTATCTCATTATGACGGTGGATGGGGAAAGCCCCTCTATTGCTTACAATTGCAACGCACGCGCATGCATAATTATGGTACTAGAGAACTATAGCCATGCAATTAACCTGGCCATGTATACATATACCCCTGTGCTTTCACAGCGATGGTGATCAATCTCCCGTACGTATATTCAGTTCAATTTTCAATTCAATTATCATTAGCGTGCACCATGCCACATGCATATGATGGCACTAGGACTCACTGCGATCCAATGTAGCACTTATACACACACAAACATATAATATAAGACACATGTAGATAGCCAGTTGATGAGTAACTTAGGATGTTTGTACATGACATAGCTAACAGGAAAGCACAGTACCTTTGTCACGTGACTACTACAGAAAGAGGAAAGAGATGAGAACAACACATATAGAACCCTTTAAACATGCCAAACCGAGCATACCACATTGACATAATAGCTAGATCTATTAAGTAGGTCCGCTATGATGTCTAGATCTGTTATCCCATATTGTGATGTTTCTATGCCATCTTTGTATATTGTATTCGATTTTTAGAAAATATGTTTCTTCAGCAAAAAGTGGTCCGGCTGCTACACCTATGTATGGAAAACCACTACTGTGACCATGGTATGCACCCCGAAGGCATGTTTGAAAGAGAATTGCGTGCTTGCCACAACTACCCGGTATAACGTATATTCATAACAATTACTGTATAACTATTGCTACTCCAGACAATAATAGCGCGCACGCGTTCACACGGGCATTAAAAACCGTGCGGTACGGTTCGGTTCGGTTTCTAGTCGTCGTGTGAACGATAAGCGAACCGTGCCGAACGCGTCAGACAAACCGTGCTCGGGCCACCTCACGATCACCTTGCCGGAAACTCGAGAATGACGCGTGCGATGCGTGCACGCATGCGTGTCCGCGTGTCCCGGCCGCGCCTCACGGCTGTTTCGCAGTGGCAACTTAGATTTATAGCGCCAATTGGGAATTGGAACTGGGATTTTTCCATCCAAGAAGACACAAGTTCAGCTTCCTTTTTCTCCACGAATACTGAAGAAATGCAGGTTTTACGTCGGTAAGCAGCAGAAATGACAGGTTTCCAGTCAGTCCTAGCCTTTAAATCGTAGTTTTTATTACTACAATGGCGAAATTACAGCCGACCCTGGCGTCCTTTAATCTTCTCCTAGCGCTCTTCTGCCAATTTTCACGCTATCGTGCTATACCTTGTATGAAAGCCCAAGGTGTCTATAACATAGCGGTGAAGTGCCTGTTCTACGGCGCATCGCAGATTTTAGATTACAAGTGCTAATACATGGAGCATCATGTTGCAATATGTACTAATACGGCTAGCTGCATAACTATATAGCTACAGTGAATGCACAATGCACTGCAGTCACCATGTGATGCAATCTGTCTCTTACTCTCAACAGTGCCATGGTACTGTGTGCATATGTGAAGTAAAGACCATTTAGCTACACATTGTTCAATGTTTGTGCCATGTACGTAGCTATATATAGCTGGCTACAAAATTGGGCTTCCATCATTCCTAGTTTCATACTTAGAATTGCTATAGTTAACTGTTCAAGTTCCTAAGTAATTCTTGTTTCATTGCTTGGCCATGGTCTTGTCAGAGTTCCACTTTGGTTGCTGCACGGGGCATAGTGCATTGTACCGTTTGGCTAGTAAAAGTCAGGTGACATAACATGCATGACACCCTACTGCAATTGTGCTTTCAAAAACACTTGTTAGTCCTGCATTCTCTTGAGAGATCAATTTGTTGGGTTCTTGTTTTTGCTTTCCTCTCTCAACAGATAAAATTAGAGCATTCATGTGACATGTACACTTATGTGTAGTACTACATGTATACACGTGTGTACTTATACAGTGCATCTCATAAGGCTTGCCTTCATTACATGCACTAAACTACTGTGTGCTGCATCGGAAGATGACACCCCTCCCACACCCAATCACCCACTGATCACTCCTCACATCACTAATGGTCAAGTGAATTCCTCTTTATGTTCTACTTAGGAAAGTGCATTATGTAAGTGTTATTGCACACATGTCCACCATGCACCCAACCAGTGGTACTTTTCAAGGAATGCTCAGTGCTAAGTTTATTGCCACAAAAAGATATCCTAAGGAGCAGTTCAGATATGTAGTATGCACTGCATCATGTAATTCCAAAACCATTTCAATTGCTTGTGTGGGAGCACCGACCACTACTGCTGACCTCCATAATTTTCACAGTCTGTTGTTCACGTACGGAAACCTGTAGTTGCTGTTTTACTATTATTATGTACCTGCACTCTTCCTGCACAGATTCATTTGTACTGCAGGTCATCTTAATGCATTGGGCAGGATGTCATCTTGGGATTGGAGTACTGAACTGCATTGAAATGGCACTCACCAAGTCATTATAAGCTTAGCCTAATAGATAATGCAAGAAGGCTAACCCTTGACATTACTCGTTTCCATTATCTTTCTGTACATTATTTTCAAAAATGTTGTATACAGATTAAGACATGATACATATTTACACGTTTAGTTGTCATGAATAAGAAGCTCATCGAACAAAGAACATGCATATAACAAACAACACTATCTTACAATAGTTATTGGTAGTACTAGCTAGATACCGATTATAATTATTCGCGTGGGCTTATGTCTGTGACGGCCGTGAAATACGGTGTTCCATGTATTAGCACTTGTAACCTAAAATCTGCGATGCGCCGTAGAACAGGCACTTCACCGCCATGTTATAGACAGCTTGGGCTTTCATACAAGGTATAGCACGATAGCGTGAAAACTGGCAGAAGAGCGCTAGGAGAAGATTAAAGGACGCCAGGGTCGGCTGTAATTTCGCCATTGTAATAGTAAAAACTACGCTTTAAAGGCTAGGACTCACTGGAAACCTGTCATTTCTGCTGCGTACCTACGTTACTTCTGCATTGGTAGAGTTTCCGTGGAGTAAAAGCCTATTCCCTTTTGCCTTTTAAACCTCGAGCTCAGTCTCGCCGCCTGTTCCCGGTTTCCAAACCAAAACTAAGATGCCACAATTTATATGGTGCGAAACAGCCGTGTAGGCGTGGAAGGGCAAGAGGCTGCGTGTTACAGTAGCATGGAGTATCTATGGTATTAGAGTCTAGACAAGTACTCGTCTAGACTTCTATAGGCTGAGCCCTGACCTTTATTATAGGGTCACGCGCGCATTGAGAGACGGCGGAGAGCAGGAGCATCAGAGACCATGTCGAGTTCGTCTGACAGTTCTCTACCTTCACCCTACGGCTACAACGAGGGATATGATTTTAGCGAGGAAGAGGAGGAAGTTTCGGACGGATTAGCCCACTCTAACGGACGTGTCTATGATGATATGGATAGCTTGGAGTCGAGCTCAAAATCCCAGAAGTTCCCGGGGTTGTTTCCGTTAAAGGAGCTCTGTTGTCGATTCGTAGGACAGAGCCTCCCCTTTGGAGTTGTACAGCTGTATCCCTCACGTGTCCCTGAAGAAGTGCAACGAAGAATTGCGTTCTGGTCTTTCCCCGCTAACGAGTGGAAGCTCCGGGACTATGCCAGGGTCATGGGCGGAGTCACAAGGGAAGACTTTCAGCATGCAAGAAGATCAGAAGTAAAAGGCATGGTGCAATCAGGTGAGTGTGTCGTGAACTGAT
Organism: Ianthella basta; assembly: GCA_964019415.1. Lineage (NCBI taxonomy): Eukaryota > Metazoa > Porifera > Demospongiae > Verongiida > Ianthellidae > Ianthella > Ianthella basta. The sequence continues at coordinate 4,942,705 of OZ025876.1, forward strand.
GATCCAAGTTGGATGATCGCGTGTTGTATATAGCTAGCTATTCAGTATGCGCTCCTGAGCTATACAGTGGTTTCACAATTTCTAGCCCCGATTGACTTTTGCGCATTGCACTCAATCACGTGAGTAAAGTATTGGGACGATAGGCTCACACGTAGATCGAAGCACGTGCTTATCCCGTGCGAGCCCATCCTTCCAATACTTTACCGTGATCGAGTGCAATGCGCAAACATCAATCAGGACTAGAAATCTTGAAACCATTGTATTATTACCCTATGTGCAGTATGCACAGCAGGGTTAAGTAATCGGCTGTGTCTGTTTATATATACTAGCAGGAAAGCCCACCTTCGGCGAGCTTCCCTGCTCCAGCGCAACAACGAAGGCATGCCGGCGCCTGTCTGCCGACGCCAGCATGTTGTGTCACAGTGCTTTGATGTCAGCTGGCAGCATGCTGGTATCTGCAATGGCATGTGTGCATGGCATGGGAGTATGCAAGGGGGAGCATTTGGCAGATTGTTCCATTATAGCATGGAGTGCCTGAGAGTGGAGCACATGCCAGTGCATATAGTAAGGGACAATGCTATCCCTGCAATTTAGTGTATGTAGTATCATGTTAAACATACTGGCTGAAGGCATGCATTTGATTCATGTATGTACTGAGGATGAGGCTGTGGACCGATATGGTGTATAGCTATGTAGATTGTCTGTCTGAAAGAGCATGTGTAATTCCTTATATCAGTCACATTAGCATGCACCGATGCCAACAGGAAGTGACGTCGCATTCTTGTGGCGGAATTAAATACTGTACATTGTCAAGGGCTTCAAGAATGGTAAAAAATGGCGTCTTGGGCCGCCGAAACATAAGGAAGCGCACTCTTTGGCTGCAGGACAGCTAGGTGGCCGGCATCCCTCTAGGCTTGCGTCCCCCCACTCCCTTAACTGGCATGGCTCGCATCAAGTCCACCAATGACCAGTAGTGGAAGGGCGGTCGATAATTGTAAAAATGGCGTAAAAATGCCATTTGGCGTATCAGCCCGCGAAGCACGGATGAAGGACATCTCACTTTTCGGCTGCAAGGCAGCTAGGCGAACGGCACCCCTCTAAGAACCTGGCCCCCGAGTCTCTCAGCTGGCACGGAGCGTCTCAAGCCGATTCCCTATAAGGTACAGATTTTATGAGGTAACAAACAAACATAAAAATCCAAGATTCAGTGAATTATAGTAAGATGTGACCGGAAATCGGGGCTGTTTCGTGTCTTGCAGCTGGCAAAGCGCCAAAACACTTCGCTTTCTAATCTGTCTATGTATCTATATGCTGAACAACTAGTCGGCTACTCTCAGTGAGTAGTAGATGGAAAGCTATTCCAGCACCAGTGTAAAAATGCCATTTTCATAGTGACATCATCAAAAAGGTGCGACCAGACTGCACGTGGGTCATTAACCATGTGGCCCACTTCCAGCGGCCATTTTAATGGTCTGCTCCTACATTTTACAGACAGTGGGTCCGTTGACTATGCAGCCCACTTCCAGTGGCCATTTTAATGATCTGGTCCCAGGTTTTTACAGTGCACAGGGTATGTGTTCTATGAACTCTAGTTTCATACAGTTCTGGCTGTCACTTCGTCATGATCCTTTCTGCAGGAATGTACCTTACAGGGACTGTACTGGACCACTATAGCAGCTTCTCTGGAGGGAGTGAGAGAGTGAACTTCAGAGCATACGTCCAGTTTGACAGAGGATGTATTACAACAACAAAGTGCTCATGTGGTGAGCAGAACTGGTGCAGGCATGTCTTGGCCCTCTGCCTGGCACGGCTGGATGAGAGTGCTCCTCTCCAGCTCCACCCTCCAATATCAGAGACCCTGACCAACTTGGACCGAGACCAGCTCCAGAAGCTAGTTCAGTACTTCCTTGAGAAGTTGCCCCTTGAAGGTGTGGCTGCTGTCCAGGAAATTGCAAGCAGTCTACTTGACAATGGGTCAGAAATCAGCCGAACTGCAGGGGCACCAGGTAAGTTACCTATGGTTACAGAACTGTGCTTGGGTGTTTCTTTTGATGTGGTCAGGTCAGTAAATTGCTTATCAACTTGACCACTGGTTGATAAGCTATTTATCAACCTGGGGCTCTTCATGGGCTCTTACTGCTGGTAGTCTGTACCATCTGTGAAAACAATGTGGCTATGTTGGTTGTAATTTCAGTCAAGTGGTAGTGGTACAGATGTAAGGTACATGAAATGACAAATAATGACTTGTGAAGCTTAATGCAAGATGAATCTCCTGTGGTTTTGACTCTCAGGTTCCATTTGATACATCATCTTTCTTGGTTCCTGGATTAAACAAACACGAAGTGAGGTGTCGGATTGGTGTCAGTCACACAGTTAAAATCTGAGTGACCCACTACGGTCGACAAGTCAGCATTGCAACTAGTGCCCACGCTTGCCTCGCGCCGACTGGATATTGTGACATGTCGCTAGTGGGCAACATCACCTAATTATTTATACCTTTAGTGTTTGTTATATGCTTCTGCAGTAGGATGATTTAGCACAGGTCCCAAACGCAACATGTACAGGCGTACTTGAAGTAACATACAGATGCGAAATGAGTGCAGGTATGGGCATACACACTGCCGTGGACCATCAACCTTTTTAATAAAGTGTACCAAAACAGTTCTCGTGAATAGTGAAAGAATCCACCATGAACACTTTCAGCAGTGTTTGCTAATAATGTGGTAATATAATTTTGCTTGTAGGAGTATTCATACAAATAGATGTCAGCGTAATTATGTATCTAAAAAGTCACAGTGGGCAGTCAAAAAAAGACGACATGGGTGTCATGAAGCGCCAGAGTTTGCTGGCTGTGCAGAAGTTTAGTCTAGATGTCAAAGCATATGTCATTTTGTCATCTTACGTACTCGTCTTTACACAGAGGAATACTGGAATATTTTATTTTAACTAAAATTTGGTTAATAATTGTGTGTAAATGAGCAGTGTTTACCAGGCCTTCACTCTTTATCGAAGGCCTGGGTACAAGACTAAATTTCTTCATAATTAATTGATATCTACTGCTGCATTTAGTGGATATGAAGTGCTAGGAGTCAGTGTTCACCTAATGTGCATGTTGCTTTGGTTACAGATCTGACAGCAGGAGGAAGCCTTGGTGATAAACCTATCTGGCAGATGGACAAGAATGTCATCATCAGAAGGCTGGACTCAGCCTATGTGATGAAGCTGGATGAAAAATACCCTGGTTACTATGAGTCCTCTGCTCTTCAGAAGTGTACATCTACACTCGTAGGATTCAAGGAGTTCACCGCAGACTCTGGACCTTTCACTCACTCTGACTTGTACGCACTTATGAAGTATGAAGATGACAACTTGTCCATTGCTTTGATGTGGGCTATAGAGAAGTTATCAACGGAGATTTCCGAGGAAGCACTCCAGCATGCATATCCGAAACTTGATACTATGACCAAAGACCAGAAGTGGTAAGTGTTTTGCATCTACGGTGAGATTTACTATGTAGGACACTTCTGGTTTGACATGTCGCACTTGCGTTTTGGTTGTGTATTTTTGGCTGCATGTTATACGGTATGTGACAATATAACGTTAACGTTCCGTTCCGTTTCTACGCAAGGGTCGAACCGTCCTACGAATCGTCCGTTCCGTTCCGTTCCGTTTCTACACAAGGGTCGAACTGTCCTACGGATCGTCCGTTCGTTTTGTTCCGTTTCTACGCAAGGGTCGAATCGTCCTACGGATCGTCCGTTTCGTCTTTCTATCGTACTATAATCCTTTTCGGTAGAACGGATGAGAAAAGGGTAGCGTCGAAACGGAACGATTAAAAGCAGTTTCAAAAGCTTGCATTGGGGCGGATTCGTTGTTCTTACAGTGCTGACAAACGACAGAGATGTACAGCAGCTACAAGAGACAACGCATTCTCCATTTCGCTCTAATGGGCCACAAGGCACCAACTATTTGCCGCCTGTTAAGGGAGGATAGTCTAAGAACTAGCCGCGTGGGGATACACAAGTTCCTTCAGAAGTACAAGGAGACAAGGAGCATTGAGAGACGACCAGGGTGTGGCCGACCGACGAAGATGACGCCGGCAGTGAAGGCCCTCGTGGAACGGCAGATGAGGGAAGACGATGAAACAACCGCCATACAGCCGCTCTCCTCCTCCGCAATGGCCACACCATGACTCTGAAGACAGTCCTCAGATGTCGCGTCGATCTATTTCACTCATTTTATTCACCGTCGAACCGTCTTCGATCGTTTATTCGCCAGCTGAATCGTTTTTGAACCGTCCGTCCGTTTCGTCTAAACGGTACGGTTTTACTACGGAAAAGGTCGTTCAGTTTCGTACCGTTTTTCTTAAAACGGAACGCTAACGTTATATTGTCACATACCGTATATCTTCTATTGTAGAGCATTTCCTAGAATCTAGTGTGTACACTTCTGCTCTTGTAATCCTAAGCTAAAAGCCATTAAACGTGCACTGGTGTACCATGTCTAAAATGTCCAGATTTACATTTTTGTCAGCCATTTCTTGTAGCCTTGGGACTGGGCTGACAAAGAGCGTTCATAGGATTAGAAGCCTTATCACTGTTCTTTTCGTCTCTACACTGCCTTCAAATTGTTGCTGCATTATTCATCTTTGAGGCTGTGTGAAGCCATTTTCTGCTGGCACAGTAGACTGTGCGTACAGTAAATTTCTAGGAGTTGTATGAATCAAACTATAGATCATGTGGTGGCACTGAACTGTACGGTGATGGGATATTTCCTGAGATTACTTGGTTGGAGAGATACGTATGCATTTGTGTCATCAGGCAATGTTGACCGGTGTATTGGCAGTGGCATGTCATGAAGCTGCACACAGAAACTCCTGTCACCAATACTCTCACGTAGCCAGCCCATTTACCACCATTTGTGTTTTGCTTGCACTGCCAGAAAATGGTGTGGGAACTAAGTCCCGAATAGCTGTGCCATGTCTGTCGGGCAGTGCACCAAACTTGTCACTCAGTAGGGGATCAACTCAATCATGGGCACACGCACAACATGAGGCAGGCATACAACTGCACATGCGTACAATATGATGTAAGAATAATAAGTAGGTGTACATGCACGTGACAGTAACATGATGTCAGAATAATAATAATGTTACTGAGTGACTACTATGGAATTGAACACAACACAAAGTCAGTACAGTGTTAGTAAATACACTGTCACACTGCCCCCCGCATCAAAGTAAAGCCGACCTGGCTTTGGGTACTAGGTGAAATCTGGGTGGTATTGGATTCTGCTGCTGCTGAAGGCAACAGGTGGTCAGGTTGATGTTGTCCACAACTTCAAGGGTTCTGCCAGGGTGCTGTAGAGAGGGCTTACCAGGGGAATCCCCCGGACTCGGGGAGGTTGGTGGGCAGCAATGGGAAGGCGGATGCCTGGCGAGCACAACTTGAGTCAGTCAAAATACACAACAAGACGCTGACTTGGTTTATGAGCGTTCTGGATGCAGCGTCTGAGAGCTTCCACACCACTTGAAAAGGCACGGTCCAGGGACACCTGAGCTTCTTGGATTGTCCCCAAGGCACCGCAAGTGAATGGAACCACACCAAATCTCCGCACTCAGTCTACCACGAACCTTTCTGTCATAGAAGTTTTTTGGTGACATAACTTGTGGCCTAACCGCACCCTCAACTAACAGTAGGCTGACTCCAGATTTTGATGAAGCCTATAAGCATATTCAGCATGAGGCAAGACCTGAGGGGCCGGTGGTTACACTACTACACAACTACTGGTTACACACAACATTAGGTAGAATGCTGTGTGTAACCAGTAGTTGGATGTACGCTAGTGTTATATGCCATACACAAGTGTCGGAGATGTTCCTGCCATTCGAAAAAGTGCTCCTGGACAGCTGTGGCCAACGTAACCAAAAGGGTCCAGTAAAACGTTCTACCCGGCAATCACATTGTGGGTGGTAAGGAGTTGTACAAGTCTTGGCGATGTCCAAAAGCTTACACATCACAGCAATGATAGTGGACTCGAACTGCCTGCCATGATGTGAATGCAGCTGCTCTCATGGAGAGAAACGGAAGAAGAGCTCATCAGTGAGCTTTCTGGCTACTGTGGCGGCCTCCTGAGTCAGTAAGGGGGGGTATCCTTTACCCACCATGTAAATTAATCCATAGCTACCAGGATGTAACAATTCCCAGCCTCAGGTTCCGGGAGTGGATCAAGGATGTCAACAGCTACAACCTACTTTGATGCTTGTCAGTGGAGCCCTTGCCGAATGGGTGAGGCTCTTTTGGCTGGCAAACTGCACACTTGCCATACCAATTCTGTACATCTTGGTAATGGCCTGGCCAGTAGAATGTCTCCTTCAGTTGAGTGAGCGTCTTCTCCATCCCCAGATGTCCACCCAGCTCCTCTTCATGTAGGTCAGTCAGTCAGCACCTCATCCCGTAGTGGTCCTAGGACTTCCACCTGTAGTCTCTCCTCTCTCCCCCCCTGGGTCTTCAAACAGACAGTACAGGATGCCATTCCTCACTACCAGCTGCTTCCATAACTGCACAAAGTGTCTGCTGGCCAAGGTCATCTCTTTCAGTTGGTCTGCTCCCAAACGCTGGTGAGCTTGCTTTGCCTGCAATGTCAGCATCTGCCAGCTGAGCACTACAAAGGTCCCCCAGCTGGCAACCTACAGGCATGATGGCGGAAGCAGCAGTGATGGCTGGGGAGTGGTCTTCCCGACCACACTGTCAACATGGGAGGCGGGACAAGGCATTTGCATTGGTGTTCCTACCCCGGCAGTGAACAATCTTGAAGTCATACACCGCAGGCACTCGAGCCAACGTGCTAACTGGCCCTAAAGTTCCAGAGCCACACTAGGAATCCATGGTCAGTTTGCAGTTGGAACCGCCTGCCGGCCAGATGAGGCTTGAACTGCTTGATGAATGTAACTACTGTTAGGAGTTCTTGCTGGGTGACACAGTACTGTCGTTCTACCTTGTTCAGCACACGGCTACCATAGGCAATTACCCTCTCCTGTCCTGCCTCATTGATCTAGGACAAGAACGCTCCAATTCCAACTCCACTAGCATCCATGTCCAGAATAAAGGGGCGGTGGAAGTCAGAGTTTGCTAGTAACGGGATAGTAGTGAGCAGGTGGTGTAGCTTCTCAAATGTACGTTCACACTCGTCTGTTCACAGAAAGGTAGCCCCCTCCTCAGTGAGGCAATGCAGTGGCTTGGCTATCCCTGCAAAGTCTTGGACGAACCTGCGATAGTAACTGGCAAAGCCAAGAAATTGTAGCATCCCTGTCTTTGTGGTTGGTGTGGGCCTTATGGCCACCTGCTCCACACTAGCAGGGTCAGCCAGGACTCCCTCTCTGGAGACCAGGTGGCCTAGGAACTGCACTTAGTCCTGAAACAGAGTACACTTGGCAAGTTTAAGCTTTAGCCCAGCTTTGTATAAGCTTTCAAATACCGTCTGCAGATTTCCCAAGTGTTTGGTAAAGGAGCGCCCTAACACGATTACATTGTTGAGGTAGACCAGGCAGTGGGCCAGTTGAGTCCAGCGAGGATAAAGCCCATGAGATGCTGAAATGTTGTCGTGCCATTACAAAGTCCGAAGGGTATGTACTTGAACTCAAGAAGACCCTGGTTCTGGTCTTGGGTTCAGGAAGTGCACTACAACCTGGTCTGACTGAGGACTATAGACTGCCATGGCAACACATGCTGCATGGCATTCAGCAGGGGTTTTCATCAGGGGCCTCCTCAATCGACCATGTTCCACCCTCTACCGGCTGGGGCAGGCGGGCCATCACCTCTACTTCACTGTTGGGTGGAATGCTAATGGTAGCAGCGGCACATACAGTCGGTTGGGTTGTGAGGGATGTTCCAGCTTCCGTTAAAGACAAAGTACAATTACAGCTGCCGTGGAGAAGCTCACATCAATGGTTGCTTGGTGCTTCTTGAGGAAATGGAGGCCAAGGATACCTTCGGTGGTAAGAGGGCTAACCATAAGTGCTTTGGTCTCCAAGGCCTTGCCTTGTGTCCTAACTGTGACATGCACCTGGCCATGCACCTAGAGGGGAGAACCATCCACTCCCACCAACTTCTGGTCTGACCAAGGCTGCAACTTGGTTGGCTGCTTGGCACTGACCTGCCTCCAAACGTCACCGCTAATGAGGGTGTCAGCAGCTCCGGTGTCTAGTAGGAAAAATATACATAGGCTCGCCGCCCACTTCACCAGGCATGCAGAGACAACCAGCAGGGGTAATAAGATAATTGTACAGGGGGGGGGGGGGTTGGGGTCATTGGCCACTTTATCGCCTCGTGTGTCTGGCCACACATGCCGAGGGCTGTTAGATTCCCATCGGAGGTCAGCTCTGGGAGCAATCCTGGGCCAGGTGGCTGAGAGCACCTCACTGCCAGCATTTGTCCTGAAACTGTGATCTACTCCCTACTGCCCCTGTTCCTTGACCCCCACTACATAGGTGTGGACCGGCTTGTGTGCTGCTTGCTGGGGGTTGACGTGGTAAGAAGCATTCATTCTTGAGCCTCTCCAATCAAGCTGTCAGTCAGTCGACAGCCGTGACCAGTGGTCCCATGCCCCTACCACAACTACAGTACCCTCACCCTCTTTTTTTCCTCACCTTGCATGCTGGCAACCACACGCCCAGGCTTCAAGTAGTAGACCTCCATCTCTAGTGTTCCATTCACAGCCTCATCCAGTTTCTGCTGGCCGCTTCTGCCTGACACTGAATGCAACCTGAGGGTGTCGAGCTACTGCAGGTATTACTGAACAGCCAGGCACTCCCTTTCCGCTTCCTCCAACTCTGGATATGCTTTGTCAACCAGGTTCTTGAGATCGTCAGCAAAATCAGCCCAAGACTCTTTCTGTTTAGTATGGGTCTGGAACTCCGCATGGTAACGCCTCTGGCCACACAGGCTCAAATCGCTCCTGCAGGGCTTTCTTTGCCTCTGTGTAGTCTCCTTTTACCTCAGGGAATCGCTGGAAAGCTGCCTGGGCTTTCCATTTAAGCCGCACCTTGAGCCATTTCCACTTCTTTCCGTCGTCCCAATTGTTCACATTTGGGAGGCTCTCAAAGTGGTACAGCCATGTTTCCAAGAGCTTTCTCCAGAAAACAGCTCCGGCAGCACCAACGATCTAGAGGCCATCACTCCACGCTGAACAGATCCTGCCGACTATGCCAATATCATGTCTGTCGGGCAGCGCATCAAAATGGTCACTCAGTGGGGGATCCACTCGATGGACACATGCACAACACGAGGCAGGCATACAACTGCACATGCGTACAATATGATGTAAGAATAATAAGTAGGTGTACATGCATGTGACAGTAACATAATTTCAGAATAATAATAATGTTTCTGAGTGACTACTATGCAACTGAACACAACACAAGTCAGTTACAGTGTTAGTGCATTGTCTCAGAGTAGGTGATATGCCCATTTGTATGTTATCAGGTAGCATCAAAGTGGCACATTTTCCATCTCTCACTTTGATTCTAGGGTAGAGTGGTGCTTCTGCCGGATGCTACTCCCTGTGATGCAGATATTCTTTGCCAGCCCAGCCATTAGTAGCAGTGCCAAGGAAGATGTGACTGAGTGCCTAGCTCAGTGCTTGCAGCAGGACCTGCCCAGCCCAATTGTAGAGCTACTCAACTGCTTCAATCATATTGCTACTAACAGAGTGTCAGCAGACGCAATCAGCTGCAAGCAATTGCTTACACATCTCCAGCAAGCACTCACAAACAACTCTCGGCATGAGAGCAACACTGGAGGGCTTCAAGTCAGTGATCCTGCCCTTCTTCACTGTGCCATTGCGTTTGTGCAGTACATGGATTTCTACAATCGTCTTTCTGCCCCAGATATGGAAGATATCCTTGTCAGCATTTGCAGCTTGATCTTCCCAACTATCTTAACTGAGGCAGCAACTCTAGAAGAGTTAGTAGCCATCCGTGTTGATCATGATTTGCAAGGAATAAGCCTTCCCTTGCTGCTGGAGTATGGTACCACACTGCTGCATTGCATATCTAGTCCTGATCTGGCTGCTGAGTTGGTCTTCAAGCTAATGGGGAACCAACTGCTTGTCACAAATTGCAGTAAAGAAGCTCTGGTTAGTATACATGCATGTAAATCTTGAAACTCATTGTTTTGTATCTTACCTTTTGTACCATGTATGCATATTTGCTCAACTAGGCATTTCAGTCAACTCTACTTGAATTAGCCTCATTTACAATTCTTAATAATGTGATTTTGTTTGCTATATGCCTCACTGTATCAACATACACTCTTCATTGTTCAGGTTTATTACAACTGGGCAGCTAAGGCTTTGATTGCCAAAGTGGAAAGTGCTGCGATTTTCACCAGGGCATGTGATGAGGTGAAATTAAAGCTAAATGACCTGTGTATAAGAGGGCTGCAACAAACCAATCTTGCTCTAGAAAGCTATCCTGACCCTACTGCTGTACTGACATGGATGTGGAACGTGATGAGACTGTTGTGCCGCTGTGAAACAGGCAATTGTCTGAAGGTAGTCGGGCAGATGACACAAGAGCTCATTGGTAAGTTAATACTCAGTGTAAGAGGTTCTCTGGGGTGATGTTATTCCCAGTCTCTCACATAGCTGGACCATTTTCTGGGGTGAAGAGTCTGGCAGAATGCCTACGAGTAGATTTTCAGTGATCTGTGGAATTTGCGGGTGATAATTTCATTGCCCACTCACATTGCTAGGAATGGTTAGGATCATCCCCAAGTTTAGCGGCATTATACCAGATCCTAGCTTGAACCCACAAAGTGGTCTGGCTATGCAGGATGTATATATCGTTCTTTATTGCTTCCTTGTCTGGTATGTATGGCTTGTGTTTTGTGGTGTTTGCATTTGTATGATGGCCAGCACTACCTTGAACTGAACAGCAGCTGGGCATGGAACTGGTTGTTGGTAAACACTATACTACTTATTTCAGTCCAGTGGGAGGTGTTGTCTGTAGGCTGTTTAAAGGATACAGAAACCCTCTTGCTCCCTCAGGAACCCTTCTTGAAGCTGTAGGCCTATGCAGGTTATAGCCCCAGGTTGAATCACACTGCCGTTCAGAATCCTACGAACGTAAATCACCTCAGGTTTCACCTTGGTTAGTGCACAGCATCCCAAGGTTCTAAGGTGACAAAGCGAATCTTGGGGCTTAAGCCAGCTTACACTACGGCACACATATTATTGTACACCCTGAATCTTCCTGTGTTAACAAGTGACTCTTTCAGCCTTTGTCAGGCAGAACGATTGAATGGCCAGGTTTACAAATTTTACCTTACATAGCCTCATCCAACTAATCAGAGTGCAGTAGTTGTGGGAAAGTGTTGGATCAGAGGTCCCTGCATTTGTAAAACCAATTTGACAAGAGTAAAGGACCAGTTAGATGGAATAGCAGAATTCAAATCACTTGTGACTAGCTAACTTTGGGAGCATTTGTAGAGGTTTGTTAGTGTCTCCAGGAGCTAATCAAATCCAAACCCTGGCAATGTTGAGGACTTTATGCTGAAGGAAACATGAAATGTGCATTACTTTGGTCCTGCTGTGGAGAATAACCAGACCCACAAGGTTCTCAGCCAACCCTTCTGCAAAAGAATCCCAAAATGTGATAAAGCGGTGTTTGATGGCGTGGAATGCTTGGTCTGAGCATAGGAGTATAGCAGAATGATTGAAATGCTGAGCACAAAGGCAATTTAACACCTGTAGTCAGGCTTCACGAAAGCAGTGGCCTACTCCACCGGATATTATGGTGGCATATCCCTCTTAGCAGGGGTATATCTTATACTAAAGGACTTGTTGGGGTTGTACATCACATGTGAATGCATCATTAGCACCGAAAGATCAAAGAGTACTATGCATGCAATGGTATAATCTCTTTAATGAGACACCATCAATTGCTGGACACTGCCTTGAAATAGTCAGACATAGGAAGCTGACCACTTTGATTAAACTGTTACGTGATAGCATTAATCACACATGTCTGACTTGCTTAGTTTGTACTACGTCACACGGAGTCAGCCATTTTCCTTTTTCAAATATAATTGTATAGTAATTATAGAAGGATATCCCGATGTGTAGACCCATTTCAATCCTGTGTGTGGTCAGTTGTTGCAGAGTGAGGACAAAGTAGAAAGCTGTTTTGTTTTGTACAAGCAACTGGCCACATTTGAAACTTTACTTTATCTAACTGTAACTGAAATAGCTCTTGAACACATCAGAAGCTGCAATGCTTGTACATCATTGTAGTAGCATTGTTGTTCCTGATTATGCACAGCTTGCTCTACCCAGACCACATGTGCTGGAGAACATACGGAATACTTAAGGTCAGAAGTTAGGCGTGCAATGCCTCACTGATTACATAGGAGATATACCCGAAATATGTATTAGTTATAACGCCTCCCTGAGGGATGTCGCTGATTTATAAGCACGAGGCCTGAGGGCTTATAAATCAGCGACATCCCGAAAAGGAGGTGCTAAAAGTGATTTATTTGCCGAACAAAGGGAAGCGTGAGCGAGTGTTAGTTGGTTTCTTGCCAAATAAGGAAAGCTTTAGGGGAGCACGGGTGCATCCAATGCATTTTTATTCTTTAGGAGAGCTATCTAGCGAGGAGCCAAGCGAGTCAGGCAGAAATGTTCGTACGCTACACCTCCGGAAACCTCTTCCTCTATGGAGGAGACGTCTTGCCCCGCTCCTGCAACGCGATCGGAGACGCCAACAAGACTTGGCTGCATGGTGAATCGTGTGTCAGCAGAAGGTGCGCCCGACGGCATTAGAGGCGGAGGGAGCCAAGCTGGGTCAGAGGAATCTGACGGTGGGACAGCACGATGAATCAGTGATCAACTGCGGCGGAACTGACCATGATCTCAGTCTCTATGTTTGTTCGGTAACTAGCTAGCTACCTGAGATGTCTTTCCGACTGGGTCCTCTTGTGCGGAAGAATCGGCCACCATCGAAGCACAAATTTTGACAGCTGTAGTACGGTAGAACGGCAAAATATTGTTTAAAATGATTAATATTACAAAGAACACAGCATTCAAGTTGGTTGTAATTTCAGTCAAGTGGTCATGTTTTAACAAATGTCAGCTTCACGATTAATAACGAGACTCTGTATGCTTCCATTGAAGCTAAACGACTTTTGCATGTCTTGCCAAGATGTAGCTTCAGGCTTTGACTATTGAGGCTCTTCTCCTTGCTTGACTTGCTTCATCTTCTTGCTGGGGCTTGAATTACACCTGCCAGAGCCTTGCGCTGCTGAAGTGACACTTCTTTGTACTCCTTTTTGTATTTTAAGGAACTTGGTCGAGGACTGCCAACCGGATGTCTTCACTAGACAACAGTGGACCACATCTCTTCTCATAATGCTGTGAAGCAACTAACAACAGAGCATCTTCCTCCTCCTCCTCCTCTTTCTTCGCGAATAACTGTGAAGCCTGCAGCAGCAGATCATCGGTTGGCGATTCAGCGTTCAGACCAACGCATCCCGTAGGAACGGCAGGAATGCAAAAGCTTACTGTGATTGTCTACTTCCCCCCAGATTGACAGTGGCTGCGAGAGGAGGTCGAAAACGTTGCTCCCAAATTCTACAGGGGCGTCCAAAGCAGAAGTGCCAAGCAGTTCTTCCAGTAGCCGGTCCATCAACCTCTTGCAAGCACGCATTCCATTCAAAGTAAACGCCCACGCCCACGTTGTGTAAGACGGTTGTTGAATTCGGTATCGGTTGAGATGCCATTTATGGCATCTCAACCTCTTCCTCATTCAATAACCTAAACATAATTGCTGTCTGATAACAAATTGTCACCTCTCACTGCAAGTACCACTTCTATAGTTACTCAAAAAAATAACAACCACCTAGCAACAGCAAATATGGTATGTTACTCCCTTTCCTTTTCCAACCCATACTATATCCTCTACCTTGCACCCATATAGAAGATGCTTTTTTGTTGTACCTTACTAATGAATCCTGAAACAAGAGTTTAGTAATTGCGTTTGTTACACACATTCAGGTATGCTCTCTTCAACCATCCCTATCAGCTGTTCAACACCTGGAGCAGACAGTACCGACAGCGAGAATACTAATCTGCCTTTGGACATTATGACAGACTCCTTCACTGGTCTTTTATTTGACCTATTCATGATGCTTCCAGCAAGTGATGGCCAAGAGCTCTTTTGTGTCCTCTGCAAAGCTTACCCCACACCAGTGGATGCCAAGCGATCCCTGGAAATGGGGCATTTTCGTTACGATGATTGGCGTCAGAGCTTATTGAATGGAGCTTCTGCATTTTCACGGACTCAGAATACAACTTTCTTTCCAAGCAAGCCACCAATGGAAGGCTTTGAAAATCAGCTAGAAGAGGCCAATCGAAGGTGTGGATATAATGTTAGATACCGTCAGGCAAGTACTAACTCAACACTTCAAGATGACATTGAACGAGACGAAATACTTCAACTTTGTCGCACTCAGTGCTCAGTGTCTATTAGCCATATCTCTTTTCTTGAGCAGTTGCACAAACGCCTACAAGTAGCCCGTGCACCCTTTCAGTTTCAACTGCATCTTCTCACTGCTCAAGTTTCCAACTGTCGGCGGCATGACTGGGCACGTAATGCCCCTGATTATGGTTACAACAAGCAGGGTGTATTATCATCGTCTGACGTTTATCGATATCGACAAGCTTATGGAGATGGAAGTGTGAAGGAGTGTGTACTTGCCTGTGATGACATTGGAAGCAGTCTTCAGGCACTTGATGACATGTGGAAGTTTTCAATGATACCAGAGAGTGCCCTCACCTTCATAGAAGCTGTGCAGGATCTGGCCTCTCCACAATTCTCTGATGTCATGTGTGACATCCTGATATCTGTACTTGACTGCAAGGCATCTCTTCATATGCGCATTTTTGAGCTCATCCACAAGATCAGCTTGAAGCCACAGCATATTCTCCAAGCTGTGAATATAGTTAGCTGCAGTACATCTGGTAAGGCTCAAAGCAGTGAAGAGCGTAGGACCGCTTTCATACAGTGTGCTGAAAACATTGGAAAGGTGTACAACCAGCATAAAGATTCAGGAGATGAGGAGATGTTGATAGAACTCAAAGTGAAAGCTCTTGACCTTCTACGTCAGGCAAGGTCCAACGCAGTATCCAGGGTAACACTTGATTTTAGTATGTACCAGACACACTCAGAACATCCTAGAGTTGATTTGTCAAGTGTGATGCATGTTGTGTGCGACTCGGGGCAGGACGCATTGGCAGACTTGCTTGCGTTGATGGAGATGCGTCCAAGAGATTGCCTTTTACAATCTCTGAAGGAAATGACTGAGCTATGCAACTGCTACTTCAAGGACAGTGGTCCACCAAAGCCTTTACAGGCACCTCCTTTTAAGGAAACAGTCGAGGCCTTGCTGGAGAAGAGGAAAACCAAGATTAAGACAGTGTTAGTTGCACATGGAGAATCTGAGCAAAAGGAACTCACCAAGGACCTGAAAGCTTCTTTTCAGTTTCTGGGAGATGAAGCAGCCTTCACTACCTTTGAGCAAGAGCTTGCAACTATTTTGCAGAATCCTGATAGATCAGGTTATGGACCACATTTCAGATGGCCATGGGAGCGTGGTGTGTGACATTGCTGTCTGAATACTTTTTCAGAGATTGTCATATTTCAAGTTTGTTTGTCATAGTCACTCATATTATATCATGGTACTGTCAAATTGGTACATCTTTCACCTTTGTATCCATCACAGTAGGGCAACTTTCAAATGATCACCAAACTGTTAAATAGCATCTCTAATGTTTGCCTGCACTAAGGACTACCCATGTAGATTACTAGGTAATTTTTGTATGTTAACACTTATCCATGTTTTATTATTATGTATAGCAATGGAGCAGAAGTTATAGTATCGATTTATCATATGCACGTGTAACAAGATAACAAGATATAACATTAGTTTTGTAGGGGGGGGGGGGGGGGGGAGGGGTAGCCAGCCTATATTACAATCATGTAATATCAAATGTTTGTTTTCAGTTGTTGTTGTATATATATGTTTATACAGTACATAAATTGTCAGATGCATGAGAAATTATATTATATGAATCAAATCAACATTTGACTAATTACACACATATTCACAATGGTAACATGCTTAAATTGAAGGTATTAAGCTATCCACGAGTTAATTATGTTTTCATAACTACTGTTACACAACATTTGAATATTATGGCCACTTTGTGTGCAGTTGCCAAATTTCTGTAGCTAAGCATAATTTAATTACATAGCAACCATGTAATCCGCACTCACACACGCAGATGTACTAATATATCTTAACATATATCTTAACATCTTTGGAGGCACCTAACTCTTATATATGCCTTAGCTTGCATGAGGCAATACCCAGCCATCTCCCTGGGCCAGTAGCCAGGTCAACACATCATGAGAAGAATGCATGCATGTATGAGTCACACTCCATGGATGGAAATAGATGTGTCAAGCTGGAGTGTGTTTGCATGTTGGTGTGTGACTCAGGGCAGGACGCATTGGCTGACTTGCAATTGATTGCTTGCTTTGATTGTTATGCGTCCAGAACACTGTCAGTATCTATTATGAGATTTGCTATGGTACTGTCAAGCTTGCTAGAGTACCCTTAATTGTAATCTATTATGCCAGTTGCATAGCCTACACGTGCAACTATATACACTGTCAATCTACCATGTGACCCAAGCAGTGTGATCCACTAATCTCGAACCCAGACCCATTATAAAATGGCGGAATGGGTCTGGGTTCAGGACTATAGTGATCCACATTTACAAAGTTTTAACTAGCTACCCGGCCCATGGTTATAAAGCAATCCACTTTCACAATGTGACCTTGCCGATGTAGTCAAATGATGCCCTGTCTGACAAGTCACAATGTGTACATACATAGCTAGCTAGCTACATCATTGCATGCTCACATAGCTACATGTTCGATTCCTAAAAAGATGCAGCAAGGAATGATAGCAACACTATAATGCCATCTAGCTCTCATCGCACTAGCTATTTGGCATGAAGCCCAAGGCCAACACACAATATTTCCATATCCAATTAATGCATCAAGTTTGTGTCTAGCTAGTAGCTAGCTACCTCTGGACCAATAGGCTGCAAGAAATGTGAACAGCATAATAATAATAAAATGTGTCCTCCTCCTAATCTATGTACCAGTACAGCTGCTAGGAGGAATGTACTGCTCATTTTACAGGCCACAACAACAGCGGATCCTCCTCTTAAGCTCTTCCTTGCAAAATTCCCGCGCTTTAGGATCACGCGCGCGCACATGCCTGTTAACTGTTGGATCTACAATAAAGTCACGTGTTCTTCCCAGAAGAGTGCTAGCTTAAGCCTCTAGGAATCAACCGAGTCTTGAGCGATAGGCCGGTCGACTCACTGTACCTTTGAGGTAGCGGCAGAGAGATCGATCATGTACTCACCTGGCAGTTCTCGAGATTCCCCCTTAGGCTTCTACGACGACGAATTCGACGAGTATCCTGTTTACTACCCAGATGAAGGCCCTTATGCACATGATAACTTTGTCCATTCTGTCGAGTTTGTCCGTAGAGAAAGCTCCGAGTCAAGTTTAGAACTCGAGAAACGTTTTGAAGAAGAGCAGCCTGAGAAGAAGTTACTTCCATTGAAGGAGCTCTGTTGTCGGTTCGTGGGACAGAACTTCCCTTTCGGAGTTGTACAGCTGTATCCCTCACGAGTCCCTGAAGACGTGCAACGAAGAGTCGCGTTCTGGTCCTTCCCCACTGATGAGAAGAAGCTCCTCGATTACGCCAAGGTCATGGGCGGAGCTACAGAGAACGACATACAGTGTGCAAGAAGAACCAAAGTAACAGGCATGGTACAATCAGGTGAGAGTGACGTGAACTGATGATCTTGATGTGTTACAGCTAGCTGGCTATCATTTGATAGTTGTGGCTGTCATGATAATTCTGCAGGAATGTACCTTACGGGAACTGTCTCACAACCTCACAACCTGGATTACTACAGAGGCTACTCAAGAGAGAAAGAGAGCTTCAGAGCATACGTCCAGTTTGACAGAGGGTGTATTACAGCAACAAAGTGCTCATGCGGTGAGCAGAACTGGTGCAGGCATGTCTTGGCCCTCTGCCTGGCACGGCTGGATGAGAGTGTTCCTCTCCAGCTCCACCCCCCGATATCAGAGACTCTGACCAACTTGGACCGAGACCAGCTCCAGAAGCTAGTTCAGTACTTTCTTGAGAAGCTGCCCCTTGAAGGTGTGGCTGCTGTCCAAGAGATTGTGAGCAACCTCCTTGATAAAGGATCAGAGATCAACCAAACTCCAGGAGCACCTGGTGAGTAATCTCTGTAGGTCTATTCACACTTGATGCACCTTTAACAGGCCTTTGATGCGCATTGGCATCTGCTTCTTATATATTCATTTTTAAATCATATTACAGAAATAACCCCTCCTTTTTGAGTACTATCTATATATGAATAATAATAATAATATAATACAAATAGCAGTCCATACAAGCACATTAAGTTTTTTCTGGTTCCATAGCAGATCAAAATGGCCTTGATCTATTCTAAAATTATAACATGAATAATAAAGTAATGGTCATGCTTCACTGTTGGCTAGTTAGCTAGTTAAAAAAGGAAGTCCTGACCAGGCAGCTGGCCAGTGGTCCCCAGCACTGATGCCGAGTTCCCTCTCTGAACAGCCACAGACAGCCTTTGGAAGAGGTAGGTGGTGGACCTCTCATCTCCAGATGCTTGAGCTAACCGCTGACCCAACTCCTTCAGGAATGCCATGGTCTGTGGCCCAAAGACTCCAGATGTCTATATATTATTGTCAAATTTCCTTTCCATATTTCATTAACTATGGCACACACTATGTTGCAAGTGTTTCACTGTTGATTTTTTGACATTGTACTGCATTTGGTGTGTTGAAATTCAGTATTCACCTACTTTTTTTAACATATGGTTGCAGATTTGACAGCAGGTGGATGCCCTGGTGATAAGCCTGTCTGGCAGATGGACAAGAATGTCATCATCAGAAAGCTGAACTCAGCCTATGAGACAAAGTTGGATAAAAGATACCGTGGTTACTATGAGTGTACTTCTGCTCTGCAGGAGTATACAGCTACACTTGTAGGATTCAAGGAGTTCACCTCAGACTCCAATTCTGGCACTCCCTCGGACTTGCACACTCTTTTGCTGTATGAAGATGACAACTTGTCCATTGCTTTGAAGTGGGCTATAGAGAAGTTATTAACAGAGATTCCGAAGAAAATGCACCAGTATGTATATTCACAACGTGATTCTATGACCAATGACCAAAAGTGGTAAGTGTCATGCAGCTAAAGTGTACTAGACCACTTCTGGTTTTGACATGGCACACCTGCATTGTTGTATGAGATTATCCCTTTAAATGTATTGTTTTAATACTACTAATGTGGCGCTCCCCATTTCTGAATACAATTGTAAGGAATTTCACAACCTAATTGGAATGGCACCCTATTTCTATTCTGTCCTTTCTCTTGTGTAGGATAGAGTGGTGCTTCTGCCGGATGCTACTCCCTGTGATGCAGATTTTCTTTACCAGCCCAGCCATTAGTAGCAGTGCCAAGGAAGATGTGACTGAGTGCCTAGCTCAGTGCTTGCAGCAGGACCTGCCCAGCCCAATTGTTGAGCTACTCAACTGCTTTAAGCAAATTGCTACTAGCGGAGTGTTAGCAGACACAAATGGTTGCCACCTATTACTTACTTGTCTTCAGCAAACACTGTTAAAAGGCATTCAGCATGACAGCAACACTGGAGTGATTGCAGTCAGTGATCCTGCCCTTCTGCACTGTGCCGTAGCTGTTGTGCAGTACATGGATTTTTACAACCGTGGGCGTGCCCCAGAGATGGAAGATGTCATTGTCACTATTTGCGGCTTTCTCTTCTCGGCAAACCTCACTGATGCAGCATCTCTACAAGAGTTAGTAGCCATCCGTGTTGACCATGGTTTGCAAGGAGTAAGCCTTCCCTTGCTGCTGGAGTATGGTACCACACTGCTGCATTACACGTCCAACCCTGATCTGGCCGCTGAGTTGGTCTTCAAGCTAATGGGGAACCAGCTGCCTGTCAGCAATTGCAGTAATCAAGTTCTGGTTAGTATACAGACATTGAAATTCATTGCGTTTTGTGCCTTACCTGCATATATGTATAAGTTTTTAGCCCAGGGACGAGGACAGTAGCCAGAATATACTACAGGACCGAGGGGAGGCTGAGGCCAAGTTATTATATTCTGGCATAAGTCTGAGTCCATAGGTTATAACTTATTAATACACCATTGCCATGGCAATCAAGCTAGAACCCAACCAAGCCTGACAAATGTAGAGAGAATGGCGATGACAACCAACTTTGCTCCTGATTCAGAGTCGAGACCAAGCTTTATCCATGCGGCATGACTCTTCCAGAACGTTCAATCATGGTAGATAGCATGTACGCTCTCTGTGCTGGTGCTGAAGACACTTTCGGACGTGTTTAACTGGGATTGTAGCAATAGTTAGACTGAGGTAGCTACGTAGCTACCCTTGAAGCTCCCAAGGTGACTGAATCTTTGTGTGATGCTCTTGGCTAGAGAGTGTCATTGTGCGCACAGCCCAAACAGCATGTCCTGTCTGTGACTATGCAAGTGTTTCAAGGGAGGTAGCTGCGCATTTTTCCCATTGCAGTATACAGTGTGTGACGATATAACGTTAGCATTTCGTTTTGGATATACTGAACAACTTCTTCCTTTTGTATGGTAAAATATGAAACGGACAGACAAATCAAGCGGCCAATGAAATGATTGAGTCAATTTGGTGGCAGATGATGAAGTGGCTACGAATGGTTGGGTGCTAGTGGGAGACACAGTTTTGAACTTTTGGGCCGATGATCAAGACTACAGGTGTGCACAAATCTCTCTGTGGACTATGCCTGATTGTTCTGTACTACACCTCGAACAGTTTTGTCTCACATTTGTTCTAGTCTAAAGTGGAACAAAACAGACAGACTGTACAATTTACAGTTAACCCTTCTGTAAAAACATATGAAAAACATTAAGGTTATATTGTCACATACTGTAGCTATCGCATGTGGGACATGTCCACTTTGTTTACATAAGGTGAACTTTGAGGTATTCACACCTTGAGGCGTGAAATTCCTATGATGCCATGGCTACGCTTGCGCTGCATGTGATGTGCATGTGATTTGTGAGGCCAAAGAAATCAAACATCATATCCAGCGATGGCAAGGAACAAATTTCAGAGGACTGGAAAGAGTTCTGGTAAGAAGGAAACAGCTGATGTCTTTGCCGTTCTCAAACTTCGAAACGATTGACGTTTCATTCCTTTATACGAAGAAATCTCGCACTTGGAACATGGTGAACGTTAAATGACATCATATAATTACTTCCGTTGTGTACTCCATATATGGGAGGTCGCAAGATTGTCACGGGTCCTGACCATCAGGGAAGGCTGGAACGAGAGCCCTCACAAGAACGCCATGTGGCATGCGAGACATTCAGTTAGAGGCGCATTGAAGGATACTTCCAAAAGCTCAGGATTGTTATCTAGGATTTCACCGCATGCATAGTATGAAGTCGGTTCCTGTGTGGAGTAACAAGGCATGAAACTTGTCACGCAAGAAATGAAAGTAGATATTCTCCATATAACTTTTGTTAGGATTGGTTTAGTAACTATGCATGCAATGAAAACTTGGAGTGGGTGCATAGAAACAAAGCTATGCTTTTTGTTTCTTCCTCAAAGTTTCCGTCAATCACCACATCGAAGTTTTCTGCTTTTTGGAAGGCTTCGTAACCGGTGACATTTCTTCATGCAGAAAGGCTTCATTAACAGAAAAATCATGCATACATTTAGAGAGCAGTGTTTGGTCTTCCTCTTGGGACTTGTTTGACTCCGAACCAACAAAGTCCATAAAGAGGTACAAGCAAATATATGAAGGTCAAAATCAGCCCACATTGTTTACATAGGGCATGTCCCACGTGCAATAGCTGCGTGCTTGTTGATTTTTAGAGTGCTTGCTGTATGTGTATTGCACATGTCTATAAACTGGAATGACTTTTTCTTTTCATGCATTGCACAGTAGTGCAAAGGTGTCTACCGTGAATGCTTTAACTTTCACGGGGTTAATCTTTTGCGTTTTTTGTGGATCAGCAGCCATCTGAATTTTCACCGTGCAGAAACATACACAAGGCTTTCGTTATCCTACTTGAGACTCTGCCCTGCGAAAGTAAATTCGCGAACTGCGAAAGTTTAACCCTGCAAATGTTGAACCATATACAGTAATTGATTCACATCCCAATCTACTCTTCTTGGGGTAAATCCAGAATATACCTACCATTAACCAACCTGTTGCCATAGCATTGGGGTAATAGTGCATATTTTGATCAGGTAGACATTTTAGTCAACTCTAGTTTATTTCTGCTGACTTAGCCACAATATCTAATGCGCGGAAATGTTCACAAGACGAAACTTTTGCATTTTCGCGAATGACATCACATTCACGAACATTTCCCATCTCTGCATATCTTATAGTACAGAAATCCATAGTATTATACCACTGTCTTATCTCCTATCGTACTTTCAGAGAGTCATGTCAAAGACGGTACAGCACTTTTCAAACCTGTTCGCGGTGATTGCTCAACAGCAGTACCAGCAAAAGCCGTCCTGGCAGTACAGAAGGAATTGGCTAAGGAAATGTGAATAGTTGCAAGAGCTGGATAGAATTGCGGAACCTATGCTACGATTGGTAAATCACTCGAGTGCTGCCTTTTTCCAGTAATGCGACAGGCCATTCTCGCTGCAAGAGTACATGCAAGACAAAGACCGAAGGACGTGTCCAACAACTTTGCCATTCTTCAACACAGCAACGGCAAAGGGATCCTCTCTGTTTTGTATTTCCCTGCTTCAAATCAGCGTTTCTCCCTCTACTGCAATTCAGACTTCTTGATACACATGGTGTCCGCGCACGCAGCTTGCACAACCAATCGACTCCGCCATCTTCTTGCACTTCCAACAATGTGGCCTTAATACTATACTAATACATATGCTATATAATTATATAAATAATCATGCACACATTCGCAAAATAAAATGCAAAATTTTAGTTCAGCTCACAATTCACAAACATTTTGTCTCATGAGCATTTCAACACATACAGTATACATCTAAATATCTACAGGTCCACATACTTACATGATTTCATTTGCTATTCTCACTTTGGCACTTGCACAATTTATTACTCAGGTTCATCACAACTGGGCAATGAAGGCTATGATCACATCTGTGGATGAAGCTGAGATCTTCACCAAGGCATGTTGTGACGTTAAGTCTAAGCTGGCTGGCCTGACCATTAAATGGCTGCAAGAAAATTGCCTTGCTCTAGAAAGCTGTCCAAATCTTACTGCTGTGCTGACAGGGATGTGGAATATGATGAGATTGGTATGCCGCTGTGGAACAGGTGACTGTCTGAAGGTGGTCAAGCTGATGACTCAGGAGCTCATTGGTAGGTTGGTGCTCTATAGAATGTTATCTGGGGATAGTGCGCCTATACTTAGGTACGTATGTAGTCTCACGTAGCCAAACCACTTTCCAAGAGAAAAGGACTGGTGTGCCTATGTCAGGGCCATAGCAAAATATGGAACATAATGAGTAAAATGTTCGCCTATTTTAAACTGGACTTGCTCTGTGCCTCAAGAACGTAAGGGTGTCTGCTTCATTTGTTGCTCCCCCCGTGGCAAGTTCTTCTCTGTACAACAATTGGTATACTTCTGGAATGTTTTTATTTCATCTGCTTTACACTAGCAAGAATAATCTGGCTGAATAATGGCAAACATGAGTCAATGCAATGCAAAGGCAACAACAGGAATTGTTGGTGTTCATTTATGCAGTTGTGCAACACTTCAGTCAAAACAGTGGATTTAAATATTGTGTGGATGGTTTCTAAAATCATGAAACTGCAAACGTTCCCTGCAATTAATGGTATCCGCTTGTTCATGTATGCAGTAAAACTATACAGTAATACTGATATAGAGTCAATTCATCTGATTTCAGCCTTGTAGCCACAACCAATGCACTATAGCCACAGCCAATGCACTATAGTCCTTTACATTGCCGAGAAGCATCTAGACGTACAACAGGCCATGCAGGATTTTCTGATGGGAGAATGGTGAAAGGAATAATGGGAATAGGGTTGTCATAGTGACTACATCAGAATGTTGTCGGATGTAGGGTTGATGATGAAAAGGCGGCCAAATACATCCCTGCAGTGCTGAGCACTGCACTGTCCTTCCTTGTTTCTTGACTGTTTATGTCAGCATATGTGAGAGTCGCCAGTAGAAATCGAAGATTAGCGCACTTTAGCAATTTTGAGATACTCCCGGATTTAGGTGGCCACATGTCTCCTTAGAACATTTCGCAAGTTTGAGGTGCACCTGAGCTTCCGTTGCCGAGAAATCGTCAGTTGAATGTAGCTTAATCGCCATTTTATTTATACACGTATGATACAAAATGGCAATTATAAATGACCGCTCCGCCTTAACTGCTGACTAATTCGGTCTCATTTTGTACCGTATTGATGTTTAATAGACCTATAACTGTGAAAATCATCCACTCTAATGAGAATGAAGCCTTCAGCAGAGTGAAGCTCGTGTTACAGTGGCAGAATGTTCCAGTCAGCAAGTGGTCTTCGAAAATATGAATCTAAGGGCGAATTTTGAAGCCAAAAGGTATGAACTGTAGTTTACATAATGCTGAAGGCATGCCGTATCCAAGCGTATTCACTCAAAGGGTTGGAAAATGCCATTCAGCGGTACTTTCCGCCTCTTCAATGTTGCCAATTTTCGGTGGCCATTTTCGAATTATATGGATTTGCACTAATCATCGATTTCTACTGGCGACTCTCACATATACAGTATATGACAATCTAACTTTAACCCTTTAGTGTCGAATGTCACATTTACGTGTCATAAAATGCAATGTCGTTAATGCCAAATGACAAAGAGGCCTGTAAACTGACGCATTTTCTCAGGCCACAAGTCTACAACGCAGACAGCTGTTTAGCAAGACATGTACCAAAAATGGAGCCTTCCCTCAGTATGCCTACCTTGTCTCCTGGTCGCACAAGCTGCGTGCAAGCAGCTGATTTAGTTTGAGCGGAATTACACAACGTCTTTCTTATCCGTAGTTGAAGTCAAAGAACACGTGCTGCGTCACAAATTGGTGAGTGATGGACACTACATCTTCCCGTGGTACTACGCCAGCAGTTCATTTACATCATCACGTTTCAGGGCCATGAACAGACCTGGAGAGTAGCAGTGTGCAATGTCTTGCTGTGTGGCAACACGCACTCCTGCGAAGAGTTCAAGCTGCGTCCAAATAGACTGTCGAACATAATGGAGTGCATCACACTACACTGCCTTCCTCTTACCAGAAAGCACAAAAAACACAGTGCCTGATATTCTTCATATGCACAGCCATTTAACTTGTGCATTGGGGGGTGTGGCACGAATTATAAACTTCGGTGCTATAGGGTTAATGTTTCATTCTCTTATTAGGAAGAGCCTAAACGTTCTATAGTCTGTCTGTTTCATTTTGCTTAGAATAGAACAGTTGCGAGACGAACACACAGCAAAGGGTATACAGCAGCAGCCCAACCATAGAAATTGTCTCCCTCCCGCCTGCACCTGACCATTCATAGTCACTTCATTCACTGGATGCCGAATTGTCTCAATTGCTCTATTGCCCATTTTATCCATCTGTCCATTTCATACTTTACCATACAACTGAAAGGGAAACTTCATACTTTCAAAACAAAATGTTAACATTATATTGTCACATTCCGTAGGGTGCTATATGTTTCTGGATACATAGTACAATCTCTACATCTCTTCCTGATCTCCAGAAAAAGCTTTTATGTACCCCTAGTATTTGTACGTTTTATGGAGTGTAAGCTACACATAATTGGCATAAATTATAGATGCACTTACAAAGACGTGCACACACAGTTCAGTATCAACTGCATAGCTACCGACGGAAGCATGCACTCTTGTTATTGTAGCAATTTTCTTCGATTCCAGCCCAAATCTATATATATAAAGAAGGAGTTGAGCAGAACGGTTGTTCGCGAACTCCTCCCGCGAGCAACGGCGCATGGACACCAAACTTTCCCAGACTATGGACACCACACCCGGTCTCAATCTAAGGGGGGCGACGTGCGCGAAGAAGTCCCTGCCGAGGAGTGCGCGGCAGAAAGCCTCCAAACGACCGTCCGCCATATTGGATTTACGGAGAAAATATATGGTTTTCCGCGCACGTTCCTATGCTGCCAATACAAAAGAAGAACTCCAACCGTTGTTCGCGAAATCCTCCCGCGAACATCGACGAAACGTGCCCAAACATTCCCAGCTGTCGCACACTGTACCTCACATCAATATATGGTGGTAGACGTGCTAACATAAGCTGCTACCAAGGAGCGCACGGCGATAACCCAGGATGAACCAACCGTCAGCCATCTTGGATCTTGGAAGAAAGTATCCCGTATCCTAGGCATTCGCGCAGGTTCGAGGATTACACCCAAGCTAGCGCTATGCCGAAGCTGAGAAAAAGGAAAGGGGGGTTGTCTCACACACAGAAACCATTGGCTTCTTACAATTATCCGTTGTTTGTCTACAGTGATCTTCCATGTAAATTGCATGCACACATGGTAGGTCAGTCACACTGACATCACCAGGCCAGCCTGGACTATCCTTTGCCAGAGCATGCATGACCAGCCAGTGCATTACTAGCTGGGGCCTGAGTAGCAATGGCATTACCAGCCTGTGTCCGACCAGCTGGCATATGCCGAGCACGCGGAGGCAGGTCTGTCCGCTAGTCTATATATATAAAGAAGGAGTTGAGCAGAACGGTTGTCTGCGAATTCCTCCCGCGAGCAACGACACATCGACACCAAACTTTCCCAGATTATGGACGCCAGACACAGTCTCGATCTAAGGGGGGCGACGTGCGTGAAGAAGCCCCTGCCGAGGAGTGCGCGGCAAAAAACCTCCAAACGACCGTCAGCCATCTTGGATTTACGGTGAAAATATACGGTTTTCCGGGCACGCTCCTATGCTGCCAATACAAAGTAAGAACCCCAACCGTTGTTCGCAAACTCCTCCCACGAACGTTGACAAAACGCGCCCAAACGTTCCCAGCCGTCGTACGCTGTACCTCACATCAAAATTAAAGTGGTAGACGTGCTAAAATAAGCTGCTGCCGAGGAGCGCGGGGCGAAAACCCAGGATGAACCGACCGTCGGCCAT
This sequence comes from Ianthella basta, assembly GCA_964019415.1. Taxonomy (NCBI): domain Eukaryota; kingdom Metazoa; phylum Porifera; class Demospongiae; order Verongiida; family Ianthellidae; genus Ianthella; species Ianthella basta. Next base: position 4,970,087 of record OZ025876.1, read on the forward strand.
CTTGGATCTGCGATAAACATACAGGACCCCTCTACAGGACCACTAGACCCCCACAGGAAGCACTCGACCACTTTACAGTTTACCCTCCTATATACAGGGCCTGCCAAAGGCGGGGGCCTTGCATCTAGTATTTTATAATAATGGATCTTTATTAATGTTTCGGCCATAATGCTGTGGCCTTTATTAGAGTACACACTGAGCCAAAAATCAATAGGGCTTGTCACTAAATAGTACATCAGAAGTGTATGTACTTGTATAATTTGACATGTGCAGCTACAGAGTCCGTATGATTTGCGCTCTGTTTACTACCCTAATCTCAGGGTAGTAAACTGGCCATGCACCCCTTTATCATAGTCACGATTCGAAAGGTCACAAGAATCAGTTAAGTAAACTACAAATGCAATGGGTAAACATGCCAGAACACCATGGCAGACATGGAGAAATGCAGGCGACTCTTATAGAGCTGGGCCAGGCCAGATTTTGGTGTATTCCAAGAAATGAAGTGCCCGCAAACATTCTGAGCCGACAGACGATCATCCATAGCTTGTGAAGTGGCTTGCCAGTTCCTCACGGAAGCGTTGCAGTTGCACTTTGAAATTTGTCATTAAAATTGCAGCAAGCCCATTATAGTATGCATGCCTACTTGGGCACATAGCTCTTGTATGGCCTTCATGGCCCTGTTATTACTATAATTCTTAGCAATTGCAATTAACACTAAGGTATATTAAGAGGTTATTTAGAGTTAATGTTATTATTGAAAGCTACATATTGAAACCTGACTTTAGTAGTTGTATTTTGTTGTGCACACATCCAGGTCTGCTGTCTTCGACTCTCCCCATCAGCAATTCAGCACATGGAAGAGAAGGTGCTGACAGCGAAGAGAGTAACTTGCCTGTGGACATTATGGCAGACTCCTTCACTGGTCTTCTAGTAGACCTGTTCACTATGCTGCCAACAGTTGATGGCCAAGAGCTCTTTGGTACACTCCACAAAGCTTACCCTACACCAGTGGATGCTAAGAGATCCTTAGAAATGAGTCGTTATGGCTACAACGATTGGCAGCAATGCTTACTGGATGGAGCCACTGTACTTTCACAGACTCAGAATGCAACTTTCTTTCCCAGCAAACCACCAATGGAAGGCTTTGAATGTCAGCTAGAAGAGGCCATCCAAAGGTATAGCTATGCTGGTAGGTACCATCAGGCCAATGCTGCATTGACATCTCAAGACGACAGTGAACAAGCCGAAATTCTCCAGGTCTGCCGCACTCAGTGCTCCGTGTCTGACAGCCATGTCTCCTTTCTGAAACAGCTACACAAGTGCCTACTAGAAGCCCATGCACCCCTTCAATTGCAAATGCAGTTTCTCGTTGATCAGGTTTCCAACTGTCTTCATTATAATTGGGCACGCAGGGGCCGTGGGCATGCCTACTACGAGTATAGACGTGGTAATAGAGGTCACGGTCGTGATCAATCTGTACTTGCCTGTAATGAAATTGGAGCCTTTCTACAGGTACTCAATGACATGTGGAAGTATTCAATATCGCCAGAGAATGCCATTGACTTGCTGGAATCTGTGCAGGATGATGCAACTCCACAAGTCTCTGATGTCATGTGTGACATCCTGATATCGGTACTTGATTGTGAGGCATCTCTTCATCTACGCATCTTTAAACTCATTAGCAAGATTAGCTTGAAGCCACAGCACATTCTCAATGCTGTGTCTGTAGTTAGTTACAACATGTCTGGTGAGGCTCAGAGCAGTGATGAATGCAGGACCACATTCATACGGTGTGCTGAAACTCTTGGAAAGGCTTACAAACAATATAAGGATTCCGGTACTGCCGAGGAAGCATTGTTACCGTGCAGAGTGAAAGCTGTGGGTCTTCTACATCAGGCAAGATCCATCCCAGTAGCCAGGTCAACACATCAACTTGAATTCATGTACCAGTCAAGTGGAGTAGATGTGTCGAGTGTGATGCATGTTGTGTGTGACTCAGGGCAGGACGCATTGACTGACTTGCTTGCTTTGATGGTGATGCTTCCAGGACCCTTGCTTTTGCAATCCCTGGAGACATTGAATGAAGTATGCAAGTACTACTTCAAAGACAGTTATCTGTCAAACTCTTTGCAGGTGCCTCCTTTTAAAGACCCAGTCATGGCCTTGCTAGAAAAGAGGATGAACGAGATTAAAACATTTGCAGGTTCACATGGAGAATCTGGGACAATGAGAGAATTCATTGATGATCTCAAAGCTTGTTTTCAGCTTTTGGGAGATGAAGCCACCTTCAATACCTTTCAGCAAGATCTTGCAGCTGTTGTGCAGAATGCTGATAAACAAGTTTACAGACATGTTTACAGGCAATTGCCATGGGGCATGGTGTATGACGGAGATGACGATGAGGAGGATGTGCAACCACTTGCATTTGCTTCATTGCAGCGAATGCTGCAGTTAGCCCATGCTGGGAGGGATATGTCATACTTTTGGTGACACTGCAGTCAGAATACTTGTTTCAGAGACTGTAGTCTTTCATGTCACTCACCCATGCTATAACATGGTGCTTTTTCAATTTGCTGCATCTCTTTCTTTGTATCCTTCACAATATATTTTAGTCAGCACATCTCTTGCTTTGATTTGGGTATACTGTTTATACTACGTAGTTGAATAATTGTAGGGTGTTGCTTATAACTGTACATTGTTTGCTATTAAAATGATCATGCATTATATTGGTCTGTATAATTTTGCAGTTAACACTTATCCATGTTATATTGTATATTATTATAATGTCACATGTCCTTAGGCGCATGCAAGGGACAAACTGCCCTGTGAGATGACAATGGAACAACAAAGTATATGTCATAATGTGCACATAATCAGTGTCAGCTCAGCAGCAATTAGTCAAGCCATGGTACTTAGGAGGGGCATTAGCTACTAGAATCGAGCAGTCCACGTCTTCGTGATGGCTTTCAATATACTAGTACTGATGCATGCATGCTGGCATCCCTTAAGCTTGTCCAATATGCAAATCAGCTTGCAATTGTCATCACACCAAAACTATCAAAATCATCGATCATTTGCCTCATGCGCTGCAGGAGAGACTGTCGTTTTGTGCACTACGCATCACACTCCAACAACCAACGGGGCACATCCTCAATCATCCCCGATTAACACTCCCGACACCTTATCTCCTACCTTGGGAGCCCTCGCAATCATCCACTCTCAATCATAAGGGGGGCTGTTCCTCCTCTCAACATCATCATCATTCATCTCATAGTCTTACTATAGCTATATACATCCAAGCATTGTGGTTCAATACCTTTTCTTTTAATTTTAGTAGCTGCAAAGTTGCTAACTTAGTTTGGATCTGAGCTCACATGCATGTCCATTCATCCTCAATCAACTTCTTTGCATAAGTCTCTAATATAACTTTGATTTCTACACTGGACAGGCCCCGTACCTCCTCAGCTCCAACACCACACTACCCAAATGACTTAAGACACCCTGCAGTTTCATAACCCATGGCCCTCCACACTCTATAGCTTCCATTGCAGCTACTCTCAAAATTTTTCCCTCATACAATGGGTTAGACAGTATTCTAAACCAAAATGCAGCACATCTGACCCTTGCCAGCCAGGCAACTGGCACATATATCTGCTTCCATCAGCAATGATGCCTTAGGATGACATAGTCCCACACCAAGAAAAATGCGCAAAGCCGCGGGCAGTAGCTGGATCTGGTTCAAACCCTCTAGCTTGTGGTGGCAGCCCCAAACCTCAGCTCCATACATTAACACAGATTCCACCAAAGACTGCAAAGTTATATATGGCAATGGAGCAGAAGTTATAATATATCATTTTATCATATGTACACATAAGAAGATGTAAGATTAGTTTTGTAGCTTGGGGGGGCTAGCCGGCCTATATCACAATCATGGGATGTCAAATGTTTGCTTTGAGTCGTTGTTGTACAGTGCACAAATTGTCAGATGCATCAGAAATTATATTCTATGACTCAAATATACATTTAACCAATTGGAAAACATATTCACAATGGCAACATGCATAAAATGAAGGTATTAAGCTATACATGAGTTAATTATGACTTCATAATTCTATATAATTTATATGAAGTTATGACTTAGGGTTAGGCAATAGATGAATGTTTGTCTAAGGCCTGAGGACAGATTGGCAGTGCAGGGATTGGTACATGCACAAAGAGTGAGACAAACATGGATATAATTATAGGTGCATCATAAACTGGTAAATCACTCTACATATTTTGTGATGATCACTGTCTACTGTCACACAATATTTGAATATTATGGCCACTTTGCATGCAGTTGCCAAATTCCTGTAGCTAAGCATAATTTACATAACAACCATGCAATTTGTACTCATGCACACACCCCTAATAGATGTACTGATATATAACATCTTTTGGAGGCACCTAGCTCTTATGCCTTAATTACATGAGGCAATACATGACCATCTCCCTGGGCCAGTAGCCAGGTCAACACATCATGAGAAAGAATGCATGCAGGCATGTATGAGTCACGCTCCATGGATGGAAATAGATGTGTCAAGCTGGAGTGTGTTTGCATGTTGTATGCGACTCAGGGCAGGAGACATTGGCTGACTTGATTGCTTGCTTTGATTGTTAAGCGTCCAGGACACTGTCCTTTACACTTGGTTGCATGAGCTATTGCACTGCAGTTATCCTATGTGCGTGTAGAGAGCCGAATAGCCTGTTCCCGCTTGCAAGCTTAGGCCGTCCCACGCTAACGCACTCGGCGCTTGTTTGGATGCATGGTCTAGCTGGCCAGACTAAGATAAAACTACTTATGCATCCCTGGCATATGGGTTAATCATGTCTTTGTCGTCCTATGACAGTTTACAAGATTCGCCTTACTATGATGACGACGATCGCGAATACGCTCATCACTACTCAGATGACGACTCCTCTGGTGACTTTGCCCATTCTGCCAGACGTGTCCATAGAGAAGGATCAGAGTCAAGTCTAGAACTCGAGAAGTTCTTCGTAGACGATCAGTCCACCAAGAGGTTGCTCCCTTTAAAGGAGCTCTGTTCTCGGTTTGTTGGACAGAACTTTCCTTTTGGAGTTGTACAGCTGTACCCCACACGTGTCCCTGAGGACGTACAACGAAGAGTCGCGTTCTGGTCCTTTCCCACTGACGAGAAGAAGCTCCTTGAGTACGCCAGGTTAATGGGCGGAGCTACGGAGCACGATGTTGAGAGAGCAAGAAAAACCAAAGTAAACAACGTGACACAGTCAGGTGAGATCATTGACTGAGATATTCTACTGTTAAACAGCTGCCATTTGTGACTGGTATTTCACCATCATGATGGCCATTTCTGTAGGAATGTACCTTACAGGGACTGTCGCACCCTCTCCAAGCACAGACCACTACAAAAGCTACTTGGGTGAGGGAAGGAAGGAGAGCTTCAGAGCATATGTCCAGTTTGATAGAGGATGTATCACAGCAACAAAGTGCTCTTGTGGTGAGCAGAACTGGTGCAGGCATGTCTTGGCCCTCTGCCTGGCACGGCTGGATGAGAGGGCTCCTCTCCAGCTCCACCCCCCAATATCAGAGACCCTGACCAACTTGGACCGAGACCAGCTCCAGAAACTAGTTCAGTATTCCCTTGAGAAGTTGCCCCTTGAAGGTGTGGCTGCTGTCCAGGAGATTGCCAACAAACTGCTTGATAAAGGGTCAGAGATCAACCAAACTCCAGGAGCACCAGGTGAATATGTATATAGCTAGCATATAAATATGTGTGATGCTATGTGCCCTTTACACATTTGTATGTAATGGCCTACCAGCCATTACATACATTATGATCTTACACCCATGTCCACTTCCATAAAATGGCTTAGCTATGCCACATAAAAGCGAATCTGAAACATGTGCACTTTGTAACATTTCTTGATCTTGCTGACACATAGCCTTGGATTTCCCATCAGTTTTCTAACAAACTGATCATGAAGTGCTGAACAACTGATCCCTTTACAAGGTATCTTGCCATCAGATTTGACTTTTATTTAAGCTCTTTACCATTGCAAATGGCCCCGTGGCAAATTCCACTACACTATGGACTAGGTCAAGATACACGACTAAACACTAGATTTTGTACCTTACGTGGCAAGGTTTGGGAGCCTAACCTTCTGTTGGCAATCAGGGATCACCTCCCTTTGTCATCAATAGTATGTGGTATGTGTGAGGATGTGTAATGATCTGTTGTGCAAGCTTGATGCTTCTAAGGCAAGTGGGCCTGATGATGTCCCTGCCCGGCTACTGAAGGAAGGTGCACCATGGCTTGCCATGTCCTTGGCCTGTCATGCTCTTGGCAAAACTATTCACCTTGTCATTGAATCTGGGTCATCTCCCTAGCAACTGGACTTCCGCCAATGTCACCGGTCCCTGTCTTTAAGAAAAACAAGCACCTCGTCGCCAACTATAGACCCATTAGTCTCACCTGCACCGTGGTGAAACCTCTGGAGTGGCTAGTACACAACCAGCTGTCAGTGTTCTTAGAGAGTAACAACAAGCTCACAAGCTCTCAACATGGATTTTGGAAGGGCCACTCATGCCAGATGCAACTACTGGAGACTGTGCACCAATGGACCCGCTGTTTAGACAGCGCTAGCAGTTCTCATGTGGTGTTCACCGACTTCTCCAAGGCTTTTGACACTGTGCTCCATAAGCGCCTATTGCTCGAGCTTCAACACATAGGCATTAGAAGGAAACTTCTGGATTGGATCAGCAGCTTTCTCCAGAATCATAGACAACGTGTACAAATAGATGGTGCATCCTCTGAATGGTGTAGTGTTGCATCTGGTGTACCACAGGGCTCCATCCTAGGTCCCTTACTATTTATCATCTATATCAATGACATCGGCAAAGACTTATCCTCCCATACTGGTCTCTTTGCTGATGACTGTACATTCTCCAGGGAGGTATCATCTCGCCAAGATTGCTTGTCCCTCCAGGAAGATCTTAACCGTCTCCTCAAGTGGGCGAGTAAGTGGCAGCTAGCATTGAATACCAACAAATGCAAGGTAATGTGTATCTCTCGCAAATGGAACATTCCCACCTTCCAGTACCACATCAACAACAACAACCTCGAGTGGGTGGAATCGTTGAAATACCTAGGTTTAAAGCTTAACACCAAACTTACCTGGGATGACCACACTCTTGAGGCAACATCCAAAGCACAGCGCATACTGAACTTATTGCGGAGATCAATGTATGGTTGTCAGCGTGATGCTAAGGTCAGAGCATACACTGCCCTTGTGTGCCCCCCTCCCCCCACTTAGAATATTGTGCTCCAGTATGGGAGCCTCACCAGCAGAAGCTTAGCCACACCATGGAAAAAGTACAGAAGTGAGCTGGAAGATGGGTATGTGGTGTCACCTGGAGACCAAATGGGCACGGATGGTCTCGCTCCTATTTCGACTTATGTAATGAATTACAATGGTTGACGCTGGAGAAGAAGAGACAATTACTTGTTTATTGTCAAATGTACAAATTTCTGCACAATTTGGACTGTATTAAGTTTACTGACTATTTTACCACCAAGAATAGACCTCTACGTTCTCAACCCTATTATGTAATCATTCCTCATTCTTGTATAAAGGTCTTCAAATATTCATTTTTGTCAATGCTTCCCATCTCTGGCACACCTTACCATCTAACCTTGTTCAGTCATCATCCTTTAGTACATTTAGATCCAATTTACTCAAATTCTTAACAACATAATCACTAGTTGTCCTTTTCTCCATTAACTTTACGACTGTAATCCAACTCTCACTTATTACCCTGCACGTATGTGTGTATATATACATGTATGTATTAAGGGTCGAACAAATACTCTATATTAAGTTCGAATATTCGTGGCTATCGAACGAATATTCGATTATTTGGTTATTCGTTCGACCCCTAGTATGTATGTATGTCCTGGGGATCACTATTATAGGATTACCTTTTGTGCAACCCTGTCCATATGTCTATATGGACAAAATTAATTCAATTCAATTCAATTCAATAGGTGGAAGGGGCCACATTGTGCTGTGTACCAAGTCTGATAGGGATTAGGATGACCGAGTGGCTTCTGCCGTGAATGCCACAATTATAGGCCAAACCATGGTGGTTTCAACTTGGTTTAGATTGATAGTTTGGCCTTTATGCATGGATAATGGGCTACCAGCTGTATTCTCTAGTATGTCATTGACACAAAATTATTCACAAGAATTTACTCTGCACTTGATGTTGCTTGCTTTAGTGATTATTTATCTTATAATATTTTGGAATTTAGGATTGTCGGTGTTCACCTAATGTGCATGTGACTTTTGTGCAGATTTGACAGCAGGAGGAAGCCCTGATGATAAACCTGTCTGGCAGATGGATACGAATGTCATCATCGGACGCCTGAACTCAGCCTATGACACAAAACTGGACCGATCCTCGCATGCAGTGGACCACTCCACTTCCACCCTCCAACGTCGTAAGGTTACACTTCTGGGAATTAAGGATTTCACCTCAGACATCGCGCACAACACTCCCTCTGAATTGACCACTCTATTATTCTACGAGGATGACAACTTGGCGATTGCTTTGAAATGGGCCCTGGAGAAGTTGGCCAAAGAACTTTCAAAGGCAGCATATCCTGTAGGATCACATTTGCAGCAAGATACAGAGGCTGACACCAAGTGGTAAGTGGCATACAAGCTGAAGTGTATAATTATAGAGTGTATCTACATATACAGCTGTCATTGCCAAGCTGTTGTAAGTACTAGAAGTATAGGTATCATGCATTACGTAGGTAATAAGTGAGCTCTGACCTACGTATATAAATGGTGCACTTTCACTCTCTTGTTTGTAGGGTGGAGTGGTGCTTCTGCCGGATGCTACTCCCTGTGATGCAGATATTCTGTGTCAGCTCAGCCATTAGTGACCAAGCCAGGGAAGATGTGACTGAGTGCCTAGCTCAGTGCTTGCAGCAGGACCTGCCCAGCCCAATTGTCGAGTTACTCAGCTGCTTTAAGGAAATTGCTACTGGCAGAGTGTTAGCTGACACAAATGGCTGCCGCCATTTACTTTCTCGTCTTCAGCAGGCTGTGTCAAAGTGCCCTCCTCTGCCTGCTCTTCATGACAGCAACGTAGAAGAGCCGTCATTCAATTATCCTGCCCTTCTCCACTGTGCCATGGCAGTTGTGCGGCACATAGATTTTCGCAATGATACTTGTTCCCCAAATATCGAAGATATTCTCGTCAACGTTTGCAACTTGGTCTTCTCAGCAAACCTCACTGATGCAGCATCTCTACAAGAGTTAGTAGCCATCCGTGTTGACCATGGTTTGCAAGAAATAAGCCTTCCCTTGCTGCTGGAGTATGGTACCACACTGCTGCATTGCATGTCTAATCCTGATCTGGCTGCTGAGTTGGTCTTCAGATTTTTGGGCAGTCAGTTGACTAGGATCTCAAGTACAGATGATCTGGTTAGCGGCAATTCACTGCATATTACCCTACCTGGGTGCATGCACTTATGGTGTAGGCCAAGAATTACCTTTCTCTGAAAGGTTTAATTGCTGCTGCTTTCGTCTTGACACGCATGTATATGCATATTTATCAGCATGCATGACAAGGTTAATTTATGATCATGAGAAGGAAAGAATAATAAGTGTAAGCACAGCAAGGCCCGATGGAAGGAGTTACGTCCGAAGACCTTAAAGGCAACCTTATCCTTTCCTTCTCAACCATTTCTGCGCAGTAATTATCCTTTAATCCAGCAACAATCACCATGGTTTATATGGGCTGTGGAGCGCGTGGTTTCCAGCGGGGCATCGTAGCTCAGTGGCTAGAACACTGGCAGCTAAAGCCAGATGTCATGGGTTCGATTCCCAGCGGTGCCACTTTCTTTGCAGCACTAAGTTGTTTCAAAGGTCTACGGACAGTACCGACGCCGATCGTGACTTGTTTCGACAGATTTCTTTTAAGGTCTTCGGACGTAGCTCCTTCCATCGGGCCTTGCCGTGCTTACACTTATTATTCTTTCCTTCTCAACCATTTCTACCCAGCAATTATCCTTTAATCTAGCAAGGTTAATTGATTTTATAGCTTTGCATGCTTTTTTTACATATTCAACAATGTATTATTCAGGTTTACTGGAACTGGGCAGAGAATGCAATCATCAGAGCAGTGGATGAAGCTGAGACCTTCAACAAAGCATGTCCTGAAGTGAAGTCCAAGTTAGGTGAACTGGCCTTAAAGTGGTTGCAGCAGACCTCTCGTGCTCTGGAAAGGGACCCAAACCCCATTGCTACACTGACAGGGATGTGGAGCATGATGAGACTGGTGTGTCGCTGTGGAAGTGACTGTCTGAAAGTGGTCAGCCAGATGACACAGGAGCTTATTGGTAAGCTGGCATCTTAATACACTCATTCCGTGGGGTAGTTGGGTAAATTCTTTGGGATGACACATATGCAGTTAATCGTTTCTTGACTTCTATACCCTGTAAGGCTTTAATATCTATACATTTTGCAAAGTGTGTATGTGTTACAAGAAAGGCTGGCACGTGGTGCGTATATTATATAACTGAGTACAAACAAATGAACATCGAACAGACAATGGAATGGGTCGGAACTGTATGCTATGTAGTCCTCTGTTAGGAAGTGACCAGAAGATGTACTAGACTACGCAACGTCACATCGCATGTGTACAAACATTATTTCTACACCTTAGAAGTAGAAACGTGTTGGCATATCACAAGCTTGCGTGCACATGAGCCATCATATAAACACGCCAACTCGCGCACTCTGTAAAGGCGCAGACTGCACTACTCCTTTGGCTTACATGACGGATGGCATCTGCAACATCATGCTCACCTCTTGGCATGTTTTGAGACAGACATATTACTGTGCTCTCCGTTTATTCGTGTTAGATAATTGTACAAATGGCACATACATGGCAGGTCCCATGCATGCAGGTCCCCTGTTGCACACAAGAGAGTTAATTTTCTCTGCCTAGTCCCTGCCTGTAATTAAACCATGTAAAGTCTGGGTGTGACATGTCCCACCACTTCCAGTGTGGACATGTCACACCTACATGTGTCTACTTTCCAATTGTGTTGTTTATCTATCTTCAGTGCCAGAGGTTATACTGTTATGTACACACATGTAGGTCTGATGTCAGCAACTCTCCCAAAAGCCACTCCCATGCATGAAATAGTGGCGGTTAGCAATGCTATGGATCCTAACCTGCCTCTGGATGTTATAGCAGATTGCTCGACAGGTCTCCTAGTAGACCTATTTGTCAGGCTGCCAGCAGATAATTGTCAGGAGCTCTTCACCACTCTCCGCAGCGCATACCCTACGCCAGTGGATGTCAAGAGATCCTTGGAATTGGGCCGTCGTACATTTGATGACTGGCAGCATTGCTTACTGAATGGGGCCTACGTACTGACAACACGTCTAAGCTACACTTTCCTTCCGGAAGAATTGTCAATGAAAGACTTTGAGCTCCAGCTGGAAAGTGCTAGTCAAAACCACCATGGATTTGGCTTGCCTTCGCATCGCCAAACTAGTACAAGACCTGAATTTCAATTGCAGAGTGACAGTGAACGAGCTGAACTTCTCCAAATTTGCCGCACCCGGTGTACATTGTCTGACAGGCATGTTTCTTTCCTGGAACTTCTGCATAAGCGCCTGCAAGAGGCAGATGCACCCTTTCAGTTTCAGCTGCAGCTTCTTGTTGCACAGGTTTACAACTGTATGAACTATGATTGGGCATGTAAAGATGGTTTCGGAGATCACAACCTGCGCGACTCTCTGCTAGCCTCCAATAACATCCGATTCAGCCTTCAAGCACTCAAAGATATGTGGAAGTTTTCGATTTCACCACAATGTACGCTAGACCTGGTAGCAGCTGTGCATGATCAAGCTCCTCCACAACTCTCTGATGTCATGAGTGACACCCTGACATCTGTGCTTGATTGTGGGACATGTCCATATCAGCGTATCTTTATGCTCATGCACATGATTGGTGCAAAGCCAGGACACATGCTCCAAGCTGTGGATGTAGCTATCTCCAGTGAGTCTGGTAAAGATAAGAGCAGCGATGAACGCAGGACCACTTTCATACAGTGTGCCGAGGCTCTTGGAAAGGCTTACAATCAACATAAGGATTCAGGTTCTGCTGAGGAGTCATTGTTACATTGCAGAGTGAAAGCTGTGGAGCTTCTGCATAAGGCAAGGTCCATCCCAGTAGCCAGGTCAACACATCAGCAAGAGCGTCTGTACCATGCAAGCTCCTCATATGCAATTGATGTACAGAATGTGATGCAAATTGTGCATGACTCAGGACAGCAAGCATTGAGTGACTTACTGCCTCTGCTGGTGATGCTTCCAGGAGAGTGCCTTTTACCATCCCTAGAGGCATTACATGAACTGTGCAATTCTTGCCACAAGGACAATGACCAGGCAGGGTTGTTGATGGTGTCCCCTTTTAAGGAAACTGTTGCTGCCATGCTGGAAAAAAGAAAGAATGAGATTAAATCACTTGCAGCTTCACAAGGACAGTCTAGCAGAGTAAAACGCTACCTCGATGACCTCAATGCTTCTTTTCAGTTTTTGGGAAATGAAGTGGCTTTCACCGCCTTCATGCAAAGTATTGCAGCCACTTTACACAATGCTGGCATTGAAGCTTATTACATACAGCATAGATGACATTGGATAGAACCCACAGCAAGGTGTCATGTTTGGGCAGATGTTTGCCCATACTCAGACAATGAACCTTAAAGTTTTTGGTGATAGCTAATTTAAAATCATAATTTTATACTGTCAGTGACTTTTGTGTGGTAAATTTATGGTCATTAGTTTATTGATTTAAAAGACAGTCCATGCATGCAGAGATTGCACACAATCCCATACTGTTTTATAATTGTTGCCATGCATGTAGCTGTCATGGTATTCATGATCATATAACTATGCATCACAGCAACATATTGATTATTCTGATATGAGTAGTCCTATTATAGCTATCATCATTGTCAGTGACACAACTTTCTAGCGTATACGTATATTTGATATAATGTGCTAATAAGTTTAGCTGTATCTAGGAAAGTTGCGGGCTGACAGCTCCAACCTTAGCTTATGACATACCATATATATCTAACCAATTTAACATATCATGCTACAATAATAACATTCATATGGCATGCATGCACTTGTTAATTTCTCAGGAACAGTATTATAAATATTATTGTGCCAGTATAATAATTATAATAATAGTCTGATTCGAAATTTAGGCAGCTTTCATCATGCACAGGGAAAGAGGAACACACCATTATTGCCAAGCAAATGATAATTTTAGGGTGGCACATAATGGTATGATATAAAACAGACCTTGGACTCAGGGATTTAAAAACACACATTGCATAAAGGGAGTTATATGCACAAAGTCATGATGATTGTGACCTGGCAAGGTGCAGTGAAGAACAAGCAATACATGAAGAAATGGGACAGTACATGCAATGGTTGCGTGGCACATGCATAATTAAGGATTAGGGCTATGTCAGAATCAAAGGCCTATAGGTGAGCTGCCAGATACAAGTAGCAAAAATGATGTAGTAGCTGCCATGCAGAGATGGCAGTTGGCCTGCTGTCTCGAGAGCATCTCTCCTGCATGGCTTTCTTTGTGCTTCATGGGCAATTTCCTTGAGGAGGAAGTAGGCGTAATTTGTGTTTAGTGTCCCAAACAACATTAAACAATCTCAATAATCAGAAAGTGCATTGAAAATCCACTATAGGATAAGATTGACATCAGGAGCTAGTATGACAGCTTAAGCTTGGTTCTGTTTCCTGATTTCACACAGCTGGCTGGTTGCTGAGTTCCAGGGGATTGTCAGCTCCAGGAGGGTCACCAGGTAAAAGACAATATCTGGCCTTGCTTTTGTGGTGGCAAGGTTGATGGAGACAGTTAAGGTTGCCAGTGGTGACTCACAGCCTAGAAGACTGAAGATGTCGGCATCATGATGCCGACATCTTAGCTAATCACAAAACATTTTAGCTAGCTACATTGTCGACATTTTAATCATAAAAAAAACAAGCATATGATAATATTCAAGATCACACATGCATGCATATGGGCCTCGTATCCTAGCCTCGTACCCAGGCCATGGTATATGCGGGGCTAGCAGCTGAGCATGCACATTTAGGCATTGACATTTAAAAGACCCGCCTGTTGATCATGATCACGTGCACGTTATTCTAAGAACGGGGAGCCGTGGGCACGTGCAACACATTCGACCATATACGCACGTCTGTCCGTGGTACGACAGACGGCCGAGACCTCATGTACTCACTTGACAGTTCGCCAGCTTCACCCTACTGCCTCTGCGAAGAGCGTGTTTACTACTCAGATGGCGAAGCCTATTCCGTCACACCGACGGACAGCTCAAACTCGAGCTTAGAACAGGAGACGGTTTTCGGCGATGAGCCACCAGTTGAACGGCCTGCCAAGAGGTTGCTCCCCTTAAAGGAGCTCTGTTCTCAGTTCGTAGGACAGAACTTTCCCTTTGGGTTTGTACAGCTGTACCCCTCACGTGTCCCTGAAGACGTGCAAAGAAGAATCGCCTTCTGGTCCTTTCCCACTGACCAGAAGAAACTCCTAGCCTATGCCAAAGTTATGGGAGGAGCTATTGAGAGTGATGTTGAGTGTGCAAGAGGAACAAAAGTAACAGGAATGGTACAATCAGGTGAGAGCAACATGAGCTGATGACCATGATGTGTTGAGGAGCAGTTACAGCAGATTTAGGCAATCTTGCAACAGGTTCCAAATCCTTGGGCAGTCGTTACCTAAGATACGGACTGTGTGACATCATAGTTGTGTACAATTTTGGTTCGTAACCTAGGTAACGACTACCCACAGTTTGGGAACCTGTTGCAAGATTGCCTAAATCGGCTGTAGCCACTCCTAACTGCATAATATTTCCTGTTTTATCAGCACAGACACTCTTGCCAGGACAAAAACTCATGCACCAGTACACACTGATGTTTTTTTTTCACCCTGTGTCCGAGAACCCACACAGTCATACTTGCATGTATACCTGTGCTATGTTTAGTAATATGGCTTCCCCCCTCTAGCTATAGCTAGCTTTTGATGCTTGATAGCTACTACTTATACGGCTGCCACATCGTCATGACATTTCTGCAGGAATGTACCTTACAGGGACTGTCTCACGCTCTCAGAGCCTGGACTACTATAGCAGCTACTCTAGAGAGAGTGAGAGAGAAAGCTTTAAAACATATGTCCAGTTTGATAGAGGATGTATTACAACAACAAAGTGCTCTTGTGGTGAGCAGAACTGGTGCAGGCATGTCTTGGCCCTCTGCCTGGCACGGCTGGATGAGAGTGTTCCTCTCCAGCTCCACCCCCCGATATCAGAGACTCTGACCAACTTGGACCGAGACCAGCTCCAGAAGTTAGTTCAGTACTTCCTTGAGAAGGTGCCCCTTGAAGGTGTGGCTGCTGTCCAGGAGATTGCAAGCAACCTCCTTGACAAAGGGTCAGAAATCAATCTAACTCCGGGAGCACCAGGTATGTAGTGGAGCTGTTGAATTGCTTTAACATTGCATATGACAACCCTGTTGCTTTCATTTGCTCTGTCACCTGTGACTATGAGTGTGGTAGAGCTTTCTGTACAGAATTTATTGGCACAGGTTGATTTGTGTTATTGGTATAGAGATGAAGTCCCGAGTAGAGTTGATAACCTCCAAAACAAGGCTAGATACAGTTGTATATGGATCGGTTGTACTCTGAACTGAGTAAAAGGACAGGTGAACATGTCCCACCTACAAATAAATGAGCTTTAAAATCACCTGCTTTCTTCTTGTTTGGCAGCTATAGCTCATGTAATTAATTAGCTATTGAGAATAATTCTTACAACAGACAACTTTACTGTATTCTTTTGAAAGGTATGTAGATTATTAAAGCTTTACTATGAGTGACTTCACTGCTTTTGGTTACGAATCTGCCATTTTACCGTGACGTCCATGTTGAACATGTCCCCAAACTGGGGGTTGGTCTTACAACAGAAATTAATAGCTATGTGGCTATAGCTTGTGGCAGGAACTGTGAATAGTTGACATACAAATAACATTTTGCTAGATCATATGGCACAATTCTAGTTAGCTACTTGCATACTTCAAAACTCATCTCTTCTTCAGTCTGCTTCTGGGTTTATTTCTCTCCACTTATCCTCTCATTGCTTTCTCCTTTGTACTGCCATAGTTCTCTATAACTCTGTCTTTCCACCATTCTCTCCTTCTCTTCACCTGTGTCAGCACTGCTACCTGCTTTAATTCTCAAAACCATGATAGACCACATTTCCGTGAACTTCGTTCTGCATTCCTAATTTCCTTGTAGCTACATGGACCCAAATGTCTAGTTAGCTAGTCCCATATGTAGCTATCTACAAGAGAAATATGAATGCAGAGTGAACTCCATAGAAATGTGGTTTATCATGGTGTTACTGTTGCTTGTTTCTATGCTTTTTCTGCTGGCTATTCCTAAATCCCTTTAAATTGTAAAGGAAAATTATATTTACACTAGTTTGCATACAGAAATGTCTTAGGACTATGGCTACATCAGATTAATACCTGTGCTGACTAATATCCCTTTCTTAATCTTCTGAGAAGAAGATGTGGTGCAGAACATAGAGCACAGTTACGTATATGCCACTCTCAAACCAGCTGCTGCGTTAACATAACATACACACGGTTATGTACTATGTGGACGCAACAAAATGGCAGCATTGCAGTATCGTAATGCACGGGGAAGACAAACTTCGCACTCGCTTCAGTGCTGTACTCATTGGATTGCCACCGGCACTCAGATCCTAGTCCTTCATGTCTGTACTTGAGTCCTTGTGCACGAACTGGGTCCTTAGGTGCCATGTGTCGTGTGCTAGGAGCACGCAAAAATTCTGTGGGAAGGAGAATAACATGAAAAGAACGAAGGGGGTATGAGCAGCCTATGACGCTTTTCTCTTATGTGCACTCCAGACTGGCTTTGGCTGCACTGTTGTCTTCAATACATTGAAAGACTAGCAGGAAAGCCCGCCTTCGGCGGGCTTCTCTGCTCCAGCGCCCCCACGATGGCTGCTGCACAATAGCTACTCCACGACAGTGTGGCTTATGATTGTGTGGGTATATGCCAGCTGGTAGGCCACAATCATAGCTATGCATGCATGTTGCAGGCGATACTGTGTGTGTAGCATGATGTGGACAGAGATGGATATGACATAAAAACAACTGCAAAATTGGTAGTCTAAGAATGGAACTGAAGAACAGTGGATGTGGGCATATCAAGTAAATTGGAAGCTTATCTATGCTCAGGGGAACACCATGTCTTAAGATGGTTTTGGACAGGTCATGCATGGTACTGTTCCAGGCCAAAGTGTGATGAAAAGTCACTGATTGGGCTACTATATCTCACTTTGGCCTAGAACAGCACCATGCATGTACTGTCCAAAACCGTCAAGACATGTTGCTCATTTGAGTGTACTTAAGCTCCAATAGCTACTTGATGGGCCCACACTGATATACAACGGTGGATAAAAGGTGCAAAATGTTGCCGACAGATTGTTAGCTATCATTGACTTGATGTAAAAGCAGCAACTTGCTCACAGAAGGAAGAGGTCTATGATGTTGCTGCATTGTAGATTCATATTGTAGCTGAATCAGATGTATATCAGAATGGTGCCATGGATAGTGTTGACTGCAGCTCTGTTGCTTCACAGAAGGAAGAGGTTTACCATGTTGCCGCATTTTAGTCTCATATTGCATCTGATTTACATCAGTATGGTGCCATAGATAGTGTTAGCTGCAGCGCTGTTGCAGCCTTATGTTGTTGAAATTCAGGGAAAAATACTATGTAGATATGAAAGCTGAAGTGAAAATGTTGTATCTTGTGACAGCACACACACACACACACACACACACACACACACACACACACACACACACACACACACACACACACACACACACACACACACACACACATGCATGGAGGGAAAACGTGCGGCGCTCTTAGTAGGCACGGCGAATCATGTTCCATCTACCCCCTTATAACCATCACCATGCGGCGCTCTGTAATAATCCTGAGTTTTACGTCGATCACGCGCAAACTGCGTGAGGAGTTTGCGAACAAAGGATTTGAGCTCTACCAAAATATATATAGAGAAGCCTATCATGTCCTTCAATTGTTCTTTGCCAATGCCATTTGGCTACTTTCGTCAAAGCGTGTTAATACATTTAGATAGGAGTAGGCACATCCCTAAATAGACATAACTAGCGTGACATCTGATGATTAATTTAATTATGCTTTGGATAATCACACAGTAGTAAGAAGGAATGTTTTGTATTTATCAAGAAATCCAGTCAGTGATCTATATACAGTGTTGAAACGATCACATTCAAAGCCTAGATGCAGCCTTATGTTGTTGAAATTCAGGGAAAAATACTATGTAGATGTGAAAGCTGAAGTGAAAATGTTGTATCTTGTGACAGCACACACACACACACACACACACACACACACACACACACACACACACACACACACACACACACACACACACACACACACACACACACACACACACACACACACACACACACACACCGCACACACACACCACACACACACACACCACTCAGGCACGCACATGCAAGCCTTTGAAGTGCACATGTACCTACAAGCACACAAGCATGTATGCAGTGATGGATAGGCATGTGCAGCAACTTGTGCTCTGTGAAAGCAAGCTATAGCTAGCTATTTAGTTAGAAGGCACTTTGCTTGTGACATTCTGAACAACAGCATTTAAGAGGGTAGCTGTGTGCACTAAGGTTTTCAATGCTAAAAGATTAGCATCTTCTTAGCATACATAATTCGCTGTCCCTACCAAGTTTTGTGCAGCTAATCAGCTGGAATTCAGTATACAACAATTGTATTATTTGCTTTGGTTACAGATTTGACAGCAGGAGGGTGCCCTGGTGATAAGCCTGTCTGGCAGATGGACAAGAATGTCATCATCAGTAGGCTGGACTCAGCCTATGAGACAAAGCTGGGCATGCACATAAGATACTTAGACTATGGTGCCTCTTCTACTCTCCAGACATATACAGCTGCACTTGTAGGATTCAAAGAGTTTGCCTCAGACGCCATACCCAACACTCCTTCCGACTTACACACTCTTCTGCTTTACGAAGACGACAATCTGGCTATTGTTTTGAAGTGGGCTTTGGAGAAGGTATCACTAGAGTCTTGCCAGAATTTGTACCTGCATAGATATTCACGACAGGATGCTATGACCAAAGACCAGAAATGGTAGGTATCATTCATATAGTGCAATACCAATTATTCCATATTTCAGCAGTGTGAAGTATACGTAGCTGCATTCTTGTTATGTATGTCTTCTCCAGAATGTTTGCAGAAGAGTGTCCAAGAATCTAGTGTGTTTCAGTTCCTTCTCTATTATCCTAAAGATGTATGTGGCCATACATACACCTGACTCACAACCACAACTGATGATGGACATGTCATTTGTGGTGGTGGGCTCAGGTTGGGTTCTGTGTTGACTGGCAATAATTAACACAAAGTAATGTGCAGACCATTGCATACTTTGTGTTAATGAATGCCAGTCCAGCAATCCCTAGTTGTACTTTATTGTCACTGTATACTTGAGTGCAAATTGTATGCAAATGTGTAATGTCAGACAGCATCAGAAATTGACCGTAAATGAATGGCACCCTTTCTTTTCTCTCACTTTAATTCTAGGGTAGAGTGGTGTTTCTGCCGGATGCTACTCCCTGTGATGCAGATGTTCTTTGCCAGCCCAGCCATTAGTAGCAGTGCCAAGGAAGATGTGACTGAGTACCTAACGCAGTGCTTGCAGCAGGACCTGCCCAGCCCAATTATTGAGCTACTTTATTGCTTTATGCAAATTGCTACTAACCAAGTGTTAGCAGACACAAACGGCTACAAGCAATTACTTACTCATCTTCAGCAAGCGCTCTCAAACAACACTCCGGAAGACAGCATCTCAGGACGGCTTGTTGTCAGTGATCCTGCCCTTCTTCACTGTGCCATGGCATTTGTGCAGTACATGGATTTCTACAAGCGTGTTTCTGTCCCAGATATTGAAGATATCCTTGTCAGCATTTGCAGCTTGATCTTCCCAACAAACCTCACTGATGCAGCATCTCTACAAGAATATGTAGCCATCCGTGTTGACCATGGTTTGCAAGGAATAAGCCTTCCCTTGTTGCTGGAGTATGGTACCACACTGCTGCATTGCATATCTAGTCCTGATCTGGCCGCTGAGTTGGTCTTCAAGCTAATGGGAAACCAACTGCTTGTCAGCAATTGCAGTAAAGACGTTCAGGTTAGTGGAGAAATTCAATGCTTATGCACCCATTATATAGCAGTATGTACATGTTTTTTATTATGGGTAGTGTTAAGCGGGAAGGATACCATTTCAGTCAAGGGTCATCCAGTTGCATTAGAGGGCAAAAATGCCAAAGAGTGGTAACCAGTACTAACCATGCAGTTTTGGAACTTGCAGCATTTAAATTTACCTCTGGTCTTGCTACGTTACTCTATGAAGCGCACATGCAACCACTGTTTGCACACACATCTGACAGCAATACATTCATGCATGTGCATGCACACTCATGCTCACCCCCACATTTTGCATTTGTGTAGCTTTGGTGTTTACCCAGCCGCTGAACATGCTTAGTAGCTCTAGCAACTGTATCTATTGACATGACAACTAATGTATTTACCAGAGACTTTGTAGGCAGCGTGCATATGATGTGACATGATTTCATTTGCTATCTTCCACTATGGTGATTTGCACAATGCATTATTCAGGTTTACTACAACTGGGCAGCTAAAGCTATGATCTCAACAGTGGACAAAGCTGAGACTTTCACCAAGGCATGTCATGAAGTGAAATCTAAGCTAGCTGACCTGTCCATACAATGGCTGCAACAAACCTGTCTTGCGCTGCAAACCTATCCAAATCCCACTGCTACACTGACAGGAATTTGGAGCTTGATGAGACTGGTGTGTCGTTGTGGAAGCGACTGTCTGAAGGTGGTCAGCCAGATGACACAGGAGCTCATTCGTAAGCTGATGCTCTAGAATGTCCTGTGGTGGTAATATCCTTTAGTTTGCTCTCTGGCTTTGTAGCTTTGCAGTTGTAGTGTTTGCTTATGTATGGTGTGAACTACAGTTGCCTAACTAGTAGCTAATTGTTAATGAGGTTCGGGTATAAACTTTAGCGGAAGATCATTAACTCATTACCAGGAAAGACATAGTCTCGCGTAGCCCAGACCCTTTCCTTTCCGGTTATTGCACAATAACCGGGTGGAAAGGGTCTGGGAGTTTTCTCAAGTGTAACTGTTCAATGTCCGTGGGAACCCGGACAAGGTGTGAATCTAACACCTCTTTGATGTCGTACCACAAGTCGTAATAAGCGAGTCAGCGACAATGGCGGCGAGTGTTTGTGCGAGCGAAGACGAACTGGAACGAGACCGTATTACCACGATAGTACGTGTGGCAGCAGCCGAAGCAGGGTTCCAAGATCTAAAGCCAGAGCAGAATCAAGCCACCTTAGAATTCATCGACGGTCGTGATATTTTCGTGTCGCTTCCTACTGGCTACGGTAAATCTCTTATTTACGGATTGCTGCCCTTGTCATCGAGCAAGACCCAAAAATACATCTGCCGCCGTTTGCAGTAGCTTACAGAAGTAGCAGTTCGCCATCTCAGTCTTCGACGCTATATAGTTATACAGACGTGTACGCGCATCTCCGGTGTAACACCTAATCAACACCTCTGAATTATCGTCCCACAATGGTGTTAAGTAAACAGTGGCTGTGCGTGGGTGGAACAGCTTGTGCTTAGGAAAACTCCCAGACCCTTTCCTCCCTATTACGCAACAGCGGAAATGGAGGAAAGGGTCTGGGCTACGCGAGACTAGGAAAGACAGGGTTTCTCATCACAAAATGCATGTCGTGAATGGTGAAAATAAGTTTCTTGTCATGTTGAAAGGAGTACCTTTTGTGGCAATAATGAACGGTGGTGACAAAACAAACAATGCTGGCGTTTAATTTAACACTGATTCAACAATAATTTAAGTATCTAGCTAGCCTCATGCCATAATGATATTCATAGCAAAACAGCTAATCCAGAACGGGCAGGAGCTAGACTGCAATGATGAAATATGGTTGCAGAGTACAGTGTTTGCTGATATCTGGGCTATTTTCGTTCCTATCCTTAGCCTTGTCCAACAATTTCTCAGTGTACAAAGGAGAATTCGAGCCTCCTTTTCAAGTTCTGCTGACAGTTGTTTGCTGCCTGTGACTTCGCACACAATCGTACCGCTCCAACGCAGAAACAGAGAACAGGCTGCTGAAATCTTCCACAGTAAGCTACCAACAATGATATCAGCATCAGTTTTCACAGCAGTGCTGTTCGGATTGCCTTTGGCTTCCTTGCGCATACAAGCCTAGACAGCTCTTCTACCTCCAGTGTCCAAACCCTTTGGAAATGTAGTGTCCTTGTGCGCAGCTGTTGGTTGTAAACTCCATGCCAACGATTAACCTTCATATAATTAACCTATAGGCCCGGTGCATCCAGCTACAAGCCTAGTTTATACAGGAAACCATGTGATTGTGCAATGATGCTGACAAATTTTGGCAAAAGAAATATTGGTGGATTGCTCTCAAAACTTCCAATCAACCAAAATAGATATTCCCACCAAAATTTCCAGCCATACAGTAAGTAGTTGGAGATTATAAATGTGGCAAAATTTTGTGGACTGGGCTACCCATGAGTTTTAAACCCCACGCAATATTCCTGTGTACATTAATTATTGAACGTAGCAGAATGCAGTGTACCGCACTTTACTCAGTAAAGATCTTCCTTATCTTCATCATTTTCCAACATGAATCATTCTGAACCATACACTGTAGTGTCATTGACCCGTCAATTCAACTTCCTGGAAGAAGAAGCACTAACAGAGTATTTACCTACATACTTGCGCTCAAACCTTAGAGCTAGTGTTGAAGTGGTGGTAAGGTCTGCGCTTCTATTTCGCACTCCATGCAGCATGAACCACTATGCTTGCTTTTGCAATAGCTGTGAAGGTAGTACAGCAGACGCTGGCACGCTGTGTGGATCTGGAAAACCTTCTTTCAACTGTAGGCACCTTAGAAGAGCCATCTCTTGCAGCTCCTGCCACACAAAAGCCCGAATTCAGATGCAGACTGTCATTACAACCATTATAGTATTAGACTATATTGTATTTGTTACTACCATATTTATTCTTCATACATAAAGTTTTGTATGTATAATTGTTATATAAGGAAGACATACATTAAAGCAAACTGAAGTGTGTTAACTTTGGATGATAGGTCTTGCCACTCCCAAGATAGGTCTCGCCACTCCCAAGTTCTCCAGACCTTCAAATCCTAGTACACTCTCTAAAAGGGAAGTTCCTACTCCATATGCTGCTTGTAGAACTCCAAATCATCTGCCCTAGTACCAACTCAAGTAGCGCCAACACATTATTCAGTGCGAGAGGCCGCAGACAGCCTTTTCTTGTGACGCTTCTTGCCTTTCGCCTTGTGCTTGGAGAACTGAGCGTTTTCTCTGGTTTCTATGGTAACTTCGGTAAGGTTTAGTTTGGTAAATTCATTGGGCAGCGAACGAATTCAAGTGCTAATTGCTTCTGTTTGAATCATAACAAGTCAGTTATAACATGGCTTCTCAGGCGCTTAGCTGATTTATCACACTCGGGCGCTTCACGCCCTCATGTGATAAATCAGCCAGCGCCCTTGCAGCCATGTTATACTTTTCATGGATAGAGATAAACACAGAAATTTCTACGCAACTAAATTTTCAGAAATTAAGCTGTCAATGTCCGTCTTCACTGCTACCACATAAGGGTCATTCGGATTGTCTTCCTCAGGCTGACAAGGCAGTTCTCCAACGTAAACTAAACTGTTTTTAATGACTGAACTTTGTCAGTCCCTAAACTGAGTTTGGTAACTGATGAAGTTTAGGACACTATACGTAGGAGTAGAACTGCCTTGTCAGCTGTGTTTAGTGACTGATGAAGACCCTCGTGATCAATATGTTTCACTGCGTCACCCCTACTTTGCTACATGATTATACCAGGAATGCGCAATGCACATTGGGCTGCCTCGCACTGCATGTTCATGCAATACTCTATTAGTGGGAGGGTAAATGTAGTGCCTCTGTTTGGCAGCCAGGTGCTGGGCCTGTGTGGGCCTAAGCCGTGGAAGCCTAGATCTGCTATTGGAGCTTTTCCTCTGCTCTGCCATGCTGCGCCTGGATGTAGTTGGTTGCCGATCAATCTTCTCTCATTATTGCTTCGGTGGCACAGTGTGTTAAAATGTGCACTCTCCCTAATTGGTGGAATGGGTCCGGGACATGCGGCCTCAATTATGTCAGCAAAATGGTAGTCTCGTCACAGTTGGCAAGCGTACGCTGAAAGATAATTGATGGGCAATGAATAGCACAGTGAAGCATGCAGCAAGGACTCGATATTTTGAGGAGTTGCAGAGTGTGCGGCTGCAAAAAATGCCCAACCAATGGCAGGGGCTGTGTATTGGTCTTGTGCAATTGGCAGGTAGTCTTCCACAATGTGCAGATGGACAGACATATAATTATATATATTTATTTGCCGTTGCTAGGTGGTTGCTATGTTTATCGAGTGACTATAAAAGTGCTACTTGCAGTGAAAGGTGACAATTTGTTATCAGACAGCGATTATATCTTATTGGAGAGCGATTATATCTTATAGGAGAGCGATTATATCTTATTGGAGAGCAAGAATATCTAATCGGGTTCACGAAAACATCTAATTGGGTGCACTGTGATTCAATCAATAGCAACAACACTTCACATGCAAGTGCTTGCATTCAGATCAAACACAAGAACAGTTCAATGAAGCATACAGTAACTCGTACACTACCCAACTATTAATGTGGTTGGGTTTTGAATATCTATGGTGCCACTGTAGTTTCAGTCACGGAAAAGGGCGCAAAAAGCTTCATCCTATTGGAAGAACTGCGCAAACTGATTACTGCCATTCTACCGTACTGCAGCTGTCGAAATTTGTGCGTCGATGGTGGCCGATTCTTCCGCACAAGAGGACCCGGTCACGGCGGAAAGACATCTAAAGTAGCTAGCTAGCTACCGAACGAACAGAGACTCAGATTACGGTCAGTTCCGCCGCAGCTGATCACCGATCCACCTTCCTGTCCCACTGTCAGATTCCTCTGAGCCAGCTTGGCTCCCTCCGCCTCCAATGCCGTCGGGCTAACCTTCCGCCGACGCACGATTCACCAGCCAAGTATTGTTTGCGCCTCCGATCGTGTTGCAGGAACGGGGCAAGAAGTCTCCTCCGTAGGGGAAGAGGTTTCCGAAGGTGTAGCGTACCGACGTTTCTGCCTGACTCGCTTGGCTCCTCGCTAGCTAGCTCTCCTAAAGAATGAAAATGCATTGGATTCCCCCGCGCTCCCCTAATGCTTTCCTTATTTGGCAAGAAACCAATTAATTTTCACCCACGCTTCCCTTTGTACAGCAAATAAATCACTTATAACACCTCCTTTTTGGGATGTCTCTGATTTATAAGCACTCCCCCCTCAGGCGCTTTGCGCCCTCGGGCTTCATGCTTATAAATAAGCGACATCCCTCAAGGAGGTGTTATAACTAATACATATAAAAATATAGCAAAATTTTGTATAGAGGCATGATCATTGGTCTCGCTTCCTTTGCTGCTCACAAATTAAGCTGCAGACATGGATGGTTCTGTTATTGTGTCATTAAATACATGCTGGTATACGCTTGACGGGTGCACAATTTCACACTTTTATCTCTTACTTACGCTTGACCTTTGTAATGAATCCACTCGCACAGTAGCATAGCTATGTAACATTCTTGCAAAGCTGTGTGTTGAAACCTGACTTTAGTAGTTGTATTTTGTTGTGCACACATCCAGGTCTGCTGTCTTCAACTCTCCCCATCAGCAGTCCAGCACCTAGAAGAGAAGGTACTGACAGCAAAGACGGTAACCTGCCTTTGGACATCATGGCAGATGTCTTCACTTGTCTTCTAGTGGACCTGTTCACAATGCTGCCAGCAGGTGATGGCCAAGAACTCTTTGTTACCCTCTGCAAAGTTTACCCTACACCAGTGAATGCCAAGAGGTCCTTGGAAATGGTACGTTATAGATACAGTGAATGGCGTCAGTGCTTACTGGATGGAGCCACTGTGTTTTCAGAGACGTGCAATGCAACTTTCTTTCCAAGGAAGCCACCAATGGAAGGATTTGAGCGGCAGCTAAAGGAGTCTGGTCGAAGGTATCGATATGGTAGTATGGTAGATCAATATGCTAGTTCAATGCCTCAGTGTGACAGTGAGCGAGATGAAGTTCTGCAACTTTGTCGCACCCGGTGCTCAGTGTCTACTAGCCATATCTCTTTTCTGAAGCAGCTACACAAGCACCTACAAGAAGCCCATGCACCCCTTGAGTTTCAGCTGCAGCTTCTCGCTACTCAGGTCTCCAACTGTCTTCAATATGACTGGGCACGTAGGGGCTCCAGTTGCTATGGGAATAGACTTGGCTGTGTAGATCACAATCGCAATGATACTGTACTTGCCTCTGATGAAGTTGGATTCAGACTTCAAGCACTCAGGGATATGTGGTTGTTTTGTATGCTACCAGAGAATGCCCTTAACCTGCTAGAATCTGTGCAGAATCAAGCAACTCCCCGGGACTCTGATGTCATGTGTGATACCCTGATGTCTATGCTTGATTGTGAGGCATCTCTTCATTCACGCATCTTCAAACTTATATGCAAGATTAGCTTAAAGCCAGGATACATTCTCCATGCTGTGAATGTAATTGCTAAGGAACAGAGCAACGATGAGTGCAGGACCACTTTCATCCAGTGTGCTGAAGCTGTTGGAGCGTTATACAACCAGCATAAGGCTTCAGGTGCTGCTGAAGAAATTTTGTTAAAGCTAAGAGTAACTGCCATTGAACTATTACGCCAGGCAGTATGCTTCCCTGCAGGTGAGTCGCCACAGCCTGAAACAGTGTACGTGTTGCCCTCCATGGAAATTGATGTGCAGAGCCTGATGCAAGTTGTGTGTGACTCGGGGCAGGACGCATTGGCTGACTTGCTTGCTTTGGTGGTGTTGCGTCCTGGACAATACCTTCTACAGTCTTTAAAGAAATTAGATCAACTAAGCAACTACTACTTTAAGGACGGTGGTCCGTCAGAGCCTTTACAAGTGCATCCTTTCAATGAAACAGTGTCATCCTTGCTGGAAAAGAGGAAGAAGGAGATTAAGACACTTGTGGGTACATTTGGAGAAAGTAGGAGAGTAAGAAAAATGGTAAAAGACCTCCAAGCTTGTTTTCAATTTGTTGGAGATGAAGAAGCCTTTACTGCTTTCCTTTTGCAGAAACGGTTGCATCCTTATTGGAATATGGTGAAAACAAAATCAAAACGCTTGCGGATTCACATGCAGAAACTAGGAAAGTGAGACAATTCA
Source organism: Ianthella basta (assembly GCA_964019415.1). NCBI lineage: Eukaryota > Metazoa > Porifera > Demospongiae > Verongiida > Ianthellidae > Ianthella > Ianthella basta. Next base: position 4,997,765 of record OZ025876.1, read on the forward strand.
TCAATGATCTGACTTTAATCTCCTCACCACCAACAGAGAACTTGTATTCATTCCTATTCTGTTTTTTGTAAAAGTTCATAACCACCTCATATGCACTGCTTTCCTTTTTTGTAGTATGTGTGTCTCAATATTATAATACGTGCTTGCTCATTGTGTTGTCAAATGGCAGGTCGTGCATAGCCTGCTCAAGCTCATTACAACCATCAGGCTATGTACAATTGTGAATTTGCTGCAAAAAGCAACATAGAATTCAGCAGCATTGTCTGTTTGCACATTTCCTTGTGATTCGACCACTGTAAAGACATGTACTGGATAGGAGTAAATTAATAAATTGCCAGTGGACAGTTTTCTTGAGGTGTCTCTGAAACGTGATTGTCTCCATCCTTGGAAACAAGATGGCCGTGGGCACCTCAAGCTCCACTCCATTCTGTAATTATAGTCATTTTGACCTAACCATTCTAGAGCAGGCAATATTGTATACTTAATTAAATTTCATGCAGCTTAAGGTGCATGTGTCCTTATCCATTTTATTGAACATGTGCATTGGGAAACTCAGAGTCAATTACTCTTAATTGAGAAGATCAGTCCACATTTATCCAGTCCATTTTTAAGTTATGCATTAATTAAATGAGTTACAAATTAAATACACAATTTAATAATTTAGTAGAGGCTCATTGCTATGGCATAGCTAGGACTGGCAAATTCTTGAGCAGTCACGTAGCACAAACAGATTAAATGTAAAGCATTTGGACCACAAAGGTCTTCATCTGATTCAGTTACAATACTGAAGAAAGATGAGTGATTGGCCTAATATATGTTGGAGGTTTGCGCAGGTTGGAGGTATGTGCGTAACATATATACAGCACCCTAGTGATGTCATATATTTTGTAAGAGCAGGATGTCTTGATGAAGGTGACAAGTGACAGGTCACGATCATGAGTAGTAACAATAATATTGATTAATGAATATTGATAACAGTAATGATGGGTGAGGTGTATGAGTCATGAAAATGGGAAGGTGAAGGGACAAAGCCTACTCGGACCCAATCTGAACAGTCCATGGGTTGGTCAGGGTGGGTTCAGGACTGGGTTCCACACTGTGGACAACTCTAGGCCACTGCCCAAGTTCATGGTGTCCTCACTCAGCTTGATGTGGATGGCTTCACTTGTTCTTCTCTGCCAGTAATTGGTCATACCGCTTCTTTTCACTCTGGCGCCATCCCAGTCAGTCATGTGGTTCAACTCATGGGCATGGAGTGCATGCAATGTCGTTCTTTGGGTCTCCATGCTTGACCGGCTGCTTGTGTTCACCAAGTCTCACCATGAGCGTCCTCTTGGTTTCCCCGATATAGGTTTAACGGCATTCCTTACAGGGGACCTTGTAGACCACTTCTCTCTTCCTCTCCTCGAGAATGCAGGTCTTGACTCGCATCAGGGTCACATGATCTTCAGTGGGTCCTCACCTGTGGGTTCAGAGGGAGGGGGAGAGAGACGAGGTTGATGGGAGAGTGTCTTCCTTACCAGGTTTTCGGGAAGCTGTTGGCACACCACACACATAGGAAGTGTGCTTCATGTGCACACCTAAAAGAGTGTGCATATTGGGACAACTTGGCACACCTAATGTGGTGTGCTCAGGACACCAAACTTGTTCCAATGTAGTCTTGCGCCCATGCATGTCTGGCTTATGCCACATACAAAAATGCAGGAGCCTTATATACATCTTGTACTTATAGAAGGTAATACCAAGGGTTGCAAGCAGATACCTAAACTAAAGATTTCAACCATACTCAGCTAGTAGAACTGCTTTCATGCATGATAATCTCCATAATATTATATGGACACTTATGCGGCCAATTCATGGTTACTAACAAATTAATTTAATAGATTCAGTTGCAACTATTGCATGATGTTTTAGCATCAATATCAGTGACACAATTGTAGCTAAATACTTTAATGCAACATGCATAAATATCCAATGCCATGGTTACAATTGTAAACATTGCTTGATTGCTCTGTATATTATATTGTGAATTCTAATTATAATGCCCTACCTAATATTTGTTAATGAATACAATAATCCACTATACGTATTGCATGCACTCTGATGAATTATAATTGTGCAGTAGAAGCTACTTGATGGATTCTTCTACTAATTACATTATAATGTGGTTATACGCAACTTATCAGGTTTATATTACATGCACATGTTTTAATAATTTTTGTCATGAATTTAATGTATCAGACAGCACAGTAGTGCTGCCTATGTAGAGATGGTCGTGGTTGTTTGTATGCTGTAATCAGGCAGCATACAAAAGAAAAATAGTACTACTAAAGTAGTAATTATATAAAGTAGTGAGAATTTAACCAACAGTGTACCTTTTCAACCAAATAATACCACCAAACCAGTACAATTATACAACACTTCTGTGATCAGCCTCCATTAGATGCATGAATGATACTATGCAGCATTCTAGTCCATCATGGATGCAAGGGGGCGGATCGAGCGAGTACGCGACAGAGGAGACGCCCACGCGGCACGTGATCTTCCAGAAAGAGAGGGGTGGCCACGTGTATGCACGCTCGATCCAACTTGTCTATGCAGCAGCATTGACAGACGGCGAGAAAGAGCTCATTTACTCACCTGACAGTTCTCCAGCGGCACCGTACGACGCCTACCACTGCTATTACGAAGTGTGTGCTTACTTCCCGAATGTCGGGATTGCCTACTCTGCCAGACCTGTCCGTAGGGGACAGCTCGAAGTCGAGCTTAGAACCCAAGAAGGTTTACGGAGATGAGCCACCAGCTGCATGTGAACAGCCTGCCAAGAGGTTGCTTCCCTTAAAGGAGCTCTGTTGTCGGTTCGTAGGACAGAACCTTCCCTTTGGAGTTGTACAGCTGTATCCCTCACGTGTCCCTGAGGACGTGCAAAGAAGAATCGCGTTCTGGTCCTTTCCTACTGACGAGAGGAAGCTCATGGACTGCGCCAAAGTCATGGGAGGAGCTACTGTGGACGATATTAAGTGCGCAAGAGTAACAAGAGTAGAAGGCATGGTGCAATCAGGTAAGACATGAGCTGATGGTCATGACATTTTGTGGGTAGCTTGCTCTATCGTTTGAATTGATACTAATTGAGGCTGTCTCTTCATTATAATGACATTCTTGCATCAGGAATGTACCTTACAGGAACTGTCTCACGCTCTCCAAGCCTGGACCACAACAGAAGCTACCCAGGACAGAGTGCGAGTGAAGGCTTTAGAGCATACGTCCAGTTTGACAGAGGTTGTATTACAACAACAAAGTGCTCTTGTGGTGAGCAGAACTGGTGCAGGCATGTCTTGGCCCTCTGCCTGGCACGACTGGATGAGAGTGCTCCTCTCCAGCTCCACCCTCCAATATCAGAGACCCTGACCAACTTGGACCAAGACCAGCTCCAGAAGCTAGTTCAGTACTTCCTTGAGAAGTTGCCCCTTGAAGGTGTGGCTGCTGTCCAGGAGATTGCAAGCAATCTACTTGACAATGGGTCAGAAGCCAATCAATCTCCGGGAGCACCTGGTGAGTAGTCGAATTTTTATGCATTGTGTATGACAACCCTGTCTGTTACATTAGTCTTTCCAGCTGTGGTTTCTATCAGCAAGTGTGGTAGCATTCTCTATGTAGGATTGGCACAGGTGTTATTGTGTTTCCTTTTATTGGTACAGAGATAATATCCTATAAAGTGTCAAGAACCTCCAGAACTAGGCTAGATATAGTTATGTACAGTATAGCAGGAAAATTTCACAGAAGAAAATTTCACGATTTTGCTCAAAATCAAACATTTCGCGTTTTTAATTTCATGATTCCCAGTATTTTCACGATGTACAGCATTTCACGATTCCTAGCTATAAATCAGCCTTATGTTATTTGGAAAGACGACCAGAAGTGCTACTTTCACAGGTACACAGGGACTGTTGCACACGCTGATATGGCAAGACCTTCAAGAGCTACCTACACCACGGAAAGCTGCGTAAGAGGCTACCATGTCTACAAGGATGTATAGACCGCTACAGTTGGAGAGGAGCTGCAGTGTGCCAGGGAGAGCAACATTTCTACAAATCGTTGTGCAGTAGCAATACCGGAAGACAATGAGGTGGTAGGACACATTCTGCGGAAGATCTCATGCGTGTGTGCCCTGTTATTCCCCAAATCCATTGCATAACTAGCAACTTCAGCACGCTGCTTCAGCATCAACTTCTGACATGAGCTAGATGCTATTCCACACTTTAGATGTTCACACTTTTATTTTCACGAACGGCCCTTAACTTGCGAAATTCGCAAAAATACCGTCTTGCAAAACTCTGTACGCATGAGGTACTACTGGTAAATGCAAAGCATTGTGGGGCGAGCCTGAGGAAGTGCCGTGGCAGTGTTGGCTAGCATGTACTATCGGTTTCAACCTTCAAACACATCCATGCTTTTGCATGTGATGCTTTGCACGTGCATGGCCTGTATGCTTGAGTAGCAAAATAGCTATACGTACATGTGTATGTGCATATATCATGTAAACTGGAGTAATTTTGTCACTAGGGTAATTCCGTCACTAGGGTTATGTGTTGACTCTTCTTCCTTTGTGGTGAAGTATTCACTCAGCACAACACTGCTATTTTACAACCTATCTACTTTACTCTTGTATGTGGGTGTGAGTGCGCTCCTCAATATATACCCCATTGCCATGGCAACGCACTGGTGTGTGACTGCAATAAGAGGCCCATTCTGATGTTTAACTGCAATAGGAGCTCCAGGGCTCTTATATACCTTTACCAAATATGGTGATAGTGAGTTTAACAGAGCTGATGTATGTAAACACAAAGTCTTTCTGCTAGATTCTCAAGACAGTCCCATTTGAAAAGAAGTGGTAGCATTAACAACACAAATGCAGATTAGAAGCGTGCACCTCTAGGCCTACACCTGAAATTAGCTGCTATTGCAAGGATGCAGTGAAAAGGTAGGGTAAAACATGACCTCCTTCTCACTACACCCAATGCACGCAAACAAACAACGTAAGATGGTACATAACCAAGCCAGAGGATCCAGATCAACCAACACACTGAACGCACAGGCGAAGTACAGACAACATGTGATCTCGATTGTGAACACATGCATTCTGTTCCCTGCGCCAACAACAATGAACACACAAAACCATTACATCATTGTGAAGTGGTCTGTATGACAAATAGGAGTTTACAGTACATCATACGATAGCTACAAACAGGCAAAATCACCGCACGCCTTATAGGAATAATGATTAGTCTCGCATGCCAGACCGCTGCAGGAGGGGCTGGTATCATTGCATAGTCAACTTGTGTCCAGGACAAGATCCTGTACTGGCCAATCATATTTGCTGTGTACTATACATTGTCCTCCTAAATTTAGAGACATGGTGTCGGCTCACTCTGAGGATAGATTACTGGAGCAAGAACGAGCCATACAAGCCAAAAGGTCCAATTTCAGGCAATCCATAATTTACTCTGCAGATTACTACACGTACTGCGATGACACAAGAGTTTAACTGCTATTACACAACAGTGTTCATTCCTATGGACTAGTTGGCTTGTACACTACTGAAAGCGAAGCAAGTAGTCTTGATGCCCAAGGCGCCTTGGATTTGTTCTGTAGCATTCAATTCGGGACACTTCAATTTTGAAAGAGTTGCATAGGTGCCAATGTCCATGACATGCTCATCATCAGCAGTCCCCAGACATCTAATCAAAATAGCCACTGTACAATGCGTCTCACTCTTCATTATAATCATCCGTCACTGCTCCGTGCCACAATTGGCTGGCACAATACCAATTTAATGACATTGCTTGCACAGCGTGGCCCAGGCCCTGTACACCGATCCCATGGGATCCGCGTTGCCCTTCAGGGCTACCACTATTCAAACTAGCTTTCAACCTCCTGCTTGTCAGTTGTCAGTTACACAACTCAGTCACAACATGCACAGATGATAGCTAACTATATTGCCCTAAATGCTCTTTGCATGCATGCTTTCATTTTGTTTCAGTTCATGCAAGCTGTCCTGTATTACTCTTTTTGAGGCTGTTTGCATCTAATGTATAGCCTATTGTAATTTTCTATACAATACTATAAAATACTCCACTGTTGGTCCCTTTGTTGATGTTGCTTGCTCTGCTGCATTTGGTGGAACTGATCTAAAGTGCTCGAATTGAGGATTGTCAGTGTTCTCTCATGCCTTGCTTTGGTTGCAGATTTAACAGCAGGAGGGTGCCCTGGTGATACACCTGTGTGGCAGATGGACAAGAATTATATCATTAGAAGGCTGAACTCAGCCTATGAGATAAAGCTGAATAGAAGATATCATAGATACTGTGAATCGTCTACTCTCCAGAATTGTACAGCTACACTTATAGGATTCAAGGAGTTCAAGTTAGATTCCAGATTTAACAGTGCCCTACAAACCCTTCTGCTGTACGAAGATGACAACTTGTCCATTGCTTTGAAGTGGGCTTTAGAGAAGTTTTCACTCATTAAATGCAAGGAAGTGCATGTGCATGAATATCCACAACAAGACGCTATGACGACAGACCTGAAATGGTAAGTGTCATGTAGATAATGAATACTAGGTATAGGGCACTTTTAGTTTGACATTCCACACCTGCTTTTCAGCAGTGTAAAGTAGCTGCATGTTATGTGTCATCTCAATTATGTTTGAAGAGGGGTGTCTAGGTAATAGTTAAATGCTGACCAAGAGGTGTCGCTGAGATTTAGAGCACGAGGCAAGAGGGCGCGAAGTGCCCGAGTGCAGAGTGGTCTAAATCTTCAGAGACACCGATTGGTCAGCATTTAAGTGTTATAGATCCCAACGATTGGGCAAGGAGCGGCAGCGAATCTGTTTCACTACTCGTACTTGCGTCATCCCGCGTCTTCCGGAAGTAGTTAGCAATTTCTGACAATGGCCGAGAAAACGTCGTTTGGTTATTGGGTTTGTCATCTCACAGCAGACGTTCCTAAAGGTCGGCAGTGGATGCAGCGCGTAAGCTAAACGTAAGCTTACTCACTGTCAGCCCCGTCAGCCACAGCATTTCCCAGAGCGGTGTCCTAAGCCTGTTCCCAGCTCGTAATCAGTTCCTTTCTCGGCTCTGGTTCGTAGGCCGCTGCATGCCGGATTGTTGCATTACCCTGTTTGTCGATGAAACAAGTAACCCGAGCGAACTGTGCATCGTATGTTGTGGAGTTAGCTACTATTGTTATCGCAGCTGCAGTTTCTCTGCTATAGACCACGGGCCCAAGCCACGCCCATGCTCTAAATCGCTATTTAGAGCATAGCACGAACGACGCATATGCCACGCCCATGCTCTAAATTGTTATTTAGAGCTGCTCTAAATTGTTATTTAGAGCTGCTCTAAATTGTTATTTAGAGCATAGGCGCGAACGCCACGCGTCGAATTAGAACACGGCTAGACGAAATAGACCACGGCGCGAAACAACACCCGGGGTGTCTACAATGTTTAGAAACATCGTTTAGATGCACGTTACCATGGCAACGGGATCTATATTGCTATTTAGAGCATAGGCGCGAACGCCACGCATCGAATTAGAACACGGCTAGACGAAATAGACCACGGCGCGAAACAACACCTGGGGTGTCTACAACGTTTAAAAACATTGTTTAGACGCATGTTACCATGGCAATGGGATCTATTAATGTAATAAGCTTCGCATTCTCTTGTATTATCCTAAACAAGAAGCCAGCCATGAAGTTGACTGCTGGTAGAAAGGTTATTTGTCTCATTGTAGGGTAATAGACATAGACATATTCATAATAGACATATTCCAGCGCCACACGTGCACAATACCTGGTGTAATGATTATTGGATAGCAGATACATAAGCAGACATCACACATCAGAAAATCATGGGGGTACAGGTATAGGAACCTGCCTTCCATCACTTCCAAGGCCTCTCTCTGATACTGTCAATCCCAGTGATGCAACCAATTGGTCGTCCCAGTAGAGTGGCCATGCCTGGGTCAACTGAATGGAGGCAGAGGCAACAGAGAGCAATGCTTCTTTTGTGGTAGAGTTGATGCAGATTAGCTTGGACTTGTCGTGGTTGAGCTGGAGTCCCAAGTCAGCTGCTGCCCTATCAACCAGTTCCAGGTCATGGAGAACCTTTTCCACACTCCCTCCCAGAGTTCCATCATCAAAGTAGAAAACCTGGGAAGTTCACTGCTACTCCAGTGTCATGGACTGTGAGACAAAACAGTAGGGGGCCCAGAGGATCCCTTTGCTGGATGTCCTCTGCAGATTGTAGAGAGTCACCTCCGAAAAAGAGGGTGGAGGGTGTACTGTAAGCAAAGTGGGCCAAAGGGAAATCTCTGGAACCTTCTCATTCACAGCCATGAGCATCTTGTCACATCAGTGGAGTTAAATGCATTCTTCATGTCAAGCTTAAGAAGAGGTTGTCTGACGGCAGGTTGCAGAGGAACATGCAAGCGACATGACTGCTGACAAGTAAAAAGGTACTTACCTCTGCATACAGGTTGACGAAAGTTGAAGTTTTGCCACTGTGCTGGGAGGCCTTTTCGGAGAATCCCACTCCTCATCAGCAGTACTGGGCAGCATCCAGATGTCACCAAGCAACCGCGTTGTACGCGATTGGTTGGTGCCATCCGTCTGTGTTGATGTTAAAAACGTCGTTTCACCCGAAAACAGAGAAAGCATCGTGGCATGGGTAAATAAATGGAAGCTGCCCAGTGCTGCTGATGAGGAGTGTGATTCTCCGAAAAGGCCTTCCAGCACAGTGGCAAAACTCCAACTTTTGTCAACCTGTATGCAAAGGTAAGTACCTTTTTTCTTGTCATTTACCTACTCCAGCTAGATGGAGTCAATTCTCTTTTTGCTGACTGTTGCACCCTTCGTGGGACCAGACAGCTTTGCCTACTGTTGCGCCCTTCGTGGGACCAGATGGCAGTCATACACCTTCGTGGTGATGTTGTTACCCCTTACATCGCGGTGACATTCCGGCATGGTGTTAGTCTAGCCACGTCTTTTGTTACAGACATGACTGCTGCCTTAGCACCAAGTGGGGCCTGATAACCCAATTGGTGGGGTGCAAGGAGAGCACTCATTGCCTTCACCACGCGAGCGCCAGCACATTTGACAGCCAAACATCAAAGGGTGCACCACACAGCAATAGGCCTGACACTTCTGTTAGTCTTTTCTAGCGCAACCGAGGATGCACCAAGAAGAAAGTGCAAACTGAAGGAGTAGTTGGTCCGCCAAGGACAAGGTTGACAAGGGCCCTCAACAAGCAGGGGGCACAGCTGCCGGCAGAGTGGAGCCTTGAGGTGCTGCGGCCAGTGGCCATCCAGCCCTCCGGCCAATCCACAAGGAAAGGTTTGATGGCCCTGGCCACCTCCTCACTGTCCTCATGCAGGGCCTGGTCAGATTAGGGTTTCAGTGGAATAATGCATGGGGGAGTTCTGATGAGGAGCTGAATGGTTGCTCTTCAGGGCGACCAGAGGCTCACCACTGTTAGGAGCAAAGGACTCTAATGAGCTAGCCATTTGGATAGCACCTTCTGAAGTCCCTTCTTCTAACTTTGCAGCTACCCTAGGTGCCATGGTTTGAAAGAATTGTCACTGGGCTGGGGCGGATAATTGTTGGAGGGAGAGTGGTAGTTGTCACTCTTTACAGAACCTTGGCAACAGTCCCTCACCAGTCCATGAATGTGTATGTTTTTGTCTTATCTGAGAGGTATAACACAGTGGTAAATGGCGCAGACAGCTCTACAAGATGGATCAGAGTTGCTTGCTGGGGCCGCGGAAGATGTGCAGGGGCTGGCGGAGATGCCGGACCCTACCAGTGCCATTGCGCTTTGACGAGCATTTCATGGCACCACGGTGCCACGGTAGGACTTCGAAGATCACGGACTTGCCGTGTCCTGTTGGAAGACAAACTACAGTGTCCTTCCCGTTCACAATGCAGAGTATAGCAGCCACCTGCTGCTGAGATAGGGTAATTCCGTCTCGCTTCAAGCTCGACAAAGAAAGCGCAATGGCACTGGCAGGGTCCGGCATCTCCGCCATCTTCCGCTCCAAAAAACATACTTGTCGATTGTCGGCTTACTACACTCTATGAATACTATTGCCCCAATTTCTGGGCAGTAGCATCTCATTGGTCACAAGTCACGTGCAAGGTGTGAACTAATCGCTATGTTTGCTAGACCATCCTTTCCCTTCCGCGCCTCCTGGCTGCTTGTTAGGACGGTCTAGCTGGCTAGACTAAAGAAAATTAGAGACCTCTCTAAGTTTTAGTTGCAAAATAGTGCAGTAGGTGACATTTTCTAAGCTGGATAGTCACCTAAAAGCCTCACTCTAGGTAACTACCCCACACATTGTATGCATATGTGTGATATCAGGCAGCTTGAAAACTTAAGCCATACGAAGCTGAAATTTAAATGGCATTGTTTTCAATCTCTCTATATAATTTTAGGGTAGAGTGGTGCTTCTGCCGGATGCTACTCCCTGTGATGCAGATATTCTTTGCCAGCCCAACCATTAGTAGCAGTGCCAAGGAAGATGTGACTGAGTGCCTAGCGCAGTGCTTGCAGCAGGACCTGCCCAGCCCAATTGTTGAGCTACTCAACTGCTTCAAGGAAATTGCTACCAACACAGTGTTAGCAGACACGAAGGGCTGCAGCCAATTGCTTTCTCATCTTCGGCAAACATTGTTGAGCCACTCTCAGCTTGACAGCAGCGCTGGAGGGCTTGCAGTCAGTGATCCTGCCCTTCTCCACTGTGCCATGGCAGTTGTGCAGTACATGGATTTTTACAATCACGGTTGTGCCCCAGAGATGGAAGGAATTCTTGTCACTATTTGCAACTTGGTCTTCCCAGCAATCCTCACTGATGCAGCGTCTCTAGAAGAGTTAACAGCCATCCGTGTTGACCATGGTTTGCAAAAAATGAGCCTTCCCTTACTGCTGGAGTATGGTATTACACTGCTGCATTGCATATCTAGTCCTGATCTGGCTGCTGAGTTGATCTTCAAGCTAATGGGAAACCAGCTGCTTGTCAAGAATTGCAGTAAAGAAATTCTGGTAAGTGGAGAATTCAATGGTTTATGTGCCTTGTATCAGCATGTACGTAATTGGGCCTCATTTCACACACTCTTTTCATATGGGTGATGTGAATCAGTGTGAGGTCATGCAGTTGCTTTAGAGGAGAAGCATGCCTAAGAGTGGTAACCACGCAGTGCTTGAACTTGCAGCCTTTGAATTCACCGCAGATACTGCTGTGGTAGTTGATGTATCACACATGCACCCACCATGACCACACACTTTTGATTGCATTGTATTTGTGCAAGTATATGCACACTCATGCTCACCCCTGCAATTGTTCATGCATTTAGTTATGGTGCTTAGTCAGACACTTCACTGGAGGATGTTTAGCAACACAAGTACATGCATATGTCCCTGCCAATAATTCCAGCTGTATACGGATTTTAGGTAGGCTCTGTTTCATGCAGGCTACATTACACTTATGATTGCAGTCGATATGGGCCTGAATATCTATAGGGTAAAGGATGCTCTAACGTGGCACTCTCCCAAAGAAGGTGGCAGAGCAAGTTGAGCTCTTGTTCTTGATGAGTAAGCAAACTTAGGTCGGAGAGAAGCACAGTGCTAGGCTAAATAGGCTGCACCACTGAAGAGAGAGAGTGACCCCTGAAAAGTGAACTAATATGGTGGAAGGCACACTGCTGAAATATCATGAAACCTGAGCCAACAGTCTGTCATTGTTGACATGTTCTGTGAATCTCCCAAGTTTTAAACCTGCTAATTTACTTTTGCGGCAAGTTTTGTGCCCGCCAATGTTTCCCACTATACAGTAATACCAAGAGTAGATAAGAGATGAGAGTACACAACCACGTACACCCGCCTGTAACAACATTTTTCTAAAATGGCACAGCAAAACGTCATGCATTGGCATGGCTGCGTATAATTTATTCTGACGTAATGGCAATGGCTGCGTAGCTACATAGAGTGACACCTACGCAATATGTTCACAAAGACAGAACGAGTTCTACCAAGAGTTCGAAGAGTTGACAAAGCATTCGATAGGAGATTTAGCAGGAGTGATCAGCACAGAGCTGCGTAATGCGATGCCAAGCACACACAGACCAGTGGATTGAGTTAATAGTATTCATCCATTACATCAGAATATTAGCAGCGTTACCATGCCCACATGTGATGTGCTGCTACGGCAATTTAGAAAAATGCTGTTATACACGCAGGGATACGCAGTTGCGTACTCTCATCTCTTATCTATTCTTGATAATACTTAACACCAGACCCTTTTACACATGGTGTGCACATGATATGGCTTGATTTTGATTGCTATGTATGTCTAATTTATGTTACCTTGCATAATTTATTATTCAGATTTATCACAACTGGGCAAAAACGGCAATGATCACAACTGTGGATAAAGCTGAGATCTTCACAAAGGCATGTCCTGAGGTGATTTCTAAGCTAGCTGACCTCTCCATAAAGTGGTTGCAACAAACCTGCCTTGATCTGGGAAGTTTTCCTAATCCCACTATTGTGCTGACAGTGATGTGGAACATGATGAGACTGGTGTGTCGTTGTGGAACAGGTGACTGTCTGAAGGTAGTCAGGCAGATGACTGAGAAGCTCATTTGTAAGTTCACACTCTATAGAATGTTCTATGGGTGTAATGTTCCTTGTCTTGCATATGGTACAGTGCATGGAAAAGGTAATGGCGACCAAAAACTGGCAATAACTTTCGCCTTTTAATCAGTAATGAGTGGCAATCGGTGAAACAGTAACTGTTAGCATGCAATGGTTACCAGTTAATGTGACGGCATCGGAATTATATGCACAATGGTATGTTCCAGGTGTTCAGTGATAGCGAACAGCAGGGAGGATGGTCTTAACTGCAAACAGCAGATCATGCAGCTTTACTTCAAGCCTGGAGATGTCCAGTTAGAGAATCATCAAAGTCCTAGTAAAAGATAGACTCAAAATCCCCAAGACGACTGATTGGACCACAATTTCCAGGTACAAGGTGTGCGTAATGTGTAACTCCATTTCATCTGCCAAGAAACGTTGGCTAGTCTCCTACCTAAACTACCACTCGTCTGTCAGCCATTGTGATGTGACATTATTTTACTATTCCTCGAAAACATGGAGGCTACGAAGCAGTTTGAGCTCTAGGTTTAGAGGCTGATTGGTTGACGCTGCAAGCTCACACTTGAAGTACTGGCTATCACTGAAACCATAGATACTCAGTTTAGGGTTGAGTATCTATGCTGAAACACAAATGCAAGCCGCTACATACATACGTGTGTGCGAAACCGTTAACCATTAAACGGTAACCACCACTGGTTAACATGTTGTGACGATCAGTACCTAACCCATTGGTGCCTAATGACCGGAAAACTGGTCAGTATTATGCAACCCCTATATGCCGAATGACTGGTTTTCTGTTCACTTCCAGTAGGGTCTAAAGTCGAGCCTCTTCTGAAGCCTAGAAGAAAAGTGCCGTCATTTTAACACTGCCACTGCAATGTATAGTATCTTGTTAGTTTACGTTGCCCAAAACAAGGCATTTGCAAATAGCGAAGTATGCAAAGTTGCATGGTAATCGATACCATTTTACAACTTTTCCACAGAAAGGAGCCTTCTCCAAGCGCACTTCCGGAGATCCCCAAATATTTCCAAGAAGTGGTCCACAATCATGCATAGAGACTTCCTTGCAGATTTCAATTTCCAGCGCTGTCATTTGTGGGTAGATTTGACAAATGGGACCCACTTGTTGCTATTTGTCGATTTTGAGTTAGCGGTACTGGGTGGAAGTACAGTAGATGAGCTCCAGATCTCCAGAATTTGTAAGTAGTATTTACACTTTGTATTTCACATCACCAATCACTTGCCCACTCACAACTACCGATGTTACACAAAATTTGTAATAGACCAGTTGCATGTAAGCGATGGTATGTTAGTTGATGACAACTCATGTAGACTACTGCCTGGCCTGCATGGCCTGTATCTATGGCAGAGCACAGCCACAAGCTGTTCAAGTCCTTCCCCATTTGCAGCACATCACATACAATCACAGAAACAATTTTTCAATGCACTTTAACTTTAATTTAACTATTTGTTCGAATGGTGACATAAGGAGCAAATAATGGTGACATAAGGATTTGCTCCTTATGTCACCATTCGAACAAATATGTTTGATAACAGGACCCCAATGATGACATCACTAGGAGTGAAATTCATCAAGACTTATACACAACTGGTCTGTTACTAATGGGTATTGCTGTCTCCCTCTTATGCTGGGGGTATTGTCCTTTATTAGTTTCTTCTCTGGCCTTTGTGGCTTTGCAGTTTATAGTGTTTGCATTTGTGTGTGTGTGTGATGGCCGGCATTGGCTTAAACTACAGTACACATCTTAAAATTGTACCATTACCCAAACTGGTACATAGCAACTTGTTAACTCATTATGCCCAACTTCAACATTTGCACACGTGCTTCAAGGGCCCAAATTCAAAATGGCAGATGACATATTAAAATGAGCTTTGGAATTGGTCATACTGTTCCAAAAGTAGGCTGTGACATGATCTTGACCCACCTCGATACCCTTTGTAAGTGTGAGTAAGACAAGAAAGGAGAGTAGTCACTTATTGTCAACCTGCTGCCACTTCTGCAATACATGGAATGTACCCAAGGACCATTTTGATGTTGGTCTACTTGTTTGCAAGTGGCCTGCTTCTGTGTTAGTTGCTGGCACGCATTGCTGGTGGTTCAGTTACTGTTCTGTTCATGTAGAAGATCATGGCCACAGGACTGCCAGTTGCTGCAAATGACTCGAAGCTGTTGCTTTGGTTTTGGGCATGGACAGGAAGTGTTCTAAATTTTTGTCATAAGTGGCTGTAAATGGCTGCGCGCATGCTAAGAAAAAGTGAGGAAGTAAGCCAGATGCTCATTGCTGTCTTTGTTTCATTCGGCTACAAGTCCTGTTGATGCTGTTCATTTTCATTCAGTTGGTGCCACAATGGACTTCAGTGATCACGAGTTGCAGTAGCCTTGACCTGCTGTTGCATGGTCATTTCAAAAGCAGCAATTTCAATGAAGACACCCCTTGAGAGAGTGTGCTCTGATGATTTACCTTTGCTCTAATGTTTTGTCCTAAATTCTAACTATTTAACTAACTAACACCTTCAACAGTTTTGTCCATTCCAGCTCCAATGGCACCAAATGCGAAATTTTCCCTAACGGTAGCTGTTAACTGTGGTGCAGATTCCACTTAACACTTAATGTTGGTATTCAGACTAAATGGCATCCAACATTGGTGAGAAGTAACGTAGAGGTGGTTTCAGTTGTGGTGTGTTATTTATACTACAACTGATGCTGAATGGTAGAACAAATTGTTGTACTTCTGCCTTTATTTGTCATAGTTACTGTATAGTGTAGGCACACGGATGCAAATCAATTCCAGTACTCCACAATTACTCCTCTATTTTGAAGAAGATGCAGAGCAAGTGTTTATATAACTCTGTTCTCTTCAGCTGCACTTATCTCACTATATAGGCTCATTGTTGCGTCATATGTGAATGAAAGGCTTTTGAGCATTTTACACAGCATAAATGTCATACAACATTTTAGGACATTTCAACCTGTGTTTCCTTGTCAGCTGAACAACTGAAAAATGAGCGAGAGGGAGCTAATAAATACTAAGTAAACTAATGACGTCATAAAGAAGGATGAGTGAAAAGGCGGGAAGTTTAAACCTTTTAATTACCAACGGCACATATATGCATCAAGGTATTGCATGCACTTAAGTGCCAATGACGCATATATGTGTCAAAGACAAGGCGCACACGTTTATGGTGTTTTTCATCTACTATGAAAGGACAGCAGCTCAGAGTGGTTTGTAGAAAATTTACTAGTCCTCTGTGCGAAGTCTGCCACTGCGCAAGATAAGTAAACGCATGTTTGGTGGCGTGTTGTAAGTACACATGATCAATGTGGAAGCAAGTTAGATGACAAGGAGGTAATGCAATATGTGAATATCCTACATATTGAGCCAAAAGAGCAGTGAATGTGGAAACTTTTCTTCCTTTTCGGCAAAGCATTCTTCAGACCTACTGTAACTTTGCTGCCCACATTTCGCATACTGCCTTATGGCAGATCTGAAAAAAAATGTAAGTTTCTTGTGGCAAGTACTGTACCTGTATTCATCGTACATGCATAGAACAGTACATTTTTATGACACATATACTGTATGTATTGAAACCAGACCTTAGTTTACTAGTGGTATTTTGTTTTGCACACAGGTCTGCTGTCCTCAATTCTCCCCAGGCATAGTCCAACACATGGAACAGAAAGTGCTGACAGCAAAACCAGTGACCTGCCTTTGGACATTATGGCAGACTCCTTCACTTCTCTGCTAGTAGACCTGTTCACAATGCTGCCAGCAGTTGATGGCCAAGAGCTCTTTGATACCCTTCACAAAGTTTACCCTACACCACTGGATGCCAAGAGATCCTTGGAAATGGTATATTATGAATACAGTGCATGGCGTCGGCGCTGCTTAGATGGAGCCACTGCATTTTCAATGACTCACCATACAACTTTCTTTCCAAGCGAACCGCCATTGGAAGGCTTTGAACATGAACTAGAAGAGGCCAGTCGAAGGTATGGATATATATCAAGTCATCACCACTCTGCCGCAAGACCAGAACCTCATTGTGACTGTGAAAGAACTGAAATTCTGCAACTTTGTCGCACCCAGTGCTCAGTGTCTACCAGCCATATCTCTTTTCTGGAGAACCTACACAAGGCCCTACAAGAAGCCAATGGACCCTTTCAGTTTCAACTGCAGCTTCTCACTGCTCAAGTTTCCAACTGTTTTAGTTATGACTGGGCACATCCTGCCCCTGTTTTTATTTACAACCGGCGTAGATGTGGTTACGGTGGTTTCAATCCCAGGGAATCTGTACTTGCATGTAATGACATTGGATCTGCTCTTCAAGCACTCAAGGCTATGTGGATGTTTTCAATGACACCAGAGAGTGTCCTTAGCTTGCTAGAATCTCTGCAGGATCACGCATCTCCACAGATCTTCAATATCATGTATGATATCCTGATATCTGTACTTAATTGTGCGGCATATCTTCATATGCACATTTTTGAGCTCATCCACAAGTTTACCTTGAAACCAGGATACATTCTCCATGCTGTGAATGTTGTTACCTGCGGTATATCTGGTAAGAATCAGGACAGTGATGAATGCAGAATCACTTTCATACAGTGTGCTGAAGCTCTTGGAACATCATACAACCAGCATAAGGCACTAGGTGCTGATGAAGAAACATTGTTTAAGCTCAGATGTAATGCTGTCGACCTACTGCATCAGGCAGTATCCATCTCTGTAGCTATGTCACCACAGTTAGAATCTGTGTACCAGTCAAGCTCCATAGGAGTAGATGTACTGAGTCTGATGCAGGTAGTGTGTGACTCAGGGGAGGATGCCTTGGCTGACTTGCTTGCTGTGGTGGTGATACATCCAGGAGGCTGCCTTTTGCAAACTCTGAAGAAAATGGATCAACTTGGTGACTACTATTTCAAGGACGGTGGTCCATCAAAACCTTTGCAGGTGTATCCTTTCAAGAAAATGGTTTTATCCTTGCTGAAGAGGAGAAAGAACAAGATTCAGACACTTGCAGACTTGCATGGAGATTCTGGAAAAGTTAGAAAACGTATTGTTGACCTCCAGGCTTGTTTTAAGTTTGTGGGAGTGGAAGAAAACATCAGTACTTTCCTTTCACGGAAACGTTTACATCCCTATAGTAAAAAAGGAAAAATGACATCAAAACGCTTGCGGGTTCACATGGAGAAGCAGCCTGAGG
This sequence comes from Ianthella basta, assembly GCA_964019415.1. Taxonomy (NCBI): domain Eukaryota; kingdom Metazoa; phylum Porifera; class Demospongiae; order Verongiida; family Ianthellidae; genus Ianthella; species Ianthella basta. Next base: position 5,015,701 of record OZ025876.1, read on the forward strand.
AGAGTTGTCAATGACTTCAGTGTACTCAGGCATCCTTACCGTGCACCAGTGTAAAACTCCTATACAGTTCCCGTTCCAAATTCATAATAATGATAGTTAATTTTAGAACAACGCAACTTTGCATTAATTTGCTTTCCTCATTCTGTAGGACTGTACGTATTTGTGCCTTTAGAATAATTAAATTAAATGCTAATTGCTGCTGTGCTGTGTTTTCAGAACAGCCTAATGACAGACCATGCATAGTTTGCATTAGGAGCATACAATATGCATCATGCAAATGCATGTACTTGGCGATGCAGCACTTACAATTATCCCCTGCCATGTAACACTAGCAACAATTTGCTATTGCATCTCAGCTGTCTGTGATTATAAGCTTCAAATGATCAGACCTAGGTTTTCTCTGTGGCAGGCCAGCATGCATAGGTTGCTCGTATTAGGCTACTATGTACAGTGTGGATTAGCAGCAAAAACAACATGGAGAGCAGCAGTATTATAATTGTATGTTTACAAATTTTGCTTGTGATTCCACCACTGCAAAGATACGTATGTTCTGGATGATAATACTTCAAATTCTTCAACTACTAGGCTGACCAGCTGAGTATTTGCAAATTGCTGATAGTGTCTGAAAAACTTTGCCCCATATACATACTGCAGTGGGATAATTATACACCTTCATCAATGCTAACATCTAAACTGACATGCACATGACCCAATGAGAACATTTTGGTTCAAAGTTATTACATGTACTTGATGTAATGCAATTACAGACTGTGAATTACAAATTGTACAGTGTACACACACTATATACAATCTTGCATTAGAATCATCAGTGTATGCATTTAGGGTAATTATATAAGTTACTTCATGGACTGTTAGCTGTTTCATCATGAGCTGTCCTGCAGTGGCTGTGCAAGCTAGTGGTCCATTCACACCCTGCTATCAGTGCTTGATCCAGAATAGCCTGCAGGGCCTGGTCACGGTTCAGTATATGGTTCCAAAGAGATATGGCTGAGAGGAAATATACAAAGCACGATGGGGAACCTGGGCTACATACACAACACAGACTACACATGTACATGAACAAGTGTGTTTAGCTATAGAATGCATAACTGTATCACATTTGGTGGCTACCAAATAGCATGCAACATTTGATCCGACAAGTGGACTAGACTACCATCCCATGATCAATGGACAATGGTTCGTGCATGCATTAATCAATGTGTAGAGGGAATGCAGCAAAGGTGCTCACTCATGTACACAAGTAGAGTACGCATGCATATAGGGTACATGAGACTTTAATAATGAGATGAGATGGCACCTCTAGAGTGCCTTTACAACTGGATGTAATGGTCTGATATTACACACAATATGACACCTCACCCTGCTTCTTCCCTTCGCTCCAACTTCAACATTCATCCCACTCCCAGGGAGCACAGGTCACAGGCTTCGCCTACATGCATGTGCAGAAAACAGGAAAGGTGGATCTTGAACATTACGGCCATACGTACCGACAATATTCTATACAGCATGCCACTGATCCCATAGTAACACCACACATGTGCATGCCTACCCTGCCTGCCCAAAGACCCATGCATAATTGCATACTGGTGCAAGACCTAACCCTCCACTTCTTAGTGCTGGTAACGTAATATCAACCAACAGGGTTGCATTAAACAGCCGAGTAGTGTTATCTATGTATGCTTGCATGTGTAGGGATGGCTTTTTAACTGTTTCTCTCAATTAAACCTTTTACAGGACAAGACAATTCACTGTAATTTCTGATGACTAAACTATGTTGCTTCAAACGCAGTCTTTCACTCATGTAACAATGCCCTTCTATTAATTAAGAAGTATAGTAGCTACTTGTCACCTCTTTGCCTTTTGTATTCATTGTGTCATGGCGCCTCTGTATGCCTTTCCATTCTTACAAATTTCCCTTTAATCTTATCAAATTTTAATTTACCTCTTGTACATACATTCTGTTAATAATTTCCACCATGTTCCTTGCTTCCTGTATGTGCACACATGCCTCATATGATCACATCATCATCTGACTGTCCCTTTGTATGTAGATACGTTCTAGTGGCTGTAATTATATTCATTGATAAAGCCAGATGTTCTTGTATAACTACAAGCAAGCTCATGGGAGTTGCAAATAATTGCTAATCATGATGGATTGTTCTGCTGTGCGGCCCTAAACCATTGCATGCATGCTCTTACTAGCTCACACTCCATGTCTCTAGCTCTGCATTGCAGTTAAAAGTATCAGTGCATGTGAGAAGGGGCTGTACTCAACCTAATCTCTTATGCAATATGCATATGGGCAAATAGGCAAATTTTGCTCATGCCCTTTCCCGCGTCGTCGTTAGTCACGTGATCTTCCAAGAAGCCAACCAGCTTCTTAGAATCGGTTGACTGTGTCCACTTTCGTGAGTTAGCTGAACGAGAGAGAGTCAGGCATCATGTGCTCCCGTGGTAGTTCTCGAGATTTGTCTCACTACGGTGACGATGTGGACGAAGATGGATATGCTTACTACCCGGATGAAGACTCCGTTGGTGGCTTTGCCCATTCTGTCAGGCGTGTCCGTAGGGATATCTTGGAGTCGAGCATAGAACTCGAGAAATGTTTCGGAGATGAGCCACCAGATGAACGGCCTGCCAAGAGGTTGCTCCCCTTAAAGGAGCTCTGTTGTCGGTTCGTAGGACAGAACTTCCCCTTTGGAGTGGTACAGTTGTATCCCTCACGTGTCCCAGAAGACATGCAACGAAGAATTGCGTTCTGGTCTTTCCCTGCTGACGAGAAGAAGCTCCTGGACTACGTCAAGGTCATGGGAGGAGCTACAGAGAATGACATTAAGTGTGCAAGAGGAACAAAAGTAAAAAGCATGATACAATCAGGTGAGACGGTCAGCTAGCCATAGTTATATGTATAATTTGATTGTTTAATTATTGTTGTGACTGTCATTTCATCGTGACATCTTTTGCAGGAATGTACCTTACAGGAACAGTCTTATGCTCCCGGAGTACATGCAGTGGCTACTCAGGAGGGGAAGAAAAAGAGAGCTTCAGAGCATACGTCCAGTTTGACAGAGGGTGTATTACAACAACAAAGTGCTCTTGTGGTGAGCAGAACTGGTGCAGGCATGTCTTGGCCCTCTGCCTGGCACGGCTGGATGAGAGTGCTCCTCTCCAGCTCCACCCCCCGATATCAGAGACTCTGACCAACTTGAACCGAGACCAGCTCCAGAAGCTAGTTCAGTACTTCCTTGAGAAGTTGCCCCTTGAAGGTGTGGCTGCCATCCAGGAGATTGCAAGCGGCCTGCTTGACAAGGGGTCAGAGATCAATAAAATTCCAGGAGCACCAGGTGAGCATGTGCTTGCTTTTTGTTTGACAACCCTGTCAGTTCATTTGCCTACCAACTGTGGCCTCTTACATGCAGTCATAATATGTATGAACATTCCTACTGCATGTCGTTTATGTCCACTACCAGCAAACATGTTGACACAAGATGAGCGTGTGGTTTTATCATTCTGTGTGTTACCATAGCTATGTCTGTGAATGTACATATTTTGTGTGTAATTTGAAGGCTGAATTGTACACTGATTCATGCAAAACTCTATGCCAATCCACTTCTATTACCAAGAAGGCATTCCTATATATTTCCTGATGGACATCATGCTGTCCAAGGCTTGATGGAGGTTGTGGTGTCATTTCCATAGCTTTCCACTGTATGGCAAATGGGCTTATAAACTGCTTGCTCTGCTATGTTAAGTGTTAAAATTCAGTGTTCCATTGCTTTGGCTGCAGATTTGACAGCAGGAGGGTGCCCTGGTGAGAAACCTGTGTGGCAGATGGACAAAAGTGTTATCATCAAAAGGCTGGACTCAGCCTATGAGGTAAAGCTTGACAAAGTATATCGTGGATACTATGAGTCCTCTTCCGCTCTCCAGAGGTTTACAGCTACACTTGTAGGATTCAAGGAGTTTACCTCAGACTCTGGACCCAACACTCCGTCTGACCTGCACACCCTTCTACTGTATGAAGATGACAACTTGTCCATTGCTTTGAAGTGGGCTTTAGAGAAGTTATCGGCAGAGATTTCCACGAAAGTGTATCAACATCCATATTCACAGCTTGGTGTTATGAACAAGGACCAGAAGTGGTAAGTGCCAAGTAGATAACATATATGTGGCAGGCGCAGTTAAAAACGACGAATTAGGCATATCTTGGCGAATTTCACTTTTTTACATTTTCCGAAGGATCACACCTAGATCTAACTTTCCACCGAGTTTCAAGGTCATCTTGTACTTCTACGCGACGATTTGCGATGCTATTTGTCAATACGCATTTTGGACGAACGGCCATTTTAGAATACAGTATTTATATTATAGGGATACTTTGCAATACATATAAATAATGTATTGTGCAATAGGAGAGCTATTATCAATATACGTTATACCGCGTACAAATGAATGTACTAGAGTGTATACTTTTCGAGGAGTGGAAGTGCAACACTATGTTTTGACTGTTCCTTCGCTCTTGCTGCTCTTGCGCATCATTTTGAATGTGTACTGGCTTTATCTATTTCCTTGCGAAGTTCTGGTTGTGCTGTTTTGATGCAGCGTCGTGCATATGCTCCGACAGGGACTGTGCCCTTCTAAGTTTAACTTGCTGCTCATGAAGGCCTTTCTGTTGCACAAGGATAACAGGTGCTGAGGCCAGCCTGGCGCCCAACGATGAAGAAGCTCGTGAAATCTAGCGATATCGGCCGGGCAGACACTGAGAAGATGACAAAGCAACTGCAACGAGAACTTCACAAGGTCCGTACGTACACAGTCTGCCCAGAATAGCAGCAAGAACGATAACAGCCAGCAATCAGCGACGAACGGTACCTGCCAATGCTCTTGTCTCTTTCTCCATTCTGCACCCCGTCGGTCACAATCCACAGCCGTCTCCTGCATAGAGATCAGGTAGTCTTCTTCCAACAGTGCCTGCTTTTTTGCGCGGCTCCTGTTCAATCTCCTCTGTAAGTACATCAGTATCAGTGTGGATAGCAGCCTTGCTTGTGCCAGCGAGGCAGTTGTACAACTTACATGCCCCGTAAGTGCTTCCAAAGTAGGCAGTGCTGCTGTTGAAGATACTGAGATACTCATTTTCGCGCGTCGTACTCAATCATGAGTGAACGTTCGCCCATAACTTTGCCAAACGAAGGACTTTTTCGACGGTTCCAACGTCGGCAGCAAGAACACACCTCGGTGCACAAAGTGGCCATGTTTCAACTTGATCGGACTAATAGCTTCCGAGTTACAAACGGAAATATACCGACAATTTTTGCCGACTTCCTGTGAAGAATTTTGGATCCGGAATAATTCGTCGTTTCTAAATGCGCCTGCCACATATACTAGGTTAATTCTGGTTTAACATGTCTCATCTACATTTCAGCATGTGGGACATGGCTGCTTTGTTTACATAATGGAATATGACATCTGAGAGGTGTTAATTCCTGTGTTGTCATGTGACATTCGCATGATTTCACAGAAAGGTCTGGACAAAATTGCCTTAAAGTTTACTATTTTGCTGCTACATATGTTCCCCAAGATGGGAGCAAGCCAAAATGTAAAGGTTTGATCGAATCATTCGAGTGGAACCGTCAAATTGCGGAAGCAACACAACATTGTCAGCCATTTTTCAAAATGTCACAAGAATACCACATGACATCACATGCAAATAGGCTTTCGCCTTTACTTTCAGGAAAACGTCGTGTCGTTGTCGATGAGAAGGCTTCTTGCCAAACTGAAGATTGAAATGGTTAGTCAAGTAAATTTTCTAGCTTTTTCATGAGGGATAATGCTGCGCATTTTCCTATCTAGAGTTATGTGACCCGAAGTTTTTAACACCAGCAAGTTGTGGTAGTTTTCTTGCTATAAGTTGTCAACGGATTGCTATAACAACTTATGCCTCATGCAAAAGTTGGATAATATGAATGCGCATCTAATCATACCTTTCACTAGCGGCTGTGACTTTTCCTCAATAGCAACATTGGCATTTACTGCTGTGCCAGTGGCTTTGCAATTTTCAGTATAGCATGATGTACCAAAGTATTATTAACAACACTTATTCACAGGGTTACAGAGCAGTCCCTTGTCTTCCTTTTGGTGCTTCCCCCACTCTGATCCAGCAAAGCTGGTAGGAGATATTATCCAAAATACTTTGGTCACAATTGGCCGCGCATTGTTATATGTGAGCGGATTTGAGAAAAGGAACCATTTCACGCTAAAAATTAATTTTGAGTTAGTGGTACTGAGTCACAGCACAGTTGATGGACTCTCTGTTGCACTTTGTTGCGCTTCAATAGCTGCTCCCGTTCCCGAGTTACGCTCGCTCAAAGTATGAAAATACGCTCGGTGCAATTACGAGAAAACGGCCCGTAACCCTTCCGTTTTTATATCCGTAAACATGGCGACGGCGTAATTAGTCTTCCTGGTTTGAAGCGCTGGAAAGGACTAGGCGTTTCAAACTTGGCCAGGATGTTGGGACTATACCACAGGTGCGTATGATGCAGTAATCCGACTTTACTGGAAACACGACTCGTTTGCGTGTTTTCGCCCGTACTGACACTTTATACATAGCGCGAAATGGTCCCTTTTCTCAAATCCGCTCACATATAGCCATGTCCCACATGCATCAGCAGTGGAAAGTAGCTGCATGCTATACCTCTTCTCAGCATTTGTTAGCAGATTTGAGGGTTGTGGGCACTTCACACTCTGTCAATTTTGACTTCGTAGTACTGTGTTTAAGTTAATGAGTTCTCTGTTGCACTTCATTGCACTTCAATATTGATAGCCCAATATACACTCACTCAAAATACGGAAATACTATTACTCTCGGTGCAATTTTGAGAATATGACCGTAACGCTTCTAGAAAAGGACTGCAGATTTCAAACTTAGCCAGTATGTTGGAACATTAGCACAATTGCAAACATCACTCAGTTACATGTTTTTGCCTGTAATGATATTTTATTCATATATAGCATGTCATTAAGTTCTCAAGAACATTTTTATTTGCTAGGAGACAAGAAAAAACTAGTAGAAAACAGCTGCACAGATCATAAATTTTACAGCATGCACTAATGTACAGTCTAGCAAACTGGAGCATAAGGCTCCAACCCCATGTCAACTCCCACCATGGCTGCTGCGTTCCCTCGTTGAACAGCAACAGAGATTCGTTGTCAGTGATGGTGGTGGGAGAGAGGCAACTGGATAGCATCCATGATGCATGAGGTCGCAGATGAAACTGAGGGCTTCTGGGTCAAACGCACCAAGAGTCTCCACTGCTATGGGCGTAAAGTGGTGACTGGACTCCAGATGGGCGTATTTGGCTTTCTTCCTCCTCTCAGCCTCGCTTGCCACTGCCCCACTTCTCTGGCTGCAACTGCACTGTAGGAGGGGGCCAGAGCATTCGGGCAGGTGGCATCCCACACCATTTTCATTTGAAACATTTTAATTTAAATTAAAAGTATAATGAAACTTAAAATGTATTCCAAGAATCTAGTATGTTTTATCATAAGCTACAAACCATCTGTAAACCTGACCCACAACCACACCTGCCTACTGACATAGTATTGTGTATTGCATTGAATACTGCAACTCCAAATTCCCTGGTTGTGCATACACTGTCTCAGTATCATTGAGAGCAGGTTGTGCACATATATGACATCAGGTATCATCATGAAGGGTGACATGCAACGCATTTGAAATGGCAGACTTACAGTTCTCTCACTTTAATTTTAGGGCAGGGTGGTGCTTCTGCCGGATGCTACTTCCTGTGATGCAGATGTTCTTTGTCAGCCCAGCCATAAGTAGCAGTGCCAAGGAAGATGTGACTGAGTGCCTAGCTCAGTGCTTGCAGCAGGCCCTGCCCAGCCCAATTGTTGAGCTACTCAACTGCTTCAATCAAATTGCTACTAACAGAGTGATAGCAAACACAAGCGGCTGCCACCTATTACTTTCCCGTCTTCAGCAGATACTGTCAAACAACTCTCAGCTTGACAGCAGCACTGGAGGGCTTGCAGTCAGTGATCCTGCCCTTCTCCACTGTGCCATGGCAGTTGTGCAGTACATGGATTTTTACAACCACGTTTGTGCCCCAGAAATGGAAGATATCATCTCCAGCATTTGCAGCTTTGTCTTTCCAGCAAACCTTGCTGCTGCAACATCTCTACAAGAGTTAGTAGTCATCCGTGTTGACCATGGTTTGCAAGGAGTAAGCCTTCCCTTACTGTTGGAGTATGGTATCACACTGCTGCATTGCGCGTCCAACCCTGATCTGGCCGCTGAGTTGGTCTTGAAGCTAATGGGAAACCAGATGCTTGTCAGCAATTGCAGTAAAGAAGTTCAGGTTAGCGATAGTGTAAAAAATTCAATGTTTCATGTACCCTAGCAGCATGTGCATAAATATGGTGTTCAGCCTGGTATTTTAGTATTTTAGTTCAGTAGCACTATAGTAGACATACTGATGGCATGGTAGCTTACAACGCCAGAGGTATGCCCTGTGCATATGTGACATGATTTCATTTGCTATGCCTCTCTTTGACAATTTACACAATACATCCTGCAGGGTTATCACGATTGGGCAGCTAAGACTATCATCACAATTGTGGATGACGATGAGACCTTCACCAAGGCATGTCCTGCAGTAAAGTCTAAGCTAGCTGACCTGTCCATAAAATGGCTGCAACAGACCCGACTTGCTGTAGAAGGCTATCCAGACCCCACTACTGTGCTGACAGGGATGTGGAAGATGATGAGACTAGTGTGTCGTTGTGGAACAGGTGACTGTCTGAAGGTGATCAGGCAGATGACACAGGAGCTCATTGGTAAGTTGGTGCTCTATAATGCTCTGTGGGTGTAATGTTTCCTTGGTTTCATGGCATTTGTTACTTTTTAATTTGTAGCTAGTGTTTGCATGTGTGTATGTGATAGGCATAGGTATACCTAGGTACCAAGGTATACCTCAACATAGAAGCATTGAAATTGAGTCAGATCAGCTGCCCAAGTTGCAAATCGTTGGGGTATTACAATTCCAGTCAGTGTCAAAAACATCAATTTCGTCTGAAGAGCTGTCATACTTTTTCACAGAAGCATCGTATGTGACACTGATAACTTAAATTGTTTTTGCCATCTCCATCAAGCTCGCCTGTACAGAGTCTGGAAATGGCACTGGAAGTATCCTAAATCTTCACCTTTGACGCCTCCCTCAGATAGAAGTGCAAACACGTGCTAGTTGGATCTTGACACCATAAAATGTTCTATAGTTGGATTCTTCATGTGCACCCCAATTTTAAATTTGGAACTGAGAGTACTGAGTGAATTTTAAATTTCAAGCGTAATGGGCTAATACAAGATCTACCATCTGTTTGCATTACTTGCAAGAAAACTCAAGTCCCGTTCACACTGCACCTGTAATGTACATTCTATCCAGATTCATGCATTCACACATTGATACATATTGGGGTCAATGCATATCGCTGAAACCACCTTTTGCTTTTGATGCCCATCAAACCAGCTGATGATTGCATAATGTTATGTGAAAAGACAAAAATTATACGCTTCGCATGGACTGGTAGGAAGCCAGAAATACAGTAAGCCATGTCAACTAAACACAGGCTTCTTTACTGACTAACTAGGCATACATAGGAATGCAGTAGGCCACACTGAGGTGGCCGCTGATGAACATAACGTCTACCCAGGCCATAAACATACATACGTAGTCAGTCAACATGGCAAACTGTAGGTGGCTTGTATTGAGGAAAAGGTATCTTTAGCTGATACAAGCAGCGTGCTGGAGTAAAGTAAAGCCTGCCATGTGCGCGTTCATCTTCGAAGCTGGCTCGGTCTACTTCAACAGTTCATCTTAGCTTTTACTGCCAATCCCGCAAGGATAGTACGCAGAAGGAGGCCTTACCTGGCATGCTGTAGTCCTTTGCACTACGCACCAGAGTGTCACTGGGACTGCTGTAAGCCAAGTGGCAAAATTGTTTGCAATCAGCACTTGCTGTGCAAGGCTGGCTCAAGCCATGGAAGGGGCCTGAAATTGGCCATGGAAACACATTTTACTTGGCCTCATTCTTGCGCAAGTATTGTTCAAGTGTGACAGATGTACATGCACAAGCATAGGAGTGTATTGTGCAAGCACTGAGGAGTGCCTACGTGGCAATTGCACAGTCGAAGTGTCGCGAATTGACTGTGACAGATATATATATATATACGAGCAAGCGCAGCCTTTGGCCGTGCTCGCTCCATGTCGCATCGCCAAGTGGACAACACAGGCCATTCATCGCCATTTGGGTGATTACAGCTGGATGATACTACCTGGGTATAGTGCTGATCTTGTTTGCACTGACGTTGGCCACTGTCATGCACTTGCATGCACATATACATAATTATAGCTACACCAACACCATGTTAGAAGTATTGCGTGGTCATGTCTTTCCTTACTTAGCCAATAAGGCAGTGCCGAAGCCAAGTAAGGTTTCTGTGCAATAGCTTACTTTGCGATAGAGAGAGGGCTTTCAGCAGCCCAGAACACTGGCAGCTAAAGTATTCAAATAGTGAAACAAAAATACCCACATACTGATAGCCAGAGCAGCTCCTTCGCACCAGATAATAGAGAGTTTTAGATAAAATATCACGTGATCTCACGTTCACGTTAGCTCTCACGTCTCCGTGCCACGTTTTTAACGGCTAGACCCCTTGCTAGCCGTAAGGATTTTGGTCGCCGCGCTTTTCGCTCTTCTTTGTTTGCCGTTTTGTGAGTTGAATTGGGTACAATAACGTCTTGTGCAGCTATTCGAATGCCATTGTTCTAGGTCTGACCACTTTCCTCTCTGATCACCTGAGATGTAAGGGTTGACAAACTTCTGCAATGACCTGCTCTCTTTGCGCCCGAAAGCAGCAAACCAAAAAGCAGAAGGGATGATCCCAACAGGTGGAGGAAATTTCCTTCACTACATCATCAATTATGAAGCCGACTCTTCTGGCAGCTAGATCGTGGGCGGACTGGCAAATGCACTACAGGATCTTGACGTTTGGTAGGTTTAGGTTGATTGCAGAGTTTGTGATGAAGTCCAGTGAACCCTGGCTCCTATTGGAGCTATTCTCAAGTTCATGATGGAGTCCACCAAGGCGTGCGCCTGAAGTGGAGAGCCTTCTCAAGCTGGCTAACGGCTGGTAACTTAATACTGTTAATTTGCCTTGTATTGGTAGCGGTATTATTGTCTTACATTTGCGCTGCGTTGTGTAATAAACTCACTTTCATGCACCCGTTGAGTACTGGGTGCAAACTTTGGTGCTCCAGTACGGGCCTTGGACGCAACTAAGGGACTAGACAACGCGGCTGTTCAAAGCTTCGGGACTGTTATCTATCCTTTGACAGTGGTGTGTCCTTGCAAGGCTCGTAGCGAGAAATAAACAAAGTTTAATGCATGCCTACAGTCGTCATCCAGACTCATGTGCAAACTAATAAATGACGCCTACAGGCGTCATTCGGTGCTAATGGGTTAAGCAGACACATACAACTGTGCACCAGAATCTTCTGGATTTACCATTGAGAATAGGTATTCTAATGCACAGATTAAATTTGCTGAACTGTAGCAGTGAATGCTCTGTGCACAGCATAGTAAAGACTTATAGTAGTTGTTTTTACTACACACTTCAGGTCTGCTGTCGTCGGCTCTCCCTAAACATAGTTCAATGCGTGGAACAGAAAGTGCTGACAGCAAAGATAGAAACCTCCCTTTGGATGTCATGGCAGGCTCCTTTACTGGTCTTTTAGTAGACCTATTCTCAATGCTGGCAACAGTTGAATGCCAAGAGCTCTTTGATACCCTTTACAAGGTTTACCCTACACCAGCGGACGCCAAGAGATGCTTTGAAATGGCACATTATCGTTATGTTGACTGGTGTCAATGCTTACTGGATGGTGCCACCATAGTTTCACGGATACAGAATACAACTTTCTTTCCAAGTGAGCCACCAATGGAAGAATTTCAACATCAACTAGAAGAGGCCAGTCAAAGGTATGGATATGATCGGTTCACTGATGCCAGATCAAGACCGCAGTATGACAATGAACGAGCTGAAGTTCTCCAATTTTGTCGTACCAAATGTTCAGTGTCTACTAGCCATATCTCTTTTCTGGAGCAGTTACACAAGCGCCTACAAGAAGCCTGTGCACCCTTTCAGTTTCAACTGCAGCTTCTCATTGCTCAGGTCTCCAACTGTCTTCATTATGATTGGGCAAGTAAGGGCTCTGGCTATGCACATCGTGAGCGTGGTCGAGATCACGATCTCAATAAATCTTTACTTGCCTCTAATGACATTGGTTCCAGCCTTCAAGCGCTCAAGAATATGTGGAAGTTTTCAGTGCCACCAGAGCACGTCCTTGACCTACTAAAATCTGTGCAGGGTCAAGTATCTCCACAGGATTCTGATGTCATGTGTGATGTCCTGATATCTGTACTGGATTGCAAGCCATCTCTTTATTTGCGTGCTTTGGAGCTCATCTACAAGGTTAGCTCTACTCCGGGACACATGCTCCAAGCTGTGAATGTAGTCATCTCCTGTGGTTCTGGTAAGGCTCAAAGCAGCAACGAATGCTGGCCCGCTTTCATACAGTGTGCTGAGGCTCTTGGAAAGGCTTACAACCGACATAAAGCTTTGGGTGTTGCTGAAGAAGAATTGTTGAAGCTCAGAGTGAAAGCTGTTGACCTTTTACAGCAGGCAAGATCAATCCCTCCAACTATAATACTGCCAGAGCAAGAAACTGTGCACAAAGCATGCCCCACACGAGTAAATGTGAAGACTGTGACGCAAGTTGTGTGCGATTCAGGGCAGGATGCGTTAGCTGGCTTACTTGATCTGGTGGTGAAGCTTCCAGGAGACTGCATTATGGTACAACTGAGAAGAATGAAGCAACTCTGCAGCTACTACTTCAAGGACAGTTGTCCATCAAACCCTTTACAAGAGTCGCCTTTTAAGGAAACAGTCATGACCTTGCTGGAGAAGAGGAAGAATCTCATTAAAACACTTGCGGGTTCACGTGGAGAAACTAGAAAGATGAGAGAATTTGTCAGTGACCTGAAAGCTGGTTATCAGTTTTTCGGCGATGAAGCAGCCTTCGCTACCTTTGAGAAAGAGCTTGCAACTATTTTCCACAATGCTGATAGGCAAGCTTCCAGACGAGGGCACAGACAGATGCCATGGGGCATGGTGTATGGTGGAGATGATGTTGGAGAGAATCTGCAGCAAGATATTCTCATCAGGCAATTGCTGGCATTAGCCCGTGCTCAGCAGATGCCGTATTTCTGGTAACGCTAGCACTGGCAGAATACGTTTAACTGTATACGTACGTGCACATCACGCATGTAATGTTGCAAATTTATAGTCATACATATGCCTTTGCATTCTTGCAGTACAGCAATTATTTACTTTTGTATGAGTAGCTATAATACTATTATGATAGTATCACACTGTATAATTGATTTAGCATCTGTTTTGTATTATTTTACTTAATTAGGATAAGTAACAATAGCTTATGTGCAAGTTATTTACATTTCTTTGCTAGCAATAGAATGAAAGTGGTATTTTTTAGTATTAACATTAACTAATTACCATAATTTGTATGGATGCATGCTAATTGTGTATTATTCATATCCATAATGCATACATGTAATAGTGTGTTGCATTGGGCTTCTATAATGTATCTTTAAATTGCAATAGTTTAATACTTAGTCTAATACATGCATGCCTCACATGCTTCAGCATTCAATCATGAAAGAAAGTACCACCTGTTCCAACACGATTACTGTTAATTAATTAATAATTATACTAAAATTTAATACTAAGTCTTATGGTATAAGTATGCCATGCACCACAGAATCTGTACATGTCTTATAACATATGTATACTTGGGGTAGAGGCCTATGCAGTGTAGAGTGATGCAGACAATAATAAATGCCTATAGCTATATCTCTTCTAGATCTGCAGCTACTGTATAAGCATTACGATTATATACATTACAAATGCATGCGTCACACAATTGTTATGCATGTGCTAAACATGCATAACAAACCAATAACATGTTATAATATAAGATCATTTTATATAGCTATGTATCTAATTATAATTTATTATACTTATTTTTGACGATTTATTGATGCACATAATAATAGCTGTTTCACTTGACTTGTTTGCATATAATAATAAGCCCAATTGTACAGCTTAGCGATGACTATGCTAAATAACATGCATTGAAGGTACCATGCACGAGTGATTACAAAGGTATTACAAAGTTATTGTGTACTGTAATCACAAAATTGTATAGTGTATAATTATATGCACTACAGTCTTGCATCAGAGATAGCTAGTGCATGCACTATGGGTGCCATTTCATGGACTGTTGGCTGTTTCATCAGCTGCTGGGCTGCCTGGAGTGGGTACACCAGTGGCCCAGTCACACCCTGCTATCAACGCTTGATCCAAAATAGCCTGCAGGGCCTGGTCGCGGTTCAGTATGGCTCCAAAGAGAAACGGCTGGAGAGGAAATGTACAAATAGAGTAATATCAGAGGCACCTGGGCTATGCAACAAAGACTAAACATGAACAGTTGTTTTCAGCTATATTTCATGTACTGGTGTAGTACCCCGAATACATGTAACTTATTTGCCTTTTATACAACACTTGTCTTACCAAGCTAATCAAACCACTAGTTGTTCATGATCAACAGGGATAGGGTAATATATGTATTAGCCGTGTACCCAAGCTGTCTTGGACAATTAGTGGGGGCGAGAAAGATGGCCTGGTACCCACTGTCGTGATTGCATAACTGTTTCCACCAATAGTACAGAATGGAGTCTGATGTGCCCGTAAATTTACTGTATTACACAATGGAGAACTGGAGATGCAATATACTCTCCTTCCCATGTCGGATTGCCTGACTGTATCACCTATAGCTTCGGCAAAATGTAGTGTACATACGGAGATGTATGTACATGTGTATGTACAATGACCTTGATGGGATGGTTACTTCTAAGAGGGGGGAAGGGGGGGGGGAGCTAAGAGTACTTTGCAGGTGGATGTGATAGCCTACCGCCACACACAACACAACAGCTCACCCTGCTTCTTCCCTTCACTCCAACTTCAATACTCATCCCGCTCCCAGGGAGCACAGCTAGAGGTTTTGCCTGCATGGACAGAGAGCAGGAGTTATGTACCTCTAACAGTGAGGTTGCACCTATCTACCATCAATAATCTATATTCCACACACACATTCAGCTGACCTTGATGGCATATGATATCTCTCTGATGGCAATAGAGAACCTGGACTCAGGGTCCTTCTGTTTGGCTGACTGCTCGTAGCAGAGGTAGTTGGCCGTGAGGTACAGCCGACCATGCTTCATGTTCTTCAGAGGATGATCCTTGTCAAATAGAGTGCAGCGACGGCCATTTTCCCAATCTACACAGGAAAATACATTGTAAGTTAGATACTGACGTCACCACTGTTCATATACGTACAATGTGACAACAGCTGATACTGAAGACTGTAAAATAAGGAAGCATAGATTCAGCTTGAAGTATGCTGCACCACATACATACAGAAAATGCCCACACATGTGCGACTGAGGCACACACATACTGTGCACATTCGGCTAGTGTGCTACGTACTTCACAGTGAGAACGGCGTGAAGGTGAAACACACACCATGTGTGCGAATGACCCACCAGTCTGTGGTCGTTCCTCCGTTCCAAAGGAGAAGCGCTCACAGAAGGCAAGTATTTCATTTGGAATGTCTGGAATATCCCAGGTGTCTGTGAGCTTCAGGTTGCCTGTGGCACTGACAGCCTGCTCATGGCAAGCATCAATATGGTTTTTCTGTATGAAAACAAAAGGAGAGTTGGACTGTCTGCTTCAATAAAATAATTCTAGTATATACACTTCTGAAGTACAGTATCCACAGCCTGTAGGTCATGGTTGCGAACACATTACATGCGGGCTGCAGTGTCTGCAAAATGCCGAGGGCCTCCTGAGGTGGCTCTAACAAGACTAAGTGTTCTTGCTAGCTCACCAAGTCTGCTTGAAGCAAGGCCTGTCTCCTTTGCAGCTGTGCATCAGTAGGGAGGGCAGCCCAGAGCCTCGCTATGGTGTCGTACTTGGCCTGCACCTACATGCACGTGCAGCGGGTGAGGATCACAAAGAGAGTGCTATTGTACATGAACACAAATGAGAGCCTCAAGTATTCACTTGGACAGCTATGAAATGCAACTTGTTGCATTGTGCCCACATTAAAGACTTTGAAGACTCCTAAACTCAATCAGAAAAACTACAGACCCCTGATAAAGCAATGCTTGGTCAGAACAGTGATCTTCTGCATGCTACTCAGGATATGCGAGGTAGTATAAATTGCAAACAGTTCAGAGGAACAAGACACTCAATAGCAAACAAGTTAAAGACATTCCCCTTGATGTTACAGAAACGTTCTTCTCTGTACAACTGTTTGACGAGCTGTGTCTAAATTGTTCTATTTCAAGCAATTGTAGTACAGGATGGCAGGGTTGAGCGTGAGTGTACAGCAAAGGATGAGGAGTGCAGTGTTCAGAGGTGTACAAGTAGCCCAAACTCTAGCACACATGCTTACCCTGGGGTATTTCCGATAAATGGTGTTTATAATGAATAGCTTGAAAGTCAGTCCCATTCCTGTAGGTAGGTACAAGCACACAATGAGGGAAAGACACAAGCACCACGTATAGCCCAGACAAAGACAGTCTGTAACATACATACTAGCATGATGTACATCAGTTATACATGAAGCAATAAGCAGATATACTGTACTAATACAGTACATATGCTATTTATGATACTAAATATACATACATGAAAGTTCAATTGTGGGCATGGAGGAGGTGTAGTGTATTGATGGGGGTAGAATTAGGGAGGGGCTGGAAGGCTATGACCATGCTGAATAGGGTTGGTGAACTGAGGGGCAGGGCTTGGTGCAAGTAAGATGGGAGACAGTGGAGCAAGATGGGGGGTTTGGTGAGAGGGAGAATGGACCTTGTGGAGTTGTGGGGTATGGCCTAGTGTATGGACTGCCGTGGCTTCCAGGACCAGCTTACCAATGAATGAAAGGAGATACATGTTTGGCATAAATATGGACAGGATGAGGACGACCCACATCCTCTTGTACACCCAGCTAGTTGCCTCAGGGTACCGCCAGTAGCACAGGCTGCAGACAAGGCACAACAATAACAAACCAAATGTATAAATCAACAGAAATATATCAAAATACATTATTGGATAATGAAGTCATACATACGTAACACGTGGAAATTCTGCTGTATATATTGTATTTTGACCAGCCCAACATATGTATTGGAGTTTAACGCGTTAAACAAGGTTAATGGCAGAATCAAGAGTGGCAACGCAGGCACACCGAGCAACGCGAGCACTCGCAGCGCCGACGTCACAGTGGGGATGGTAAGAGCCACGTGGCACCATGCATGCAGGGTGGCATCTCGTGACAGGCCACTACGCATGCGCAGTTAGTACCTCATGGCAGGGTAGACACGTACAGTGGTCCGTCATTTCTTTCGCACTTCGCAGTTTGGAGCAACTTTCTTCCCGTCCCTTTCGTATTGGCACAGTGGCGGGTGCAGGATGGCCGACTCACAACCGCAGGACAAGGAGCCTCGAGGTACACAGCACAGCAGGCACATCTAGCTAGGCCCTAGCGGCTGGACTAGGAGGGGTGGGGGTAACAGTTACGGCCGGTAGCTTCACCCGAGGCCCCGTTGCGGGCAACATTCGGAATGCCTCCCAAGCTGACTGAGGACAGAGTCGGCAGCCCAGGGAAAGCGCTACATACTCGCTCCCTCGCGGGAACGCTGCGAGTACGCACATTGCAGAGCACGCTGGTTCGTGTCCCGTGCGGGACACGAGCCATCCAGCACACACAGGGGCCCAAGCAATGGGCACCCGGGCTGCAGCAAATTAGGCAGAGAGAGAAGCAACGGTAGCAAGTTGCTCCTCGATGCTATTAGCAATATTAGGCACATGCTGTCACTGGTATTTTATCCCCGTTGCTCGCAGGCAACGCGGGCACACTGTCAGGGACAGACGCTGAGGTCCCCGCTTGGCTACAAAACATGGACAGCTCACAGGTAGCTCAGGAGTCAGGTGCGACCGGCAGCGCCAGGTCAACACCAGCAGCAGTCAATCCAAGCCAACCCGCAGAAAAGCCGCCCGCAGATCCTGGCACCAAACCAGACAGGCAGGGGGACCTCACCCTACCAGCATCTGGCCTGCCACCGATTCCAGGTCACTTGGTCCAGGCTATAAGAGATGGCAAGTTTATCGACCTTGCGGACCTGCTCCCAGAAGCCTTGCGCGAGGTGCAATTTGACAAGGCATGTGATAAGAAGGAGGACGCCAAATCCAAGAAGAAGCACTCAATCGCATCCCCACTGGATTGGATGGTAGCCTACGCCACCTACTCAGCAGCAACTGTACACTTCAACCCAAAGAGAGCATTTGAGATGGCCGCATACTCCTCTATTGTGCTGACATTGGCGCGTGATATCAGAGGGATGGCATGGGCCAAGTATGACAGGCTCTTTAGGCAAGCAGCAGCCATGAACCCGCAACTGCCATGGCACAGAAGGGAACAGGACATATGGCTAATGTCGGCGACGGAGTCGACCACACTCGCAGCAGTCCGACCTCCATCTCAGCAGGGCTTGCCCCAGGCACAGCGCTCCGTGGAGATTTGCAGGAACTGGAATAGGGGAGCCTGCCCATTCTTCCAGTGCCGTTTCCGGCACATTTGTGCCACGTGTCAAGAGCCTGGGCATGTCACACCACAGTGCCCGCTCAGGGCTGCAAGTCCTAAGGCCCCGGCCACAGGAAAAGCAGCCAAGCCATGAGCGTGCTTGGCCCCCTGCTGATTAGGGGGAAACAAGTCGGCGCCTGAGCAGCAAAGCAGGGAACATGCATTGGTGATAACACTGCAGGGTGATAATGCAGTCACCAGACTCGTAGGTATGCATATAGTATGTAGGTGCACCTTGCACATTATGTGCTACTAGTTACCGTTGTGTTTTGGTTACCTGAGTTCATTGATCATGAAGATGTTAAGCTTGTTATGATGTTAAGTCAAGATGTTAAGGGTTGCATGTGGCATAAGGGCATGGGAGCTAGCAGGACTAGCAGCTAATGTTGCAAGCCAGAACCCGAAAGCATGCAGATGAGTTAGGTTTAGGCAGGCAGTTCAGCTAATTGCATATGACAAAGTAAGGTATCATCCCACCTCGTGCGCTAGGTGCTGGGATGCCCACTGCAACATCCGTTGTCATGGCACCAATACTAGCCCGCCAATTTGTCAAGCTCCAAGCCCCCCCCCCGTTCCATAGGGTTCTGGGCATAGGTATCCCTCAGGGGCTACAGGAGAAGCCGGTAGCCACACCACTGCAAGCCGAGGCATGGCAGAAGGCACTAGCCACGCATGCTGATCAAGAGTGGGTAGCAGCCCTAGTGGAAGGAATGCGGCATGGGTTCAGGATTGGTCTGTAGGAGCTACCCCAATGCCGAGCAGCTACCACCTGTACCCCATCAGCACAGGAACACGCAGCGGTGGTCGACCAATACATACAGACTCAAGCCGACAAGGGGTACATGGCTGGCCCATTCCCAGGCGCAGTGTGCAAGAACGTCATCACAAGCAGCATTGTGGTCATACCCAAGAAGGACCCAGGAAAGTTCCACATAATTGTTGGCATGTCAAGCCCCAAGAATGCAAGCGTAAATGATAGTATTCGCAGGCAGTTTACTCACGTGGCCTACTCATCAGTCGAGGATGCGGCCCATCTAATGCAGCACTTCGGCACTAATGCACAACTGGCTCAGATAGACGTGAAGGAAGCATACAGGACAATCCCTATTCACCCAGAGGACCAGCCGTTTCTGGGACTCCGCTGGTGGGACCAGGTGTATGTTGATTGCTAACTCCCTTTTGGTCTGGCCTCTGCCCTGGCAATTTTCAGTGCCTTGGGTGAAGCACTGAAGTGGGTCCTGCGCCAACGTGGAGTGCAAGCGGTCATGCACTACTTGGATGACTTTCTATTCGTTGGGTCCCCGGGCACAGACGAGTGCCAGCAAGCATTGGCCATCACACTGGCCACATGCGAAGAGCTAGGGGTGCCAATCGCCCCGGACAAGACCGAAGGACCAACCACGTCGCTGACATTCCTAGGCATCGAACTGAACACGGCCTCAATGTCCACATCTTTACCAGCAAGCAAGCTGGCGAAACTGCGGACGATGGTAAGGGAGTTCCTGGGAGCCAGAGTGGTGAGGGATAAGCACGCCCTTGAATCGCTAGTTGGGCACCTGATTCATGCAACCAAGGTATTCCCATTGGGTAAGGCATATCTGAACGCTCTGTTCGCTGTCAAAGCCTCCATGGTCCCAGGGCAAATCCGCCGTATTAACTTGGAGGCCCGCTCAGAGTTGGGTGTTGGTGCATCAGTTCCTGCTGCTGAGGCACCCCAACCACCACCTGCACACGGATGCGTCAGGTGCTTGGGGCTGCAGCGCATGGTCCCTGCCACACTGGTTTCAGATGCAGTGGTCCCCCGAGACCACCCTTCCCAGTATTGCTCTTAAAGAGCTGTTTCCCATCATCATGGCTACAGCAATGTGGGGGCATCTCTGGACTGGGAGCCTCGTCCTCTGCCACTGCGACAACGCAGCCGTGGTGTCCCAAGTCAACAAGTTGTATGTGCGGGACCTAAAGGCCAATCACATGCTGAGGTGTCTAGCATTTCTGCAGGCCATCTACGACTGCCGTGTGAGAGCAGTCCATGTCGCAGGGGTAAATAATCCAGACACAGATGCGCTGTCCCGCAACAGGGTAGGGACCTTCCTCCATAAGCACTCACAGGCGTCTCCTAATCCCTCTCAGGTTCCACTTGCGTGGGCAAAGTTGATTTGCCAGCAAATCCCGGATTGGACCTCTGTACATTGGAGAGCAATGTTCAGCGATTCTTGGAGGCGGGCATCGTGGAATCAACAATGAAGGTATACAGAGCAGGATGGAGTAGGTACCAAACCTTTGCAAGGCAGTTCACTATTGATCCAGTCCCCATCACACTGGAAAAAGTGACCTTGTTTATAGCACATCTGGGGTCGCAGGGACTGGCAGCATCAACTATCAAGGCCTATCTGGCAGGCCTCAGACACTTTTGAATCCAGGCGAATCCTACATGCATGGCCCCATCATTCCACACCCCCTATGTCAACCTTATCATCAAGGGTATTAAAAGAATCAATGCGGCAAAGAAGCCTGCTCAAGTGCGGCTACCAATCACCATCACCATGATGAGAAAAATCAAGCAATCACTTGCTGTCAAGCCACACCAAGCGGAGAACCAGATGGTGTGGGCAGCTTGCTGCACGGGCTTTTTTGGCTTCCTTAGGTGCACAGAGTTTCTCACTCCCGAAGACACAGAGTTCGATCCGCAGGTTCACCTGGGTATCAAGGATCTGCAATACGTGCACTCAGATACGCAGCCGTACCTAACCCTGCAGATCAAAGCATCTAAAACCAATCAGTTCCAGGTGGGCACTGCGGTCACTCTGGGGGCCACCAAGCTGGAAGTTAGCCCAGTGGCGGCGGTTCTTGACTACCTAAGCGTGCGCGGTGATGCTCCAGGCCCCTTGTTTCGCAGACCAACGTCTACTACTGCAACCTGGGTAACAGCCTCATTGCATCACTGACTCAACAGTTCAAGCATCTCTCTTTCAAAAAGCAACAAGCCAGCAAACCTGTGTTCTGATCTATCTAAATGCACTCGGGAAACAGTGCACCTTGAAGTCAAAGGAGAACCATGGCTGGTGGCCATGTGTAACTATACATTGTATCAGTGACACAGCCGTTTAATGAAAGCAGTTCACACAGCAAATAATACTCACTTGTTGAATTTCTCAATAACATCCGCCACCATGGCAGTAATATTCTAATGGTAAAAAGAAATGAGACAAATGTTATATGGTACTTACGTACGTAACTATACATGAAGAAGTTTCTCATAAGGCTGTTACCTCTGCAACAAGACAACTTGATATCACATTGTCAATTGGAAATAAGTACACTATAAATTAATGTATGTACAACTTCAAACTACGTACCATAACAACATGTATTATTTAGCTAGATCAAGTCAATCGCACAACTAGAACCATGTATCCCACAACATTGCACGTGATACGTACACAGCACCACACACTAAAGGAGGGACACTACACACCTGAATCTTCTGGCCTACCAACTTCACAAGGTTTACAGTGGAGAGGGCAGAGGACTGATCAGAATCCTGCAACATGTGAGAACACAAAGATACTTATGTAGTTTGCACAACAAAGAGATTGTAAGGTAGTTTGACAACAATTTCAAACAGATACATACATACATACAGCATAACAGCATAATTATATTCATTCAATTATATCGCAACAGCACAATTATATTCATATACATGTGGTTAACATGACTAAGTGGGACAGCAGTAAAGGGCCCAAAGGGCTAACGAGGGTAGAAGAACAAGACAAAACAAGCTGTTTTGTGGCAGTGCCAAGAGGATATATGTATGTACTGTAGATAGGTAGATTCAGTGTGTGCTCAGTAGGCCTAGCACCGTGAACTCATGGTCTCATTTTGAGGCTGCCCCCACAACAGTGGCAAGCCACTAAGAAATTCCTCTCTGTCTATTGACGTTCCCTGCAGATGGCTGCCTGGGAAGTTTCCCAGTCAACTACCCAAGCAGATAATGTCCTTGGCCAGGGCCCAGGCAACATGGTACGTATATTCACGGCAAACTTGCTGCTCCTGCTATGCAGCAATTTAGTCAGGGGCAATATCCAACTTTGAGAAGACACGTTTTTGCTGTCAGGCTGCTGAGGCATTTACAGATAGCTATGTAGTAAGGGACAAATGGGGTGGCAGTCTTGGGTACTCCTAGAAGTAATGAAAGCTGACCCGAGCAATGCCATGGAAGCACACGTGTGGATCACAGGGACAGAATTCAGTGGAATGAAACAAAAGCAGCCTTTTGTTTGGTATACAGAGGGATTTCAAACTTGGCTCACTCTTGGTTTATAGAGTTTACATACAGAGGCCATGTTACACCACTGTGGTGCCATTTTGCATGTATTGAAGTGTCAACTTTGTGCGTACTTGCGTGTACTCACCACTAGCGTCCTCATATGTACACATACACACCAAGCATGCTTACCACTGCACAAACGTCCAATCAGTACAGTACAAACACCACCTCACAATTACAGGTCACATCACTCACTGGCTGAGTGCTTTGTTTGGTAGCAATCCCAAACCTCTCAGACAGACCCCTACAGAAGGCAAAGTGTAGTGAAAGAGGCACAGCACATGTCAGAACAACCAAACGCATCAAACTGATAATTACAGCATGGCTGAAAGTTTTGGCAGGCCCAGGGATATATTTTGGCAGATTGGCGGTTTTGAGAGCAATCCACCGATATTTCCTCTGCCAATATTTCACAGCTTGTTGTCATAATTACTGCATGCTCATAGTTTTCCCTTAACAAAACAGGCCTGCTGCTAGATGTGGCAGGTCTAGGCTAATCATTGGCATGGAGCTTGACATCAAGAGCTGCATACGAGGACTCCACTCTCCTGAGTGCTTTGGACATCGGATGTGGAAGAATAGCTGTCTTGTCAGCACAAGGAAGGCAATCTGAACGGGTTGACGAGTATGCAATTGCTGTTGAGACTGACATTGATTGTTGGCTACTTGATGATCTACAGCCTGTTTCTTATCTCTGCATTGGACGATGTGATAACGAGACCGCAAAACATGGCCGCCGTGGCCAAGCACATATGCTTCAAAGCAAGCAGTCTGTGCGACACACTGCATCCCCTAGGTTGAAAGACCCTGGTGTTGCGCTCTTGCACAGAGGTTTGCTAATATTCGCTCATTACAAGGAGCTGTTCCGAATTTCCACATGTTGGTATTTTTTCAGCCGGCGATGCAAGCCGGAGTGAGCATGGCCAAAAGCCATGCTTGCTAGTAATACTTAAATACTATATAGCACATCACATGAACATGTACTGTCCTGTACAAA
This sequence comes from Ianthella basta, assembly GCA_964019415.1. Lineage (NCBI taxonomy): Eukaryota > Metazoa > Porifera > Demospongiae > Verongiida > Ianthellidae > Ianthella > Ianthella basta. The sequence continues at coordinate 5,039,912 of OZ025876.1, forward strand.
CATTATGTTACTGTGATCCGCTACAAGCACTGAACATTCCTTAGTCGGCAACTCAGGACAAGACTGCTTTGCACGTTCTCCGCTATCAGAAGGTGAAAGCAACATGCATAGTGGTAAAGGTGGGCGGTATATCGGTATTCCTAGTTATTTTCGGTATTAACATGATACCGAATATTATCGGTTCCTTGTTAAGAGATACCGAAAAACCGACTTATTTCGGTATTGGTCAATATTATGTGCTACAGCTGCAGCCAACACTTTACAATTAGGAGTACAAGCTCACAGACAGGCAAGCGTTAGGCCTAGAGCAAGATCCTTTCGTGTCCTACGTACGCAGGTTTTAGTGCCCTTACTTGTCGCGTCATCGCTCTTCCTCAAATCGGCGGAAATCGTCTATGGAATGAACATCCCTCGCGATGGCAAAGTCTCTTAGTGCCTGCTGGCATCCGTCGGTTCAGGGGACAGTCGAGCGGGAGCGCACGTACAACCCACCATTTTCTTTCACGTTCGAGAATACGGCCTACACAGTGACGTATCCTGAGGTATTCGAGCGAATTTCGCGTGATTTTTGAGTGATGGCGGAAGAGCGGATCGTCAGAAAGAGCAATGCAAAATCGCCCGTGTGGGACCACTTTGGAAGGGGAAGGCTGTGGATGATGGGAAGCCTATATGTCTCCATTGCAAGTGCAGTGTTGTAGCTCGGTAGGCTAACACTTCAAATCTGTTTTCTCATTTGCGATCAGCACACCCCATTCAATATGAGCTAGCTCATAGTGGGAAGAAGATGACATCAGCTGATAGTACTGCGGGTCAATCTACAAAGCCTGGTGGTAGCCAGCCGACACTTGCTGAGGCTTTCTCGCAATCACAGAAATACGATCGAAAGAGCAAACGATGGCAGCAGCTGACAGACTCTGTCACATACTGTTTGGCAAAAGACATACTGCCAATCCACTCAGTTGAGAAGCCAGGTTTCAAGCAAATGATGGCCACTTTCGACAAGCAGTACACCCTACCTGGACGTAAGTACTTTTCCAACACGGCTATCCCAGCGCTTTACACCCGCACCAGAGAGCAAGTCATGCAGGAGGTTGCACAGGCAGACTTCTTCTCTGCAACAACTGACCTATGGTCAAGTGAAGGAATGAAACCGTACATGAGCTATACGGTTCATTTCACCACCAATGAATGGGAGCTCACAACTCAGTGCCTTGAGACATTGTTTCTTCCTGCAGATCACACTGGGGAGAACATAGCCGATGCCATGCTTGCAACATTGGAGTCATGGAGACTAGACCAAGACAAGCAGGTCTGCTTGACAACAGACAGTGGTGCCAACATCATCAATGCTGCTTCTAGACTCAAGTGGCAGAGGCTGTCATGTTTTGGCCACAACCTGCATCTAGCAGTAACGAAAGCCATCGACAGTGATGTTCGATGCACTTGAGCACTTGGGCTATCGAGGAAGATTGTAAGTACATTCTCCAATTCATGGAAGAAGCGCCGTGACCTAGCCAAAGCACAGATGGAGCACAGTCTCCCCCAGCATTCTCTTGTTGCAGATTGCCAAACAAGGTGGGGCTCAGCACACAAAATGGTGTCTCGAATTCTGGAGCAAGAAACTGCTATTCGTGCTATCTTAAGCGCTGACTGCATTAAATCCCACTTGATTCCATCGTGGCAGGATATTGAAGTGCTTGAGGCAATCAACAAAGCACTGACACCTGTGGCAGACCTCACTGACCTTCTATCTGGTGAAAAGTATGTCTCCATTTCTGCTGTGAAGCCAGTGCTCAGCCACATGTCTACTGAGGCTCTTGCTGAGAGTGATGACGATACACCCCTCACCAAGGACATCAAGCGCCGTATCCTCACTGACATCGAATCGCGGTATTTGCATCCAGATGTTGATGAACTCTTGGATATTGCATCTTTCCTGGATCCACGATTCAAAACTGAACACATTTGCCATGAGAATGTGGACTCCATCAAGGCACGGCTGCAGGATGAAGGGATGGAACTAGCTGGTTGCATATCAGTTGCAGAGTCAGTGGAAGACCAAGCAGAACCTGCTGAGACTGACAATGAGCCACCACCAAAAAAGAAAAAGCTTGCTACGATCCTAAAGAAGAAGAACAGGACAACTTCAAGCACATCACGTGGTGATCAAATGGAAAAAGAGATGGAGAGCTACCTCAGTGCACCAGATCTAGATGCAGAAGACAACCCTCTTCTATGGTGGAAGGCAGAAGCTCTTCGTTACCCCATATTGGCCAAGCTAGCGAAAAAGTACTTGGCAATATGCGCCACAAGCTCAGCTTCAGAGCGAGTTTTCAGTGCTTCTGGAAAGATTGTGACACCGCTAAGAAGCTCGCTCAAGCCTGACAAAGTCAATAAACTAGTGTTCTTATTGCAAAACCTGTAGTACATTATTGCTGCTGCTGTTTTTTAGTATTGTATCCATTGTGCTTTCTTGCTGCTTATTTATACACTTAGTTAAAAAGTGAACAGTTACATCTGTTCTACAAGGAGTGCACTATCTTCCTCAATAGCCCAAGTGCTCGAGAACATTCTGTCAATGGCTTTTGTGACTGCTAGGTGCAGGTTGTAGCCAAAAAGTACTTGACATTATGCGTTCCTGGTTCTACATGAGTACAATGTAGTGAATTAGCCAAAATAGTCGGTATTTAGTAATACCGAGGTATTAGAGTGAATAATTAGTCGGTATGAATAAAACTCAATACCGCCCACCTTTAGTTTACATAGTGGTGCCTGCTACTTCAAGAAGCACCAAAAAGGTCAACACTCTTTCAGTTCTCATCCCTAGTCCTGTTCACCCCCACCCCCACCCCCACCCCCACGCAACCATCCCCCCCAAATGCCACACAGAAACATGTCAGAGGAGTTGAGCACAGTGCACAGACTCACAGCACTTCCAGGTAGGTAAAAGTCAGTTTGCCCACAGCAAGAAACAGCAACAGCGGTAAGAGCCAGCCCGTCCAAATGGAATACAGACAGAGCTAAAGGAGGATGGCATGGGAGTACAGTGCTATAGGACAGTACACACATGCATGCAGTTACACAGTGAATGCTCACTGGAGACTAGGAATGAATCGTATGCACACTGTAAGAGTCATGTGACAATACATTCACTATGTACAAAACAATATGAATTTCATTTCAACTTGAGGCTTTCGTGTAAATGGTGCACAGCATGTGCAAATATGAAACAAACCACACAAAAGGCATACGGAAAATTGGGTAAATAATGCTAAAACTAGGGGAGCACTGCAGTTGAAAGACTCCTTAGATGGCAAAGACTGACAAAACCTAGTAAATATTCATTCCTTCCACCTGTTTTCAAGGGTGATTCTCTAGTAGACTCACCAAAAATATAATGAAGCTCTCAAATGGTCTCTTCCAGTACAGAACTCCTTTGACCCACATTGCCATGTCATAATAAGGGTCAAGATCTCTCTTTACTCGCTTGATATTGTCCCTTAGGGCCTTCAGCGCAAGTGGTGGCTCCTCCTCCTCTTGAATGGGTCCCTCAGGGGACTCCTCCATCAGGTCAGACAGCTTGTAGAACTGGAGGTACAAACACAACACCCATGCTATACACAGAACAACAACACTGTAGCACACAAGACAATGAGTGAAAAGTACACAAAATACTATAGTAAGGTCACTGTATGAATAGTACAAAGTACGTATGTATGGCACTGTACAGTGGTGACAGCTCCAGTACTGTAATAATGAATGTAACCAGTGCACATGGAACATGCAAGAGGTATATGTACACTATAGTGTAGTAGCAATATACAGGCTGCTATGCCGTGACTGGGACAAGCTTGATCTACTACCGGACTGGGACAACGTGCATGCTATGACATGAATGTACGCAGCTAGGTAACCAGGTTAGCAGCTAGCACGTGTAGTGAATTCCATGTTTCTGGCCCTATAAGTGAACGTAGCTCTTTCAGTCTGCTGTACGTGGGTGTGTGTGTGTGTGCGTGTGTGTGTGGAGTGTGTGTCTGTGCATGTGTGTGTGTACATGTGTGTGTGTGTGTGTGTGTGTGTGTGTGTGTGTGTGTATGTGTGTGTGTGTGTGTGTGTGTGTGTGTGTGTGTGTGTGTGCATGCATGTGTGTGTGTGTGTGTGTGTGTGTGAGTGTGTGTGTGTGTGTGTGTGAGTTGGTGTATGTGCCTGTGAGTGTGTGTGCACGTGTATGCGGTAGCCTCACCGTTTCAAGTAAGTACTCATAAAAACGTGACCAATACCCTTGCATAGAAGACTTCTCCTCTATAACACAGACACATAAATGCGTACAAGTTGTACATTCAATATACAGCAAGCAACGGCACATGACTGCAAAGACATGTCCTTATACACAACCATACTTTTCCCTGAGCCTCCACGCCCTGCTGGTCCCTCTGAACCCTTTGAGCCATCCTCACCTCCACCCTTTGACAGAGAACTGAAGGCGAAGAGAAAATGAAAGATGAAACAAAGAACTGAATATTGCCATTAAAGCTATTTCACTATCAGTACTTCACAATGGGCTGTAAATACAGTACACAATCACTGTGGAGTGTCCTAAATATAGGACACCTTGTCGTGCATCAACTATGGGCCTGTCCCATAGGTGCACAGAAACACCACACACACACACACACACACACACACACACACACACACACACACACACACACACACACACACACACACACACACACACACACACACACACACTCTATAACACACACACACACACACACACACACACACATACGTGCACACACACACACACACACACACACACACACACACACACACACACACACACACACACACACACACACACACACACACACACACACACACACACACACACACACACACACACACACACACACACACACACACACACACACACACACACACTACACACACACTACACACACACACACATCTCCAGACCTTGCAGATGTTTGATCAGTGACAGGCTGTGAAGAACTGGCTTGGGGTGTGCTGTGTTCTCCGAGCTCATCTTGCAGTTTATGCACAAGCTTCTTCATGGTCTGATACTTCTGCGTCTCTGCAGACAGCTTCTCTTTAAGATCCGACTTTTCACTCTCAAATTCAGCCATTTGGTCACCTACAAACCAGCAGCACGGATCATAGCCAGTCAGTGGTCAGCAACATTTATAACAATGAATAGTAGTCACATACAACAGTAATAACTAGTTGTATTGTGCCGTCCGACTTGTAACATAACATAAAAGACAAGACGCCAATTTGTACAAGAATGCTCTCAACCTGACCCTATCCCTGCTCTCAACCACTTACAGTACTTCCAACATGTTACATAGAATAGTGAACCCTACACACCTCTACACATGCACTCTGGTGTGGAGTACAGTCAATTTCCAAATGGATGTCCAACTGGCAAATGGTGTAATGCCATCATTAGTACCACTACTGCCCATTAAGTCGGAGAAATAACTATTAATGCCATTCTTGTTATTAATTGTACAGAGTGCACATACGTACGTAGCTCTTCACATATCACACACAGAGAATTACTGGCCGAATTGGCCACTGTGCAGACATCACTTGGCCCTTAGTGGCTGCGACGGGAAATAGAGATGACCCTCCTGACCGCCATCTCTGTCTAGAAGGAGTCCCAGGCAGAGGTGCGCGCTACATAAGGAGGTGCAAAGTGTACCAATGCCTGTACTCACCGAGGTCTTGGATCTGTACATAAGCTGCCGTTAGCTGATCTTGTAACAAAAGTATCTGAGTCTCAAACATCTCCCTTTCCGACTCATTCCAGCCTCCTGCGTCTCGTTGAATTGCGCCCGTCAGTGAACCTTCCAATTCATCGCTCGCTAGTGGCTCCTTCTTTGGAGAATACGTTTGAAGTTCTTGTTCGTTCTCCCATCCATCCCTGGACGAGCCAGACTGGCTAAAAACGCGTTCTTTCACCTTTCTACGAAGCATCGCTTTCGCATGAGGACTGTTAACGGCAGACAACCACCAGCTACCTCACTTTATGATTATTGTTGTCTCAGTCAGGTGCTCCTATAGCTATGTGGCCCTATTTTTGGGAATGACGTTTAGGGGCGAAAATTATTGTCCCCGGGGGTTAGCGAATGGTTTACTCTGAAAATTATTACCCCGTGCGCGATTGTGCAATAGTTCCCTAGTGAAAGCACAAGTTCATGCACATTTTCACACTATGCGAACATGGTAAAACCCGATCTCGGCCGACCTCTGTTGGGATGAATCTCAACTTTGAATTATGCCTGCAGTGCGTATATTATGAGCCTCAGCACAATGACACATACAGGAGATTGACATGGCATGCAGTGCAATTGCTTACAGTCTCTTTTGACATACTGCTAGATATTGACAGTAGCATACATACAATACATACATTTGCATTACAGGTGGAAAAGAAGGCAGACAGTGGACAAGCTTAAGACTAGTACAGCTGATTTCAGAATGGTTAGCCGAATGGCAAATGGTAAATTGCAAATGGTATAAGGGGCAAATGGCGTAGCGTCACTGTACAATGTCATACATTGTGACATCTAATGTGTCATTTTAACCACATGTACCACTCAGGACGCCTATATACATCGCACTAGATGTCACATGCACTTTGACATCACGCCACTTGCCATTTTGCCAACCATTCTGAAATAAGCTGTATATAGCTGTACACAGCTCTGCATTCATACTGCATGAACCATTTCCGTTCAGCTGCATACATAATATATACACATAATAATTATTATAATATTTCGCATACATAGTATTCTTCTTTGTATCAACTGCATATAATTATGGTTTTGAGTCGTGCCATGCAAGCATAATTTCTGATCAGAAATGTTCTGCTCCTCACAAGGCTTGGTGGGTATACCTACATAGCTAGCTCTGCGCATATGCAGCAGTTCGAGCCTTCAAGTGGCATGCATGCATGCAACATTCATGATTAGCACCAATTTCTCTTAAATACTCTAATTATACAGGAGAGACATCATTAAAGCATAGTGAAATAATTCTGCTCAAAAATGCCATTAGCAGATGTTATAATTAAGCACAGTTAATTATGAGTTATCACGGCATGAATTTCATCAAGACACTGTCTGACGCTATGCAGGAACTGCTCTCCATCTCTGCTGGTTGGATAGGAGGTGAGGTGGACTCCAATGTTGTCATCGCCAACAAAATAGCCAACACCAAACCCATCACTCACAACGGGGGCAAACCCTCCAATTAGCACATTGTCTGCACTGAGGGTGGACGTTGACAGGATAATGTGATTCATCTTTGCATAAGCTGGGTCCTCAAACAGGGGCAGTTTTGTCTCTTTCCACTCTGCCAACCTCTTCAGAATGAACAAGTGTCGGTCAAACCCATATCCTACAATGTGCACAAAAACAGGCAGTGACAGGAGAGTCTAACAAAGAATGTACTAACAAACCTTGTAACAGATGTCAGGGAGCCCAACCCTGTGGAAATGATACCTCTCAGAGTGTGCAACTAGTCAGAACACAATAATATTGCTTTGATGAATAATAAGATAATTATAGCAGCTGAACAGGCACAATACCCCACTCTCATCCCACACCCACCACACATGGTTACACACTACACTACACCCATACAAACACATATAGTGCTAGCCTCACAAGTACATACCCATCACAGCCTCCTGCTTTAGTGCACCGTGCTTCTTAGAAGCCTTCTCTACCAGCTTCCTCTTTGTCGCCACATCAACTCCACTCCTGGGGTCAAAAGCTATGGCAGCCTGCTTTGTTTCCAGAGTGCCAGCACGAAGGGTCTCTGTGCGGCCATGTTTGTAGGCTGCAGTGCTGCAAGACTCATAGGTTGCGGGGAAGTCATGGAACGCTCTGTAGAATGCCATCTGCAAAGGATCAAAGATTGGAACAGAAGAGCTACGTGGTACACCAACAGGGTTTTCACTTATTATTGCACAGGAAGGTCTCTCCTATCATTCGCCATGCACTCATTTATCACTTTACAGCATTTGAATGTACATACACCTTTGTGAATGCTCTCTCAGACACGCACACACACACACACACACATACGCATGCACGTACGCACGCACACACACACACACACACACACACACACACACACACACACACACACACACACACACACACACACACACACACACACACACACACACACAAACCTGAAAGGCCAATTGCACCACTCCGTCAGGCGTCAAGTTGTGTACCTTAATGAGATCTTTACCAAATGTCGGATATTCCAAGAGCTCTATCTTCAGTGAACCAGTGAATCTTTTAAACTCATCTTCAGCCTTAGTGAGCTTCTCCTTTAGCTTATCAGATAGCTTGAACTCCAACCTCTCCACCAGCGGCACCATCCCAGCGGGCACACTGCCGTCAGGGATGTATGGTCTAGTAGTTGTCTCTTTGTGTATCTCATTGAAGAAGCGAAGGACAGCCACACCATCGCCCCATGCATGTTCAAAGTTGACAGCTGCGTTGCCACCCGGGGTCACAATCAAGGAGAATGACTTGTCAAACCACCTAAAACAGAATGGTACAGTAAACATGTCCACGTAAACATATATAAATGATACACACGCACATTAGCAATCCAATTGTAGACCATCTTCATCTGCTCATGCACAAGGGATCTGGTATAGATGCAAAATAGGCCAGCCTGCTCCGCAGGGCAGTACTGTCTTACCTACCATTCATGGTACGTACTGTATGTGCATATATGTATATATGTATGTACGCAGTGGAGCCTGCAGTGTGTGTTGCTGTACACATGTATTGTAAACACATATGTACGTTCTAACACATGTGTCCGTACAGTATCGTAGAACCTGTCTACAACAGTCACTGTCTTAGGCAGCCACCTCTCTAAAACGGCCAGCCTTCCTGGCCCCAATTAGCACTTTGCAGGGCAGCTACCTCTCTATAAAGGTCAGTTAGAACTGGCTGTCTTAGACAGGTTTCACTGCACCTGTTTTTGCCATTGCCATGAAGCATCATGTGAGAGAACTCTGCCGCTTGTTCCCTGCCAAGGTCATCCTCTTCTAAGCACACTATCATCAAGGCACTGTCAATGTCTTCCAAGGACACACTGTTGGAAGGCTCCTTCAGTAGTTCTTGGCGCAAAGCAGCCCACTCGTCCCTGTGACAGTTTAGGAAGTAGGAAAAGGGGAGGGGACAGGAGGGAAGGGGAGGGGACAGGAGGGAAGGGGAGGGGGCAGGAGGCAAGGGAAGGGGACAGGAGGAATGAGGAGGGGAGGCAGGAAGAAACGTGGAAAGAAGGGAAACGAACAACAAAGAGAATTTACAAGGAAGAGTAGAAACACAGTCACTAACATGTGAGGGCAGTCATAAACTGTCTCAAGTACAGCTTGTTCCATAAGTAACAGATGTGGACACTGTACAAGCAACCAATTTTAAAAGCACATACTCAAGTTCAGAGCTAGCCTACACTTTCCACGATTGGCAAACATACCGTACATCAGCATTAAGTCAGGGAGAACACCACTAGGGTAGTGCACTCCAGTAGCACACAATGGCAGTATGCTCTGTGACTACCACAGGCACATGCGCACGCACCTGTCCATAGATGTAGCAACCCCTATTGCAGCATCTGGTGGTGGATCAGGATTGTCCAGAATGTGCTTCAAGTTCAGACGCAGCTGCTCAGGGTGTACCACAGAGCCTGGGGGGGGGGGGGCAATGGCTGGGGTTTAGAGCTGCAAAACATCTTGCAATACAGTTCCATCTATCCCCCTACATTTTCAGTACTAAACTTCCACACACAGCCTAAACCCCACCCACGTTAAATAAATTCCTGGTCATACATACGTACAACACAGTAGAATGGACACAATACATATGCAGACACTACTCCTGCTGGGAAGCAAAAGTCATCAACGTTACCATTAAGCCTTCAATTTCTTCCTCAGCACACTGGCCTAGTAAGCCAACACACACCACACACAGCAACAGCCATTGGTTGACATTATGCATCCTCACCGTCTTCATCATTGACCACTGCAAACTTGTAAAAGTGTCCCTTGCGCATGACAATAACGTGGTTGCCGCCCGACTCATAAGTAACTAGCTCATCCTTCTCCAGCCGTGGTACTCGTGTTGAGTTGAAGAGGTTAGGATACTGACTCATGTCCAGAGGGAAGGCTTTGAACAGGTAGGAAGTGTACCAAGCAAAGGCAGATGGAGTCAGTCTGCAAAGTGGGACCGAGGGGTGCTGGGAGGTGGACGCACTCATCAAAAGCAATGAACTAATATACATGTATACAGCTACCAGACTATATTATAAATGAAGTATAATAGAGTGCAACACATAACAACCACACACCAGTGCAATATTTACGTAAGTGGAGGGTTCAGTTCTCTTGCAATAGGTCACTGTGCATGGACACACTGAGTTGGGTTGACCAACAGTTAATCACCGGATATTACGTACATTAAACCAGGCTGCTACACTGGGGTTGGCGTCTCAGTGACACTTTTCACTGCTTTCCACCATTCCCCCCCCCATCCTTCTCCTCATAATCATAAGGGGTATTCAGTCTGTAGTACACTCACTACACTGGTAACCACACTATATAAAAGGTGAATACATACATTTGGATGTGTTGCTCTTATATTATAAGATGCATTGGAACACAATCAACATCGATGTATCCTTATGCTACCCTCACACCTGCTGTGGCATCCAATGACTTACCTGGTGAGGGTGCGATACAGGTTAGTGTCGCTCTTCTCTGGGTTGAGGTGGAAGACATCTGGCTCCAGGTTACCTGCTCTGAGGGAGTTGCGGAATCTAGCAGCAACATGAATCATATTGGCTGTGCGATCAACCTAGCCAGAGGAAGGGGAGAAAGATGTTCGCAAACTTCATCACTAGTCGTACACAGCCAAATGCCTATAGTGCAGTGAGGACAATGGAAGTTATGATGCTACCCTGAGGGCAATGGTATCCATGGCAAAATCATGATAATCATGCTTTTAAAACAGTACCATGATTAGAAATTCAAAAGAACCATCATTGCACTAGACACACATACCACACAGCCCCATTTAATTCAGTTTTAATTTTGAAAGTCAAAGTTTTCTCAAGTTGCCATGCTCAAGACAGACCAAAAAAGTTGAGAAATATATACACTGCGTAACTCTGGTGAGCATAAATTTCATGATAAGTCAAATTGTGTAATCTACCAAGCCTGTTAGCTGCATATGTATGAATAAGAGAACTTCCCTCTATTCAGTACCATGTAAATCTGGATGCATATTTGGGCAGGAATAAGATTGTGTCCATTACAGAGCAAGAAGGAGAGAGTGACCTAGATAAACTGAAAGAGAAGTTCTGCACTGCTTTTGCAGATGATCCTACTGCAGCAGTAGCCTTCCAGGAATACCACCCCAAATCGGAAGAGTACATTGAGCTGGAAAGGATGCCAGTGTTACAGACAAGGACAAGCTGAAGGTGGTACAAATACCCACAGTGATCCCGTCTGATGAGATTAGTGCCTGGATCACATAGCCAAGAGCACATTGAAGTGAAGGACATACATGTAAGACTATTAGCTACGTACATAGGAGTGCAAACCAATGCAGGACAACCTGATAGAAAGCAAGCAGAGAGCCATGACAATGTCTGTATAGAAGGGGGACAACAAGCTGGCTTTCAACCCTGCACATTGCCAACCATCGCTTCACTCCTTGCCCTCAGACATGCCCTTTGCCTGCAACACGCATAGCTGGTGTCACAACTCCTACAATGCAGCTAAAGACTGACAGGCAAACATGCACTATGCTGCAGCCAAGGAGGATTTCATCATCAGTCCAACACAATGAAATCCGGTAAATGTTAAGCCAATCTCACGAGACAGGTGTACAACAGGGTTGGCATAGAGCCCTGCATGCATGCAGCTACAGACAATACAGAGGAGTAGCTGAGGCACAAATCTGCCAAAAGAGAACATCAGGTTCGCCTAGGCAATGCAGCTGAGAACTGTTGGGAGAGATAATCAACACACATGTTTTGGCATTCCAGTTTGCAACCCCTTTGTGCCAAGCCACATTAACACGCCCTTAGCTCAGGGCTATTGAAAGGAGACGGAGAAGAAGAGGGTCTGTGAAGAGCAAATCAGTGAGTCCAAACATGGATTGTTCTCATGCTGGTCTTTAAAACAGCAGGCCTGGGATCAACAGCTACAGTGGTATACACGAGGCTCGCTTTCACATTGCTAAGAACAGCAAACTTTTTGAAAAGACACTGGCTGTGATGTCAACCAAACTTCTCACTGCTGAGATCAGCAATGATGTGTCTGCAAGCTTCTCGTAGGCCAGTCACTGCTCTGACTGTTCACCAACTGGGCAAGCCTTGCCTGCACAGAAGGCAAGTTCCTCAACAACATCTGAACACAAGCTAGCTATGTACGTATGATGTGGTAGAGGCTCATGCTACGGAGTGGATGAACTTGAACTTGACAAGCTTTCGCGTAGCAGGTAAGGGCAGTAGTAAGACGTTTCAGCCATGAGGGTCTTTTTATATAACTCAACCTTTGTAACTGACAAAGACTCCGTGGTTGAAACGTCTTACTACTGCCCTTACCTGCTATGCAAAAGCTCGTCAAGTTCAAGTTCACAAGCTAGCTAATCATGAACAAGTACGCAAAGGATAGGCCAGTGCTGGAGTAAAGCCAAGGAAGTGCCGATGGTGCACGAAGGAAGTCATTGATCATTACCTGGTCACCATGAACAAACACATGTACTGTATATACCTAGGAAGATCACAGCATACCCACACGCTTACCGCATTGTTTAGCTGTGGGTCTGGTTTGAAAGCAAGGTAAGGATTCTGGTTGAGCACCAGAGGCAGCCGCGACGTCAAGTACATATCAAACCATGCCTCGGAGATGTAGCTGGTGTGTTTGTTAGCCTTGTTCCCCTGCACCAACAGCTCCTGTAGGACTGGAGGGGATGGAGCACAGCGAGTTCACTATCAGTATGACTGCACTTGGTGCCTCCTTATGAGTGTACACATAAATGTGTATGAATGTGTAGCTAAAGCACACATGAACAAAATACATGCAAACCATACACAAATGTACAAGCAACCATCTGTGGCCTTCTCCAGTTGGAGGGGCTTGTTTCCCTATTGCTCGCTATGGTCTAAAGCACTGAATGGAAACCCTCACTGCTACAGTGATGCTCTTCACAATACAGCACACCCATTGTGAGGCTGCCTAGTAACTATACAATAACGTTAAACCTACCATACAATACAAATATACATAATTACGGAACCTCTTGTTAATTGAGTGACTACTTACGAGGAAGTTCAAAGTACGTATGTAGGTGTGGCCTACTTAAATAATGAAGAGACAGGCTGTCTAGGGTACACACACAACACACCACAACACACACACACTACAAATCAAGTATCAAAGCACAAGCACATGCACTGTGACCTTACCCCGTCCTTGTCCTCCCTCTTTACAGAAGTCCTTCACTGCTTCCTCCGTCTTCTCCAGCTCCTCTTGACTCAAGATCACTCGCTGTGTGGCAAGGTACCGTTGACAGGTGTCCTCCAACTTGGGCACTGGGAGACGAGGCAGGCTAGCCTGGAAGTGCATTGTGGGGATGCTACTGTGCTGCAGGTAGGGGTCATCCAGGTGACTGCTGCCACTGCTGCTGCTGCAATGTACACAGGAAGAGCACAACAAGATGAAGGCATGACAACTAGCAGTTAACCAGTCTCAGCACTCTCCTTTCTTCAGCTCTAAGCAGGCCTTGTCTTTATTCACGTCTGGCATCAAAGAGGTGCAAAATGTACATCACTATGCCTTCGCTCCCTGTGGTGCCCTGAGTACTCTCAGCTATACACTCCTAACCGTCGTACTGAACTACACAAATCCACGTTCGTCTGTGCACACTCACTAGCGAATACATTGACTGGACGCGTAGACTGTAACAAACAATGGCCGGATATTTTAAAGTAGACAGACGGAAGTAAAAGGTAACAGGCACCACAACCACGAATATGCACCAAAGAGATATTAGACGAACAGGCAAGACTGTCCGAAATTGGGGTGTGTCCAGGATCACAGATCTAGCTATCCCATATTAAATGGCACTGTATTTCTACTGGTAACTAGAAAGGTAAGCTTATGGCTTAGTACACGGGAGGACCAAAGAGCAGCTCTTGACTCGCCTCACCTGGTGCCAGATGCTCTTCTCGCAGGCACAACACATGCTGCCCGAAGTACACGCGGTGTGTACATGCACCGTCTGGCCAACATTACGCTCGTTTTGCCGCCGAATATGGTAATACAGTACAACGAGGGTGATGACCAGAGGGGACTTACCCTTGGTGATCACGTGCTTAGAATGGGGATCCTCGGACTGACGAGTTTTGTGAAAAACAGCGACATTCGCTTGGAAAGGGTGACGTCTGTAGACTTTAACGGCCTGGTAGTGGACGGAAAGAGTTTGATGTACCACTTGACTCGTAGTTCTGGCCTTGCATGCACCTTTGGCGGACAGTACCCTGAGCTAGAACGCATCCTGGAAGGCTTCTTCAAAGCTTTGCTGAGTAACCGCTTACAAGTTGTGGTTGTGTTTGATGGCATAGACTATGACGATCAGAAGCGCGATACCAAATTGAGACGTAAGAAGGGTTCGTATTCTGACATGCGTATTGCTCTGAGAAAGAACAAGGAGATAGACCTCCTTCCACCGCTGGCTGCTTTAGTGTTCTGCCATGTTTTACGAAAGTTGGATATACCCTTTGTATTCGTTGATGGAGATGCGGACCAGAAAATAGCCCAGATTGCTAACTTCTATCACTACCCTGTCACAGCTAACGATTCAGATTACTACATTTTCGACCTGTGTGCTGGATACATGCCACTGCACACGTTTGAATGGGAAGGAGGCACTGTGTCTGCACTCTTGTACAAGAGAGATTTCCTTGTTAAAAGTGCTGGTTTCCACTCACCAGACCTGGTGTTAGGTATACCCCTCTTCATTGGCAATGACTTCTATGAGGCAGTCATTAGGAGGAGCCTTGGTCATGTGTTGCAAGGTGGAGCCGGTAGAGGCCATGGAGCAAAGAATGTCCGCTTGACCATTGACTTTCTCTTGCAGTTCTCTTCCCTGGCTGAATGCATCAAGGAGCTACCGGGAAAGTTGGATAAACCAGACCCTGCAGGAGTCCAATCAGTGTGTGATGGATTGGAGCTAATGAAGAATGTGTATGATGCAAAACCGCCATTCATTTCTGATCCGATAGCAGAGTTGGAAGTGTCTGCTCTAATGCCTCAAAACGAT
This sequence comes from Ianthella basta, assembly GCA_964019415.1. Lineage (NCBI taxonomy): Eukaryota > Metazoa > Porifera > Demospongiae > Verongiida > Ianthellidae > Ianthella > Ianthella basta. Next base: position 5,055,307 of record OZ025876.1, read on the forward strand.
GGAAAGCCAGTGCCCAAGGAGTTATTGCATTTCTTCCGTAAAGGATTAGCCAACAAGACAACATTAGAAGCACTTTGTAAAGAATTTGTAGACCTACCAACTGTCTTTGAAGACCTGGAGCAGCCATCTTGCTACAATATTGGAGAGCCATTGCGGGCCACTCTTTATGCTCTGGTCCATTTGGATCAGGACGAGCTGGTTATCAAGGAGCAGGTTCGCTGTCACCCTTACAACGATAACTTAAAGTTAGCTTCTGTCAAGGTCATTCGCTCGTCAGTACTGCCAATGGTTCCATCTGCTTGTAAAACATTCAAAGAAGTCTGCCAATTACCTCTGGACACAAGAAAAGGTGTCATCATGCACTGCTTAGAGGTACCTCCATCTGCTGCTGCAGCCATTCAAGGCCTCCCTAGCTCATTCCATCTCCTGGCCATGGTCACCAGGTACTGGTATCACCATGCTGTACCTAATCCTAGACCTCCGGAGCTGAGAGCTCTAATTGTCTGTCTGCTCACCATTCATAATGGTGCAAGACATAAAGTTCACATTTCAAACTTCAATCGGAGAACTATCCACAGCTGTGTTCAGTGGCAGAAGGTTTATATAGACGTCTATGACCTCAATAACCTCCTTTCAGAGCCCTTTCTTCAACTTCCGCCCATTTCTGAGCTATTTGATGGCCGGTTGCTTCATTTTCTTACCAGGGAATTCCCCTTGCAGGATGAAGATATGCTTCGAGCTTACCAAGTAAATAGTGACCTGTTCCATCGACTAGTCGTAGCAGCAAGTGATGAAGTGCATAGTGTACTTTCTGTACCCAAGAAGCAGCAGACGAGTGCCAATCAGTTCAGTAAGCAAGCAAGAGAGGCCTCAGTGGCAGACCACCAGGCTACCAAAATGGCATCATCCGCACCACTCTGCCACATTGAGAATGCTCGAGGCCATTCATCAGAGTACAGCGAGACAACCCTGACAAACGATACTTGTGGCCATTCAATGCAGGCTGAGATGACAAAGAAGAAACCTGCATCATCCTCGCCACCCGCTCATTCTAATACGCATACCAATGCCTCATCAGCGGCTTACCAGACTCCACCTAAGCAGTTTTTCACCCAATCACCTCCTGCTGTGCCACTTGTCAATCGATTCGCTTTCCTGACAGTGGACATGGACACTTCCAGTAGTGACAGTGATTGATCACTTACTGTGCAGTATTTCACTGCTACTACTAATGTCCATCACAGTTGACACATGTGCTTTTATGTGAGAGTGTACACAGCAGCTGTGTGCCTGTATAGCTAATTAGCTAGCTAGCTATGTAGCTATATACATTTTTGGTTTATATCAAGTGTATTAGTAGGAAGTGCATGTCTTTAGCTAACGTTTTCTGCACTCTCATGTTACATATTTTTTCTATTGCTCTGTATCAAATTTAGGCAACTTTTTTTATATTTCTGTGTAGTACTATTTTACATGTATGTACGCGGCCGCCCGCATGCATTTTTGTAGTTAGGCGTCCACATGCCACACCTGACTACAACCGCATATGCATTTCGCAGGAATTTAGGCCGGTTTGGGCAAACTACAAGCTTAGCTAGGATGGGCATCGATGGACTGACGACGTTTGTGAGCCAGCGCGTTCCCTTGAAGAAGGCGATTCCTGCAGACTATGAAGGAGTAGTGGTGGACGGAAAGAGTTTGATTTACCACTTGACGGATAAATTTCAAATCACTTGCACTTTTGGTGGACAGTATCGTCAGCTTGAACATATCCTGAAAGACTTCTTCAAAGCTTTGCTAAGCAATTGCAAGGCTGGCGCAGTTATTGTAGTGTTCGATGGCATAGATTATGACGATCAGAAGCGTGCCACCAAAGTGAAACGTAAGAAGAGCATGTACTCTCGAATACGTAAAGCCTCGAGAGAAAATAAGGAGCTATACCTCCTCCCACCGCTGGCTGATCTAGTGTTCTGCCATGTTTTACGAAAACTGGGTATACGCTTTATATTCGTTGATGGAGATGCAGACCAGAAAATCGCCCAGATTGCTAACTTCCATCGCTACCCTGTCATAGCTGACGATTCAGATTACTTCGTTTTCGACCTGTGCGCTGGGTACATGCCACTGTCTGCAAAATTTGAATGGGAAAGAGGCACTGTGTCTGCGTTCCTGTACAAGAGAGACTTCCTTGTTGAAAGTACTGGTCTCCGCTCACCAGACTTGGTGTTGGGCATTCCCCTCGTTATTGGCAATGATTTCTATGGTGCAGGCATTTGGAAGCGTCTGTGGGATACTCCTCGGGGGGAATCAGGAAGCAGACAAGCAGCAGAGAACATTGAATTGGGTATTAAATTTCTCATCCAGTTCTCTTCCCTAAATGATCTCGATCATGAGTGCATCCAGAAGCTACCAGGAGGGATGAAAGAGCCTGATCCAGTGAGAGTTCAATTGATGTCAGATGGTTTGAAGCTAATGAAGGATTTATATGATGCAAAACCGCCATTCATTTCTGACCCAATAACAGAGATGGGAACGTCTGCTCTGATGCTTCAAAATGATGGCAGGTCAGTGCCCAAGGAGCTGTTGTGTTTCTTTCGTGAAGGACTAGCCAGTTTGAAAACTTTGGAAGCACTTTGTAAGGATTTTGTAGACCTACCAACATGGTTTGAGGATCTGGACCAGCCATTTTGTTGCAATATTGGGCAGCCGCTACGCGCTACTCTTTATGCTCTTGTCCATCTAGATCAGAAGAAGCTGCGTATCAAAGAGGAGGTTCGTTGTGACCCATACGAAAATAACTTCGAGTCTGCCTCAGTCAAAGTCGCTCGCTCTAAAGCACTACCAATGATACCACGTAGTTGCAAGACTTTCGGCAAAGTTTGCAAGTTGCCTGTTGATGTAAGAAAAGATGCTATCCTGCACTGCTTGCAGGTGCCTCCGCCCACTGCTGCAACTGTTCAGACACTCCCTTCCCATCTTCAGCTCCTGGCCATGGTCACAAGGTACTGGTTCCTGCAAGCTGAACCTAAACCAAAACCTGCGGAGCTGAGAGCTCTAATCCTCATGCTGCTTCACCAGGATACAAGACACGAAGTTACAAGATTTGACAGGGGACTAACCCATTCTTGTGTTCAGTGGCAGGAGGTTTTGATAGATGTGCATGACCTCAACAATCTCCTCTCCCAGCCATTTCCTCCACTTCCGCCTATCTCAGAGGTATTTGATGGCCAGTTGTTCCAATCCCTTATTAAGGACAAAAGCTTGAAAAATGCGGATGCACTGAAATGTGATAAGGGCTTATTCCACTGCCTCTTTTCACTGGCAAGTGATGACAGGGCACCAACACGTCAATCACCGCATCCACATGCTAAGAAGAGCAGCCGTGCATCATCCTCTGTACTGCAAAGCAACCCATTTGCTGGCTTGCCTCTGGATGATGACAGTTAAAATGTATAGCTAAACTGCTAGTAGACATTTTGACTGGATACGTGCACAGTAAAATTACATGCACTTCTTCTATTTTTGTAGAATGCCTTAGTGCACATACTTAACATATGAGCTACCTTGTCTATGTGTGTGCTTTTGACTATAGACAATAAGAATGAGCAATTTAATGGCTTAATTATGACATAATATGCATGGCATAATATGTTGACATTGACACATGCACAATTGAAAAAATGAAACTCAGACAAAATTCCTTATACTCGTACATACCATAAAATATTTTACACCAGCTCCCTGCAGTCCTTTTAAGTGTCACTCAAGCTCATGCACTGCATACCTAGCTGAATTCACTGCATGTTTCAGCTCCTGATCATGAATCAGATGAACATACATGATCAGTGACCATAACAGCAGCTGCATGTACGTACATAATGAGAGCTAGTGCAATGTATGCTAGTGCTGGGCCTGAGCTTTATAATTATAATGGCAACATTATTATTACATGACTGTCCAACCTTCTTTTTATACCTTCAAACCAAATGCAATACAAATAATTTAAGCATAATAGAAATGGCATGGTCTATATACAACCAGAATGTGCGCAGCTTATGATTGTGTCAGATAAATACCATAAAAATACATACTGTGATAAAATGTCATGTGAGCATGTACACAGATGACTACTGGACTGTGATGTCAAATAATGCACTGTATAGTTAGACATTGCCTGAAAACAAAGTGAGAAATGTCACGAGAGCAGTACAGACCCCGCCCCCAGCAGTGAGCACAGTTTCTCCAGTCTCTACTGCATCTTCGGTACACATCCCAACTGAGCCTCCAACCTGCACCAATAAGGGAAGAACACAACAAGGTCTTATAACAACAAGTAGGTGCCATGGGGCAAAGGTAGTATGCAAAATGTTGGCATCAGTGTCTACATCTGCTTGAAACTAGCCAGCACAGTCAGCCACCCACAGCAGACACTATACAACTGAGTATAACCGGTAAAGGAGAAAGCTACACAGCTGAGCTGGACAGGGCCTGTCACGCAGATAAGTGTCCCCCGCCGAAAACGGTCCTCCCGGACCGTTTTCGGCAAGAGTCGCTTGCCGTAGCCGGTCCCCCACGGCAGGAAAGTGTCCCCCTGTACGAAATAAGGAAGTCGAAGCTGTGGACACTGTAAAATAAAGGAAATTGGTAAAATGTATGGGGAAATTTGTGCAAAAATACTGAAGCCAGCGCACAATCCGTAAAAGAAGTAGCAGCGGTCCACAACGGCATGACGCCATTTCCCTTCGACGTAGAGTACAAGTTGCGTAATAGGCCGGCCGGCCGGTTCATTCTATCCCCCGGGTAAAATAAACTAGGATACTTTATCCCCCAGGGCTAGCCTATCCTAGGATATCTATATTCTAACCAAACGGTTTTAACCCATTTTATTCCGCTGTATATTGTCTATTGTTCATTATGTCAATGAACTTTATACTGAGTATTACCTATTGTTACTTGCATTTGCTTGCATGGGAATTAGTTAGCTGTTAGCTATATATACATTGACTTTAAAGTAAGGTTAGCAATATTGTTGTTAGCAATATTTAGCGTATACATCCGGTCAGTCACTGTGAGCAGCTAGACATCGCTTCGCCTATAAACGGCCGACTAGATAGTCAGGGGAGCACCTATAGCCCCCACCTCTTCAGCTACGTCTGGGCTGGAGTAGTGCGTCAACATGTGTACCATCATAGATCCTTGTGAGCAGAAATCGCTCCGCCTACGTAGTACCCAAATGAAATCGTTGGGGGGGAGGGCGCTTATCGGAAGTCCGAACGGGGCTTCCCCTTATCACGTGCACAAAATGGGGGTCCCTGGACTGAAAAGTTTTGTAAGCAACAACGTTTCTTTGAAGAAAGTGACATCTGCCGACTTTAATGGACTAGTGGTTGACGGAATGAGTTTAATTTATCACCTGACGTTAGGATTTCACCTCACATGCACCTTCGGCGGGCAGTATCCTGAACTTGAACGCATCCTGGAAGACTTCTTCAATGCTCTACTGAGTAACGGCATAGACATTAAGGTTGTGTTTGATGGCCTAGACTATGACGAACAGAAGTGTGACACAAAGTTGAAACGTAAGAAGAGTTCGTATTCTGACCTTCGGGATGTCTTGAGAATGAACGAGGAACTAGACCTCCTGGGACCGGGACCACTGTCGGGTTTGGTGTTCTGCCATGTTTTGCGAAAGCTGAAAATACCCTTTATATTCGTTGATGGAGATGCAGACCAGAAAATAGCCCAGATTGCTAACTTCTATCGCTACCCTGTCACAGCTAATGATTCAGATTACTACATTTTTGACCTGTGTGGTGGATACATGCCACTGGATACGTTTGAATGGGAAGGAGACACTGTGTCTGCGCTCTTGTACAAGAGAGACTTCCTTGTTGAAAGTGCTGGTTTCCACTCACCAGACCTGGTGTTAGGTATACCCCTCTTTATTGGCAATGATTTCTATGAGGCAGTCATTAGGAGGAGCCTTGGTCATGTGTTGCAGAGTAGAGCTGGTAGAGGCCAAGCAGCAAAGAATGTTCGCTTGACCATTGACTTTCTCACACAATTCTCTTCTCTGTTTGACTGCATCACAGAGTTACCAAGAAAACTGGATAAGCCTGACCCTGCAGGAGTCCAAACATTGTGGGATGGTTTGGAGCTTATGCAGCGTGTGTATGATGCAGTGCCACCATTTATTTCTGATCCAATAGCAGAGATGGAAGTATCTGCTCTGATGCCTAAAAAAGATGGCCGGCCTGTGCCCAAGGAGCTGTTGCATTATTTTCGTAAAGGATTAGCCAACATGATAACTTTGGAGGCACTTTGTAAGGAGTATGTAGACCTACCAACTGCCTTTGAGGATCTGATGCAACCATGTTGCTACAATATTGGAGAGCCACTGCGATCCACTCTATATGCTCTGGTCCATTTGGATCAGGATGAGCTATTTATCAAGGAGCAGGTTCGCTGTCACCCATACAATGATAACTTCAAGTTTGCTTCTGTCAAAGTCGTTCGCTCTTCAGTACTGCCGATGGTTCCATCTACTTGTAAGGCATTCGGAGATGTTCACCAATTACCTCTGGATACAAGAAAAGGTGTTATCATGCACTGCTTAGAGGTGCCTCCATCCACTGCTGAAATCATTCAAAGCCTAGATCCCTCCTTTCATCTCTTAGCCCTGGTCACCAGGTACTGGTACCATCATGCTGTGCCTAAACCCAGACCTCTGGAGTTGAAGGCTCTAATCATTTGCCTGCTCATTGTTCATAGAGGTACAAGACACAAAGTTCACAGGTTCAATCTGAGAACTACCCACAGCTGTGTTCAGTGGCAGACGGTTTTTAAAGACATCCATGACCTCAATAACCTCCTTTCAAAGCCCTTTCCCCCACTTCCACCTATTTCAGAGATATTTGATGGCCAGTTGCTTCATTTTCTTACCAGGGAATTCTCCTTGCAGGATGAAGGCATACTCCGGACTTATCGAGTAGATAGAGATCATTTCCATGGTCTAGTCTCAATAGCCAATGACCAAGTGCAGAATGTAACGTCTGTCTCACAAGCAAGAGAGACCTCAGTGGCACAGCACCAGTCTACCAAGACGGCATCATCAGCACCACTCCACCAAATTGAGAATACTCATAGCCAATCAAAACAACATAGCCAAACAACCCAGGCTACTAATGCTGAAGGCCAATCAACACAGCGCAGCCAGACAACCCAAGCTACTAACGCTCAAGGCCGATCAATGCATCACAGCCGAACAACCAAAGCTGCCAATGCTCAATGCCGATCAACACAGCGCAGCCAGGCAACCCAAGCTACTAACACTCAAGGCCGATCAACGCATCACAGCCGAACGACCAAAGCTGCCAATGCTCAATGCCGATCAACACAGCGCAGCCAGGCAACCCAGGCTACTAACGCTCAAGGCCGATCAAAGCAGCGCTGCCAAACGACCAAAGCTGCCAATGCTCATGGCCATTCAAGTCTGCAAAAGCAACCTAAGACTAAGAAGACCGGCCCTGCAGCATCATCACCACACGCTCATACTAAGAGGCATACCAATACCTCATCAGTGATTCGCCATACTCAACCTAAGCAGTTTCACACTCCATTACCACCTCCTGTGCCACTTTCCAACCGATTTGCTCTCTTGACTGTGGACAATAACACTTCCAGTAGTGACAGTGACTGATCGTCAAGTATGCAGTGTTACGTATGCTACTGTACTCGTTGTAGACATTTGTGTTTTATAGTGTGTGTATATAGCAGCTGTGTGCCTGTATAATTTTATGTGTCTTTAAGTTTGTAGTATGTGTATTAGTGGGATCTGCTTGTCCTTAGCTAACATTTCTGCACACTTTGCATGTGACATTATTTTCTTTATTTTCCTAATTGTTCAAATCTGTATCAAGTTTAGGAAACATTTTGGTATTTTGGCATAATCTGTGTTTAATAACATATTATAATTATTCATCACTCAGGATAAAAATAAAAATCATATAATTTAATACTGCGCGTGAGTGCGTGTAGTATACAAGAGGACAGGTATACACATGTACATTATATATAGCTGTCACACAATCACGTCTTGTTGCGGCAGCAATTTTTTATATAACTAGCAGAGAAGGGCGCCTTTGGCGCCCTCCTCTGCTCCGCACCCAACGCAGGTGCTTCCGATGCCAGTGCTTCTGATGCAAAGCACTTCCAAACTTGGCTACTGAGCGCTCAAGTAATAGCTATAGACGCTGCAGTTGCAGTTAGCTAGCTATAAAGTTGCACACAGCTGACTCCTCATCCACCATGAATCACCTTCTGCATGCAAGATCGGCCAAGAAAAATCGGCCTAGCTCCGGTCCATTATAATAAGATACAAACAACCACTGCCATCCCTACATAGACAGCACTACCGTGCTGTCTGATTATACAAACAAACATCCGTTCAAGGGGGTTATGTATGTATGTATGAACTAACTATAGCTATAATAAAAAATTATTATCACTAACAATTTTATGCCATATACTCCCCATTTGCTTCTCCTGGAAGGCCATAGTCATCATGCAGGCACTGGTACCACAATGCTGTGCCTAAACCCCAGCATAGAGCCAAGGGCTCTATAATTCTCATACTTCACCAAGATACAAGGCACCAAGTTGCGAGTTTGACCAAGAGCATGCAGCCCATAACTGTGTTCAGTAGCAGGAGGTCTTGATAGATGTACATGCCCCCCTCAACAATCTCCTCTCCATGCCATTCCCTCCACTTCCGCCTATCTCAGAGGTATTTGATGGCCAGTTGTTCCAATCCCTTATTAAGAACAAAGGCTTGATGAAAGATGAGGATGCACTGAAATGTGATAAGGGCTTGCTCCACCGCCTCATTTCGCTGGCAAGTGATGACTGTGCACATGGGGCACCAACACGTCAATCACAGCCATGCACTATCTTCTGTAGTACACTGCAACCCATTTGCTGGCTTGACTCTGGATGATGACAGTTAAAATGTATAGCTAAACTGCTAGTAGTCATTTTAAGTGGATACGTACACATGCAGTAAAATTACACTTCTTGCATTTTGTAGAATGCCTTAGTGCACATACTTTACATGTGGGCTATCTTGCCTACATGTGTACTATTATGAACAAGAATAAACAATTTTTTTGGCTTATGACATAATGCATGGCATAATGTTGACATTGACACATGCACAATTGCAAAATGCTACTCAGACAAAATTCTATATTATACTGACACATCCCAAAAACATATTTTACACCAGCTCCTTGCAGTCCTTTTAAGTGCCGCTCAAGCTCATGCACTGCATACCTAGCTGAATTCACTGCACATTTCAGCTCCTAATCATGAATCAGATGAACATACGTACATGATCAGTGACCATGACAGCAGCTGTACGTACATAGTAATGAGAGCTAGTGCAATGTATGCTAGGGCTGGATCAGAGTTAATGGCAACATCATTAATATTATTATGTGGCTGTACATATAGCAACTTTTATACCTTCACACCAAATGTAATGATTTAAGCAGCATAGAAACGGCAAGGTATAAAACCAGAATGCAGCTTATGATTGTGTCAGATAAATACAATACATGCTGTTATTATGTGAGCATGTACACAGATGACTACTGGACTGTGATGTCAAATAATGCACTGTATAGTTGGACATTGCCTGAAAACTAAGTGAGAAACGTCACGAGAGCAGTACAGACCCCGCCCCCAGCAGTGAGCACAGCTCCTCCAGTCTCTACTGCATCTTTGGTACACATGCCAACTGAGCCTCCAACCTGCACCAGTAAGGGAAGAACACAACAAGGTCTTATAACAACAAGTAGGTGCCATGGGGCAAAGACATGCAATATGGAAAATGTTGGCATCAGTGTCTACATCTGCTTGAAACTATATAGCCAGCACAGTCAGCCACCCACAGCAGGCAATACTTCTAAAGGTGTATTTACAGGTACTCAGTATATATAAATGTGCACACATACAATCCTCCTCAAATAAAGCTCAAGTTGCTACATCTGAGCTAGTACAACAGGAAAAGGAGGAAGCTAGCTATGTAACAACACATAACTACACCAGTTCTTACTTTTGCTTCTCATCATGCAAGGAAAGTCTTGCAGTTGTGTTGTATACATCAAAGTATCAAAACACAAGCACATGCACTGTGACCTTACCCCGTCCTTGTCCTCCCTCTTTACAGAAGTCCTTCACTGCTTCCTCCGTCTTCTCCAGCTCCTCTTGACTCAAGATCACTCGCTGTGTGGCGAGGTACCGTTGACAGGTGTCCTCCAACTTGGGCACAGGAAGACGAGGCAGGCTGGCCTGGAAGTGCATCGTGGGGATGCTACTGTGCTGCAGGTAGGGGTCATCCAGGTGACTGCTGCCACAGCTCTTAGCTAGTGGCCCTGTCTCGGTTCATGCCTGGTTTGAAAGGAGAGTGAATATTAAGTCCCACAAGTTCAGTGGTTCAGGGTTTCTAGTTCCAACTGACTCACTGGTGAATGAAGTAGACACTGGAACGGTAGATTCATACATGCTTCAATCTATGCTTGAAGCACATGCAATCTAGCTAGCTAGCTAACTTCATAGCTAGCTAATACTTTATTTACTTGATCGAGCAAGTCAGAAACCCTAAAATACTGTACATACAGCACAATGCTTTCGCCCACTCTTAGGCAAGACATACCAAGCCATGGTACACGTTTGTCTGTGCACATTATAATGGTGGATGGGCAGGGCCACGAAAGTCCGAACGGGGCTTCCCCTTATCACGTGCACAAAATGGGGGTCCCTGGACTGAAAAGTTTTGTAAGCAGCAACGTTTTATTGAAGAAAGTGACATCTGCCGACTTTAATGGACTAGTGGTTGACGGAAAGAGTTTAATTTACCACCTGACGTTTGGCTTTCACCTCACATGCACCTTCGGCGGGCAGTATCCTAAACTTGAACGCATCCTGGAAGACTTCTTCAATACCCTGCTGAGTAACGGCATAGACATTAAGGTTGTGTTTGATGGCATAGACTATGACGAACAGAAGTGTGACACAAAGTTGAAACGTAAGAAGAGATCGTATTCTGACATTCGTGGTGCCTTGAGAATGAACGAGGAACTAGACCTCCTTGCACCACTGACTGATTTGGTGTTCTGCCATGTTTTGCGAAAGCTGACAATACCCTTTATATTCGTTGATGGAGATGCAGACCAGAAAATAGCCCAGATTGCTAACTTCTATCACTACCCTGTCATAGCTGACGATTCAGATTACTACATTTTTGACCTGTGTGCTGGATACATGCCGCTGCACACATTTGAATGGGAAGGAGGAACTGTGTCTGCGCTTTTGTACAAGAGAGACTTCCTTGTTGAAATTGTTGGTTTCCACTCACCAGACCTGGTGCTGGGTATACCCCTCTTTATTGGCAATGACTTCTACAATGCAGTCATTAGGAGGAGCCTTGGACGTACATTGCAGGGTGGTGTCGGTAGAGGCCAAGCAGCAAAGAATGTTTGCTTGACCATTGACTTTCTCACACAATTCTCTTCTCTGTTTGACTGCATCACAGAGTTACCAAGAAAACTGGATAAGCCTGACCCTGCAGGAGTCCAAACAGTGTGGGATGGTTTGGAGCTTATGCAGCGTGTGTATGATGCAGTGCCACCATTTATTTCTGATCCAATAGCAGAGATGGAAGTATCTGCTCTGATGCCTCAAAATGATGGCCGGCCTGTGCCCAAGGAGCTGTTGCATTATTTTCGTAAAGGATTAGCCGACATGATAACTTTGGAGGCACTTTGTAAGGAGTATGTAGACCTACCAACTGCCTTTGAGGATCTGATGCAACCATCTTGCTACAGCTGGTTATCAAGGAGCAGGTTCGCTGTCACCCATACAATGATAACTTCAAGTTTGCTTCTGTCAAAGTCGCTCGCTCTTCATTACTGCCGATGGTTCCATCTACTTGTAAGGCATTCGGAGATGTTCACCAATTACCTCTGGATACAAGAAAAGGAGTTATCATGCACTGCTTAGAGGTGCCTCCATCCACTGCTGAAATCATTCTAAGCCTCGATCCCTCCTTTCATCTCCTAGCCCTGGTCACCAGGTACTGGTACCATCATGCTGTGCCTAAACCCAGACCTCTGGAGTTGAAGGCTCTAATCGTCTGCCTGCTCATTGTCCATAGAGGTACAAGACACAGAGTTCACAGGTTCAATCTGAGAACTACCCACAGCTGTATTCAGTGGCAGACGGTTTTTAAAGACATCCATGACCTCAATAACCTCCTTTCAAAGCCCTTTCCCCCACTTCCACCTATTTCAGAGATATTTGATGGCCAGTTGCTTCATTTTCTTACCAGAGATTTACCCTTGCAGGATGAAGGCATACTCCGGACTTATCGAGTAGACAGAGATCATTTCCACGGTCTAGTCTCAATAGCCAATGACGTGCAAGTGCAGATTGTAACATCTGTCTCACAAGCAAGAGAGACCTCAGTGGCACAGCACCAGTCTACCAAGACAACATCATCAGCACCACTCCACCAAATTGAGAATACTCATAGCCAATCAGAACAACATAGCCAAACAACCCAGGCTACTAATACTGAAGGCCGATCAACACAGCATAGCCAGACAACCCAAGCTACTAATGCTGAAAGCCGATCAACACAGCACAGCCAAACAGCACAGGCTACTAATGCTGAAGGCCGATCAACACAGCACAGCCAAACAACCCAGGCTACTAATGCTGAAGGTCAATCAACACAGCACAGCCAAACAGCACAGGCTACTAACGCTGAAGGCCGATCAAAGCAGCACAGCCAAACAACACAGGCTACTAATGCTGAAAGCCGATCAACACAGCACAGCCAAACAACACAGGCTACTAATGCTGAAGGTCGATCAACACAGCACAGCCAAACAGCACAGGCTACTAACGCTGAAGGCCGATCAAAGCAGCACAGCCAAACAACACAGGCTACTAACACTCAAGGCCGATCAACACAGCATAGCCAAACAACCCAGGCTACTAATGCTGAAGGCCGATCAAAGCAGCACAGCCAAACAACACAGGCTACTAATGCTGAAGGCCGATCAAAGCGGCACAGCCAAACAACCCAGGCTACTAATGCTGAAGGCCGATCAACACAGCACAGCCAAACAGCACGGGCTACTAACGCTCAAGGCCGGTCAACACAGCACAGCCGAACGACCAAAGCCACCAACGCTCGTGGCCATTCAAGTCTGCAAAGACAACCTAAGGCAAAGAAGACCGGCCCTGCAGCATCATCACCACACACTCATACTAAGAGGCATAGCAATACCTCATCAGTGGTTTGCCATACTCAACCTAAGCAGTTTCACACTCCATTACCACCTGCTGTGCCACTTGCCAACCGATTTGCTCTCTTGACTGTGGACAATAACGCTTCCAGTAGTGACAGTGACTGATTGTCAAGTTTGCAGTGTTACGTCTGCTACTGTACTCATAGTAGACATTCGTGTTTTATATATGTGTTTATAGTGTGTGTATATAGCAGCTGTGTGCCTGTATAATGTTTATGCCTTTATGTTTTTGTTAAGTGTATTAGAGGGATCTGCTTGTCCTTAGCTAACATTTCCTGCACACTTTGCATGTTACATTATTTTCATTATTTTTTTATTGTTCAAATCTGTATCAAGTTTTGGCATAATCTATGTTCAATAACTTATTGTAATTATTCATCATTCAGGATAAAATAAAAATTATATAATTTAATACTGCATATGTGTGCATGTTCAAGGGGACAGATATGCACATGTACATTATATATAGTTGTCACAATGTCTTGTTACAGCAGCAATATTATAATTATACAAAATAAACATACGTCCAATGGAATTATACAAAATAAACATACGTCCAAGGGGTATTACGTATACTAGCAGAGAAGGGCGCCCTCCTCTGCTCCGGCGCCCAACACAGGTGCTTCCGATGCCAGTGCTTCTGATGCAAAGCACTTCCAAACCTGACTACTGAGAGATAGCTATAGACGCTGCAGTTGCAGTTAGCTATAGAGTTGCATGCAGCTGACTCCTCTTCCACCACAAATCACCTTCTGCAGTCATGTAATGACAATGGTGCAATTAAAGCTCTGGTCCAGCACTAGCATACATTGTAAGAAAATCGCCCCATCAAGCACAGAGAAAGCCAAGAGACATGCTCTCGAGACAGCAGGCAAAAACTGCCATGTCTGGCCACTACTACATCTTTGCTGCTCGTAACTGCACCTCCTGGCAGCTCTCCTGACATAGCTCTGATTCTTATGCATCTATTATGTAACCGTTGCGTGTACTATTATAGATTCGAGGTTTGTGCGTAACATACGTATGTACCATTTCATTTATGTATGCAATGTTTATATTTACTAGTGACCCATTTATGCCCATGTATTACACTAACAACCATCATGTATTACTTGTTCTTCACTCTGCTAACCTTGCCAGGACACAATTGCAAACACCATGTGCATTTTTATGCAGTGAGTGTTTTTAAACCTGAGTCCAAGGTCTGTTTTATATCATACCATTATGTGCCACCTGTACATTATCATTGTACTTTCATTTGGTTGGCAGTAATGATGTGGTCTCTCCCTTCTCCCCAGAAGACACGGGGCTAATCCCATGACCTGTTGGGCGCTGTGCTAAAGCTGTCTCTGTGCCTGTCGACCAGAAGTGCTGTAGGAGTCTGTTCCATGAATATCGGCATAAGAGGACATCCAAACCAGCTTCCAAAACAATGTTTGGAAGCTGGTTTTGAAAGTCCCTTGACTCCTTGTATACGGTCCACTTCTGGCTGAATAGAATGGCGTACAATATAAATTCCCTATACCCAATACTTTGCCCAATACATTCAATATAAATGTAAGCATTGACGTACAACCATAGCTTCACGTATTATATATTATTCCTTAACATGAAGCCATACGACAAAATCTCAATTTGAAAACAATGGCTGCCGCAGGCAGCCCCTAAAAAGTAATAGTTTAAAAATTGTTTTATACAGGCACCTTTTGTGCAAACTATACACATATGTAAAAAGCAAATTAACATGTACACTGCGTTGTAGATGTAATATTAATTACAACATGCACTAGATGATCAGTCACTGTCACTACTGGAACTGTTACTGTCAATAGTTAAGAGAGCAAAACGGTTGGAAAGTGGCACAGGAGGTGGTAATGGGGTGTGAAACTGCTTAGGTTGAGTATGGCTAACCACTGATGAGGTATTGGTATGCCTCTTTGTATGAGCGTGTGGTGATGATGCTGCAGGGCTGGTCTTCTTTGCCTTAGGTTGTCTTTGCAGACTTGAATGGCCATGAGCATTGGCAGCTTTGGTCGTTCGGCTGCGCTGCATTGATCGGCCTTGAGCGTTAGTAGCCCGTGCTGTTTGGCTGTGCTGCTTTGATCGGCCTTCAGCATTAGTAGCCTGGGCTGTTTGGCTGTGCTGTGTTGATTGCCCTTGAGCAATAGCATCCTGGGCTGCCTGGCTGTATTGTGCTGAGCGGCCTTGAGCAATTGCAATAGTAGCCTGAGTTGTATGGCCATAGTGTGTACTGTACTTTGTATGCCCTTGAGGAATAGTAGCCTGGGTTGCCTGACTGTACCGTGCTGAGCGGCCTTGAGCAATTGCAATAGTAGCCTGAGTTGTATGGCCATAGTGTGTACTGTACTTTGTATGCCCTTGAGGAATAGTAGCCTGGGTTGCCTGGCTGTACCGTGCTGAGGGGCCTTGAGCAATTGCAGTAGTAGCCTGAGTTGTATGGCCATAGTGTGTACTGTACTTTGTATGCCCTTGAGGAATAGCAGACTGGGTTGCCTGACTGTACCGTGCTGAGCGGCCTTGAGCAATTGCAATAGTAGCCTGAGTTGTAAGGCCATACTGTGTAGATTGCCCTTGAGGAATAGTAGCCTGGGCTGCCTGGCTGTACCATGCTGAGCGGCCTTGAGCAATTGCAATAGTAGTCTGAGTTGTATGACCATACTGTGTAGATCGCCCTTGAGCAATAGCAGACTGGGTTGCCTGGCTGTACCGTGCTGAGCGGCCTTGAGCAATTGCAATAGTAGCCTGAGTTGTATGGCCATACTGTGTAGATTGCCCTTGAGGAATAATAGCCTGGGTTGTTTGGCTGTACCATGCTGAGCGGCCTTGAGCATTAGTAACCTGGGTTGTCTGGCTGTGCTGTCGATCTCTCCCAACTTGGTGGAGTGGCGCTGATGATGCAGTCTTAGTAGCCTGGTGCCGTGCCACTGAGGTCTCTCTTGCTTGCAGGACAGACGTTACTTTCTGTACTTCGTCATCACTTGCTATTAAGACTAGACCATGGAAACGATCTCTATCTACTTGATAAGTCCAAAGTAGATCTTCATCCTGCAAGGTAAAGAAATGAAGCAACTGACCATCAAATAGTTCTGAAATGGGTGGAAGTTGGAGAAAGGGCTCTGAAAGGAGGCTATTGAGGTCATGGACATCCATATAGACCTTCTGCCACTGAACACAGCTGTGGGTAGTTCTCTGATTGAATTTTGAAATGTGAACTTTGTGTCTTATACCACTATAATTGGTGAGCAGGCAGGTAATTAGAGCCTTCAGCTCCAGGGGTCTGGGTTTAGGTATAGCATGGTGATACCAGTACCTGGTGACCATGGCCAGGAGATGGAAGGAGCAAGGAAGGCCTTGAATGGCTGCAGCGGTGGATAGAGGCACCTCTAGGCAGTGCATAATAACAGCCTTTCTTGTATCTAGAGGTAAATGGCAAACTTCTTTGAATGCTTTACAAGCAGATGGAACCATTGGCAGTACTGAAGAGCGATTGACACTGACAGAGGCAAACGTGAAGTTATCATTGTATGGGTGACAGCGAACGTGCTCCTTGATATCCAGCTTGTCCTGATCCAAATGGACCAGAGCATAAAGAGTGGCTCGCAGTGGCTCTCCAATATTGTAGCAAGATGGCTGCTCTAGGTCCTCAAAGATAGCTGGCAGGACTACAAACTCCTTGCAAAGTGCCTCCAAAGTTGTCAAACTGACTAATCCTTTACGGAAGAAATACAACAGCTCCTTGGGCACTGGCCTGCCATCTTTTTGAGACATGAGAGCATACGTTTCCATCTCTGCTATTGGATCATAACCAAATGATGGCACTGCAGAATACACACGTTTCATGAGATCCACACCATATGATATCGACTTTTGAACTCTCACCGGGTCAAGCTCTTTCATCATTCCTGGTAGCTCCTGGATGCAATCAGCTAGGGAAGAAAACTGTGCGAGACAGTCAACAGCCCATGCAATGTTCCTTTTTACTGCTTGTCCACTTTCTGGTTCATCTTGAAGAGTATCTAACTGATTCTTCCAAATACCTGGACTATAGAAATCATTGCCAATAAAGAGGGGTATACCCAGCACTAGGTCTGGCGAGTGGAAACCAGCACTTTCAACAAGGAAGTCTCTCTTGTAAAGGAGTGCAGACACAGTGCCCTTTGCCCATTTAAATTTGTTCAGTGATATGTATCCAACATCCAGGTCGAAAATGTAGTAATCTGAGTCGTCAGCTATGACAGGGTAGTGATAAAAGTTAGCAATCTGGGTGATTTTCTTGTCTGCATCTCCATCAACGAAAATATAGGGTATTTTCAATTTTCGTAAAACGTAGCAGAACACTGAATTAGTCAGTGGAGGAACGAGGTATAGCTCCTTATTCTCTTTGAAAGCGTTACGTATTCGAGAGTACCAGTTCTTCTTACGTCTCAATTTGGTGGCACGCTTCTGATCGTCATAGTCTATGCCATCAAACACAACCACTACTTGTAAGCGGTTACTCAGCAGAGCTCTGAAGAAGCCTTCTAGGGTGCTTTCAAGCCGAGGATACTGCCCACCAAACGTGCACGTGATTTTAAATTTACCTGTCATGTGGTAAATCAAACTCTTTCCGTCGACCACTACTCCGTTATATTCAGCAAAAGCCGCTGTCTCCAAGCGAACGCGCTTGTTCACAAAAGTCGTCAATCCAGGGATTCCCATCTCGGCCGGAGTTTGGTATACGTCCTGAGAATGTTAGTGTCGCTATGACGATTGTAGTCAGGGTGGGGGACGTCGGCTACGCCTAACTACGAACATGCATAATTATAAGGGCATGTCAAAACCAGCTGGCCGAAAATCTCAGGAACAAGGGGGGAGGGGCAGTCCTTGCAACAACCCAGGTCAACGTTCGCTGACGTTGAATACGTTTTCACCATCCCTATAAATCTGGCAACAAGTATGTAGCTAGCTAGCTATGTTTTCATGGTGTAGCTAGTTAGCTATGGCATGGGTTGCTACGTAGCTAGCTACTTTTCTCCTTTAGCTTATGTCACGCGCCAGCCCCTATTCCCCTATTGCGCAATCGCGGAGAAATAGGAACGAACGGCTGGCGCGCGAGACTACCTGTTATGTGCAGTTGCAACACATGTTTGAACCTGAGCTTGATTTGAGGAGGATCCTATGTGTACGTATATTTGTATGCATTGACTACTTGTAAATATGCCTTTAGAAAATAATAGCGTCTGCTGTGGGTGGCTGACCTTAGGTGCTGGCTAGTTTCAAGCAGATGTAGACACTGATGCAAACATTTTGCATATTGCCTTTGCCCCATGGAGCCTACACTTGTTGTTACCTTGTTGTGTTCTTCCCTTATTGGTGCAGGTTGGAGGCTCAGTTGGCATGTGTACCGAAGATGCAGCAGAGACTGGAGGAGCTGTGCTCGCTGCTGGGGGCGGGGTCTGTACTGCTCTCGTGACATTTCTCACTTTATTTTCAGGCAATGTCTAACTATACAGTGCATTATTTGACATCACAGTCCAGTAGTCATCTGTGTACATGCTCACATAATAACAGCATGTATTGTATTTATCTGACACAATCATAAGCCGCATTCTGGTTTTAGACCTTGCCGTTTCTGTGCTGCTTAAATTATTACATTTAGTGTGTAAGTATAAAAGAATGGTGCTATATTATATATACAGTCTTGTAATAATAATAATGCTGCAATTATATAGCTCTGGTCCAGCACTAGCAGACACATTGCACTAGCTCTCATTACTATGTACGCACAGCTGCTGTCATGGTCACTGATCATGTATGTTCATCTGATTCATGATCAGGAGCTGAAATGTGCAGTGAATTCAGCTAGGCATGCAGTGCATGAGCTTGAGCGGCACTTAAATGGACTGCAAAGAGCTATAGCTAGTGCAAATATTATTAGGATACGTACATATAAGGAATTTTGTCCAAGTTTCATTATTTCAATTGCGCATGTGTCAAATGCAACTATAGTGTCATCATCCAGAGTCAAGCAAATGGGTTGCTGTGTAGTACAGAGGATGATGCACGGCTGCTCTTCTTAGCATGTGGATGTGGCGATTGATGTGTTGGTGCTCCATGTACATGGTCATCACTTGCCAGCAAAATGAGGCGGTGGAGCAGGCCCTTATCAGATTTCAGCGCAGCTATATATTAATGTGCTTGTTCGACTGTCCGTCCGTCCGACCAAGTAGATTAACACTTCTCCCGCAGCGTGCGTGCGTGCGATCCACGTGAAACTCCGGAATATTACGGGGCGACGTATGGTGTACTGTATACACTGATTTATGGTTTTGTCTGTTACTATTTGTGGTAGTGTTACATTATTATTTGCTGTTATATTTGGTAGTGACTGCTGTGTCTGCTGTTATACTTAGTAGCATGTCTGGTGATCACTTATTGCGCATGCGTAGTGTGTTGGCACGTTGTTGCAGTGTTATTTGGAATCATTGCTGACGGTGTTCCCAGTGCGTTGCATGATCGAGTCGCGATCGTTTGTCTGTGATAGAGAAGACATCACAAGTGGCGACGAAGGTGGGATATGGCAGTTGCAGCAATTGGTCAAGTGGAGACCTTCGATGCTGACCGCGAATCGATCGCGGCTTATCTGGAGAGGATTGACTTGTTCCTGGCGGCTAACGCGATACCGGACGACCGCAAAGTCCCAGTTTTTCTTACCCTCGTTGGTGGGCAGACGTATGCCCTCTTGAGAGACTTGTTGTCACCAGTTAAACCATCCGTGAAAACGCTGGCGCAGCTCAAGGAGACTCTGAAGAAGCACTATGAACCCAAGAAGATCATTATGGCGGAACGTTTTCGGTTCCATCAGCGACGACAGGAACCGGGAGAGACCGTGGCCAAGTTCGAAGCGGAGTTGCGGAAGTTGGCATCCAGGTGTGAGTTTGGGGAAGGGCTGGAAGATGCTTTGAGGGATCGATTGGTTTGTGGCCTGAGGGAGGAGGTGCACCGTAAGCGCCTGCTAGCTGAGTCCGAGTTGACTCTGAGTAAGGCACTGACCATAGCACATAGCTTGGAGTTAGCAGAGCAGAATGCTAGAGAGTTGAGAGGTGCTGTCTCCAGTAGTGCTGTTCACCAGGTTTCTCATAGCAGGACCCCATACAAAGGGCCAGCCCAGTGTCATAGCAGCAGTAAACCCCAGGGTCGTGGGAAGGAGTGCTATCGCTGCGGTAGCACTGATCACTTGGCTGCTACATGTCGTTTTATTGATACCATTTGCCACCAGTGTAAGAAAAAGGGGCATTTGGCTCGTGTCTGCCGTTCAGCCAAGTCTAGAGGGGGGCACAAGGGTGCTAGGCCACAGGGCTCTAGTACACAGCGACTGGCTACAGTGGAGGTGTCAGAGGAAGCCGACCTTCCTATTATGTGCCTAGGATCCAGGCGGACTGATCCAATGGTAGTAGAGGTCGGGGTAGAGGGTGTCCCTGTGTCAATGGAAGTTGACACAGGTGCGGCTGTGTCCATAATGTCACTGAAGCAGCAACGGGAGCTGTTTCCGGATGGACAGCTCCAGCCGGCTGGTATTGCCTTGCACACGTACACTGCACAGCGAGTAGAAGTGGTGGGCAGGTTGCCTGTCCATGTTGTGTACAAAGACCAGGAGAAGGATCTGTCATTGATCATAGTGAAGAACGAGGGACCAGCCTTGCTAGGGAGAGATTGGCTGGCTCACATTCGCCTGGACTGGGCTCTCCTTGCATACCAGACGCGAGGTAATCTTCCACTGGAGGAGCTTCTGCACAAATACGAAGATGTATTCCGTGAGGAGCTCGGGACGGTGAAGTCAGTTCAGGTCAATTTGAAGTTGAAGGAGAATAGCCAGCCCAAGTTTTTTCGTCCACGTTCGGTCCCTTTTGCCATAAAAGATGCGATTGGCAAAGAAATTGAACGTTTAGAATCCAGTGGAGTCTTGGAGAAGGTAGAGTTCAGTAAGTGGGCTACTCCCATCGTACCTGTCCCCAAGAAAGATGGTTCTTTCCGTCTGTGTGGTGACTACAAAGTAACCCTTAACCCTGCTCTGGAAGTGGACCAGCACCCTCTTCCCAAACCAGAAGAGATCTTCGCCTCATTGGCTGGTGGCCAGTCGTTTAGTAAGCTGGATTTGTCGCAAGCGTATCAGCAGTTGCCGTTAGATGCTGCTTCCAGTGAGCTGGTGACAATCAATACACATCTTGGTCTTTACCGTTACACCCGCTTACCATTTGGCGTGGCATCTGCTCCCGCCATATTTCAACGCACCATGGACGCGGTCCTCCATGGTTTGCCTCGGGTGATGTGTTACTTGGATGACATCATCCTGACTGGGTCGACTGAGGCAGAGCACTTAGCCACTCTAGCAACTGTCCTGGAGCGCCTCCGTAGCCATGGGTTCAGGTTGAAGCGTCAGAAGTGCTCATTCCTTCAGCCGTCGGTAGAGTACTTGGGGCATGTGGTGGATGCACAAGGTCTGCACACAACCAGAGGAAAACAGCAGGCCATGGCAGATGCTCCTACACCCACCAATCTCACTGAGTTGCGTTCCTTCCTGGGGTTGGTGAACTATTATGGACGGTTCATTTCAAACCTGGCAACCCGGTTACAACCTTTGACTCAGTTGCTCCACAAGGGTGAGTCATGGAAGTGGACAGTGGAGTGTGAAACAGCATTCAGGGACATCAAGGCAGTTTTGTCTTCGTCACAGGTCCTTGCCCATTACGACCCGTCATTGCCTCTATCACTTGCAGCTGATGCGTCACCATACGGAGTGGGTGCCGTAATCTCTCAGCAGTATTCTGATGGGTCGGAGAGGCCCATTGCCTATGCCTCACGTACGCTAACAGCCAGTGAGAAGAACTATCCACAAATTGAAAAGGAAGCTTTGGCCCTGGTGTTTGGTGTCAAACGGTTTCACCAATACCTGTATGGACGGAAGTTTTGCCTTATAACGGATCACAAACCCCTGACAACCATCCTGGCCTCAGATCAGGCTATTCCTTCGCTATCTGCTGCTCGCTTGCAGAGATGGGCTATTCTGCTGTCAGCCTATCGTTATGACATCCATTTTCGTCGTACACAGGATCATGCAAATGCTGATGGGCTGTCACGGCTGCCAGTGTCCGTTCCACCTGGAGAGGAGTTCTCCAGTGTAGCAGCCTGTTTCAACCTCGCACAGATTAACTCACTTCCAGTCACAGCTGGCGCAGTCGCTACAGCCACACGGCAGGATCCCCTTTTGAGTAAGGTGTTGCTGTACTTGCGGCAAGGGTGGCCTGCTAGTGTGCCAGCAGAACTGCAACTGTTCTCGTCACGTCGGCTGGAGCTCACCGTGGAAAGCCAATGTCTGCTATGGGGCATCCGAGTGGTTGTTCCTCAGAAGCTGAGGGCCTCAGTCTTGAAAGAGCTACACAGTGACCATGGTGGAATGGTCAGGATGAAGTCTGTGGCGAGGAGCTATTTCTGGTGGCCAGGTCTTGACAAGGATGTAGAGGGGATTGTGAAATCCTGCCAGTCATGCCAGGCTGTCAAGAGTGCTCCCAGTAGTGCACCTTTGCACCCGTGGGTCTGGCCGGAGCATCCGTGGCAACGGGTGCACATTGACTTTGCTGGGCCGTTTAAGGGTAGGATGTTCTTTCTACTCATTGATGCACACTCCAAGTGGCCAGAAATCCACAAAATGCCATCAACCACTGCCGATCGCACCATTGCGGTGCTGAGACACATCTTCGCAGCTTATGGGTTGCCTCAGCAAGTGGTATCTGACAATGGGCCACAGTTTACTTCAGGAGAGTTCATGGACTTCTTGCAGTCAAATGGGGTGAAGCATGTGCGGACAGCACCGTATCATCCTTCCTCGAACGGAGCAGTTGAACGTCTGGTGCAAACTTTTAAGCAGTCAATGAAAGCCGGAGAGGGGGATGGCAGACCACTGCAGCACCAGTTGCAGAGTTTTCTCATGTCTTATCGCAGTACTCCACATGCCACAACTGGGGTATCACCAGCGTCTTTGTTTCTGGGTCGTCCCATCCGAACTCGGTTTGACTTGTTGAGGCCTAACCTGGGAGAGAGAGTTTGTGTTTCCCAAGGCAAGCAGAAAAGCCACCATGACAGGAAAGGCACACTGAGAGAGTTTGCAGTCGGTGCCAGGGTGATGGTGCGAGATGGGAGGGACGCATTTCGTTGGGTTCCAGGTACTATTCTGGAACGTCGAGGACCAGTCTCGTACGTGGTAGAATTGGATAGTGGTGTGGTTGGCAGGAAGCATGTGGATCACATCCGAGCCTGGGAAGAGCAGGACTCAGACTTGCCATCAGCCACCCAGACTCCGACTCCGGAGCCAATTGACGTGTTGCCACCGGTATCCTTGCCAGAGGAAACTGTTGTGGCTGGTACCGATAGTTCCGTAGAGTCGGTGTCACCTTCACAGGAGAATCCTGTGTCATCATCTGGTCTGCCGCCTCAGCCCTCGGCAGAGGACACACGCTGTCCTCCACAAGTACGACGTTCAACACGGGTTCGCCGTCCCGTGGACAGATTTACCTTTTGATACATTGGGTTTTGTTTTAAGAGGGGAGGAGTGTACTGTATACACTGATTTATGGTTTTGTCTGTTACTATTTGTGGTAGTGTTACATTATTATTTGCTGTTATATTTGGTAGTGACTGCTGTGTCTGCTGTTATACTTAGTAGCATGTCTGGTGATCACTTATTGCGCATGCGTAGTGTGTTGGCACGTTGTTGCAGTGTTATTTGGAATCATTGCTGACGGTGTTCCCAGTGCGTTGCATGATCGAGTCGCGATCGTTTGTCTGTGATAGAGAAGACATCACATATGGAGAGTGTCATAAGGGGGTAGACTGAAGAGGAGTCGCTGGGCCCGAGGAGAGGGCCGCAAGAATCCCCTCCTTTAGGGAATAAGACGCCATGTTTTTCGCGGGCTACACTACAGGCAATGAAGGAGCGCCAGCTGCGTAGAAGCCCGCAGAAGGCGGGGTCCTTTGTGACCCTGCCTTCTCTTGCGATCACATCAATTGGCACTTCAGGGGGGCAGATGGGGCGGTGGTAGCTGGATTGTGATCCGCGGATGCAAAGGATTGCTGATCTGAGCAATGAGTAGCTCAAGCGACACCGGGTCCATCCCATTGTGGTGGAGTACGACTGTCTACTCTTCTCTGAGATCTTGCTTGCCAGTCGCTTGTAGACTGTCAGTGCAGCTGGGCCCATGCCTCCTGTGGCAGAGAACACAAAGGGAGCAAAGGTGCCTCGTTCAACCTCCCTGACACGTTGGTCATATGATCTTCTTTTCTCCTTTTCGTGCTTCCGATAGCAGGCCTCTAGGAAGGAGCAGCGGTTGCTGGACACGTGGGGGTTGAACACCCTTACGTCAAAGAATGCGTCTTGCCGCTGCTCTCCCCAAAAACCTTGCACTCGAATGTCCAGTCTTGCACTGTCTTCTCTGTTTGCAGAAGTGAGGGACAGGATTCCGGCTCTGTCCTCACATTGGGGCGCACTTCAGTGAACAGCATTGCAGTAAGGTCCCTAATCTCGTTGTACCTCAGAAATCTGAACCCTCCATGAGAGCAGGTGAGTGCGTGCTCTACATTGAACTGGCTTCTGCAACTGCACTTGTCAGGTAGCTGTTCAGGTGTCCAACCGTATCTCAGGCAGATTGCATCATGAAAGGCAGTCTTGTGTAGGTAGAATCCATGTTTGTCTATTGGCAAGGCTGAAAGCCATTTGGTTGCTCCCTTCTCAGCAGCCAGGCTCCTCATCTGCTCCAGCTGTGCAGGCAGCTCCCCCTGGAGTTGTTCAACCTAGTTCGTGGTGCGTTGTTTCTTCTCTTGACTGATTGACTTTCTGCACTCTCTCTACTTATCCACGATTTCTGACTGCTGGAGACACACTGGATGGATGACCTGCTCTGTGAGTGGACTAGAGGCTTGCAAGAGGCTGCGTATTCATGGTCGCACTCTTCCTGAGGGTTTGAGTCAAGCTGAGGCCACCAAGATGGGAGGCTAGCGCCAGAACATCCCTCACACTGTCATTCACTTCACCTTTTCTGGTAGAGACAGGGATGAGCAGATTACGAATTGCAGCCTCTAGAGGTAACAGCAGGTTCTCCAGGCCGGGGACCGTCCTGAGGAGGAACTTCCACTTGTGACACTGCCCATGGGTGTAGGCTGCATAGGCGGCATGGGGGTGGGTTTTGGCAAAAAGTGCCAACTTCTCGATTTCACATGTCCACTCTTCCACCTTCTTCCTTGCAAACTCTTCACAGAAGTCGGGCGACCCAATGACTGATCCCAGGTACTCCCTTCCCTGGCTGGTAATGTTGATTCCTGTGTCACCAAAGACATCTTAGGCTGCTTCCTGATACTGCCCCTTCACTATCAGCCAGGTCTTCTCAGGATTTGGGAAATATCCATACTGGGGTCCAAGCAGGGTAAGTTTGTCCCACCATGACTTGAGGTCTTGTAACCTTCCACCTGCTGAGGCATCATCCACGTACCAACATTGCTTCACTTCAGATTTGAGACTGTCAATAAGTGGAAGGACAGCGAGAGCAAACATGGCCATGGCCAGAGGGTCCCCCTGTGTGGTACCCTCGCATGAAGAGATGACTTCTCCACCTATAAACATACTTGACTCCTGCCTATAGATGTTGATCAATGCTGTAGCGAGGCTGGGACAACTACGATGGGTGTTTATGAGTGCTGCCTTGCGGTTGAAATTGTTAAAGACATTTGTTGCATCAACTTGAAGGATGGCATGACATGAAGTTGTGTCAAAAATGCTCCTCATCACATGTATGACAGCTTCACACCCAGATTGTTGACCCATGCACAGTTGCTTCACACCAGCTGTCTTAAGAATGTCATCCTTGACAATGGATAGGATTGCTTTGCCAACTATCCTCCTGGACACTTCTCCAATCCCTATTGCCTGACACCTGGCTGCTTGTCTAGGGCAATCAGTCTGCAGGCTGTGAATGCCTTCAGGCCAACTGGGCCAACATAGGTACTACACAGCCGACGACTGACAGCTGCAATTGCATCACACAGGGCCCTAGATGCATCATGGAAGGAGGTACAAATTCGCCTCCAGTCCAGAGCATCTATGCCAGAGGGACCCGCTGCGCCCTCGGTATGGAGTGCAGTAGTCCGAATCAGAGGGCCAGTGATGCTTTCAAACACAATTGGGTGTGTTGGCTGTGGTGCATCTTCTGAAGAGATCAGAGAGGACGGTGTGACTGGTCTACTGGCGGGATGCTTCTCACGAAGGATGTCCTGTACCCTGTTGGTAATGCTACTCGTTGTGATCACCTTGTCGAGTGGGAGAGGGGCTCTTTTGGAGTCAGAGGTAAGGAAGCGTACAGCAGATTTCACTTTGCCTTCCATCATAAGGTTTGCAAACGTACGTGCTTCATTGTTGTTGGTAGCATTGTTGCATGTCCTAAGACGCTGCTGGATGGTAAGTCCCTCATGAAGTAGGCTGTCAATATCTCCATCTCGCCATAGCTGCATTCTCCTTTCATACATTTGACATGTTCTTTGGCTTTCGAACCTTGGAAGGGCTTCTGTAGGACCAGTGGTGGTAGGATCATGGTGGCTGTGAGAGCAAATGATTCAATCTGTGACTCTTCAGCATATGAGCTGTAGAGATGGGCCATCTCGGCAACAAAGCGCTTCCCAACTCTCCCAGAATGTACGGTGAACACATTTCTTTGCCAGTGGACTGTTTCTTCATAGCATCTGTTCACCTTCGCACAGAAAGTAGGACCATCAACAGTTCCCCACCGATAGGCATCACCAACTGTGCTTGAAGGGGTATAGGGAGGGAGGATCTCCGCTGCATTGGCGACTACAGTGGAGTCCTCATGCGGATCTCCTGCACGATCTTCTTGTGTACTGCAATCTGGTACGACCACTGGTGTGACCAGTGGCTGTGCGTTCACAGGCACAGTAGATTCGGGATGATCAGGTGATGTGTCTACGAGCCGATCTCTTGCTCCTGTGTTGCGACATTGTCCCAGACGCGGTGGGAGGCAATTTGTGGGAGGCAAGATTTCTCCACTTTTCCAGCAGCTACAGCTTACACAACGCCCACTGCCGTTACACCGACAGCATACGGGCATGTTGCGAGGCTGGCGAGGGGAAGAGGGAGGCGAGAAGACAATTAGGAGTAAGTCCCAATCGCGCGCTAGTCCATGTCCGCCATCTTGAATCTCCGCGCCGTTGTTACAAAACTCTTCCTAAGGAATGGTGCGACCGCTTCTTTGCTGTCGTTTTAGCGCAATGTAGAAGGCTGTGGGTGACATAAGCTATATAGCGGAAAGCGCCGTCTTACGCGAGTGAAAGCGGCTCGATGGCGAAAGGATGTACATATAATATATATATACTAGCGGACAGACCTGCCCTTCGTGCAGGTCTCTCCGCGTGCTCAGCGTATGCCAGCTGGTCGGACACAGGCTGGTAATGCCATTGCTACTCAGGCCCCAGCTAGTAATGCACTGGCTGGTCATGCATGCTCTGGCAAAGGATAGTCCAGGCTTGCCTGGTAATGCCAGTGTGACCGATCTACCATGTCCATGCAGACTTTCTGCAATATAAAGACATATAATGTACAAAGGAATGCAGCCAAATGTTGGCAGATGTAGGGATGATGAAAACGTATTCAAAGTCAGCGCATGTTAATGACCTGGGTTTTGTATGGACCGGCCCTCCTCCTTGTTGCATGGACCAACTGCCCCCCCCCCCCCCCCCCCCCTCTTTGCATGGACCGGCCCTCCTCCTTGTTACTACGTTTTTTTCCCGCCAGGTAGTTTTGCCATACCTTGCAGGTACGCACTGCACCATCCTTACATCTGCCCTTGTTTTTTGGAGGAAACATTTTTACACACCCATAAGGGCGGGTCTCTATGTGTGCTCGGCATATGCCAGCTGGTCGAACACAGGCTGGTAATGCCATTGCTACTGAGGCCCCAGCTAGTAATGCACTGGCTGGTCATGCATGTTCTGGCAAAGGATAGTCCAGGCTGGCCTGGTGATGTCAGTGTGACTGACCTAGCTACCATGTGTGCATGCAAATTTACATTGAAGATCACCGTAGACAAACAGCGGATAGTTGTAAGAAGCTGATGGTGTCTGTGTGAGACAACCCCCTTTCCTTTTTCTCAGCTTCGGCATCGCGCTAGCTTGGGTGCAATCCCCGCACCTGCGCGAACGCCTAGGATACGGCATACTTTCTTCCAAGATCCAAGATGGCCGACGGTCGATTCATCCTGGGTTATCGCCGCGCGCTCCTCGGCAGCAGCTTATTTTAGCACGCCTACCACCTTATAATGATGTGAGGTACAGCGTGCGACGGCTGGGAACGTTTGGGCACGTTTAGTCGACGTTCGCGGGAGGAGTTCGCGAACAACGGTTGGGGTTCTTCTTTTGTATTGGTAGCATAGGAACGTGCGCGGAAAACCGTATATTTTCTCCGTAAATCCAAGATGGCGGACTGTCGATTTGAGGTTTTTCGCCGCGCGCTCCTCGGCAGGGGCCTCTTCGCGCACGTCGCCCCCCTTAGATTGAGACCGGGTGTGGCGTCCATAATCTGGGAAAGTTTGGTGTCGATGCGTCGTTGCTTGCGGGAGGACTTCGCGAACAACCGTTCTGCTCACTACCTCTTTATATATATAGATATATAGCAACCTTCTTTTTATACCTTCACACCAAATGATACAGTAATAATTTAAGCAACATAGAAACGGCAAGGTCTAAAACCAGAATGCGGCTTATGATTGTGTCAGATAAATACAATACATGCTGTTATTATGTGAGCATGTACACAGATGACTACTGGACTGTGATGTCAAATAATGCACTGTATAGTTAAACATTGCCTGAAAATAAAGTGAGAAATGTCACGAGAGCAGTACAGACCCCGCCCCCAGCAGCGAGCACAGCTCCTCCAGTCTCTGCTGCATCTTCGGTACACATGCCAACTGAGCCTCCAACCTGCACCAGTAAGGGAAGAACACAACAAGGTCTTATAACAACAAGTAGGTGCCATGGGGCAAAGGCAATATGCAAAATGTTGGCATCAGTATCTACATCTGCTTGAAATTAGCCAGCACAGCCAGCCACCCACAGCAGGCACTATTTCTAAAAGACGTATTTACAGGTACTCAGTGCATACAAATACATATGCACAATAGGGTCCTCCTCAAATCAGGCTCAGGTTAAATTTCAAACATGTGTTGCTACAACTGAGCCAGTACAACAGGTAACGGAGAAAGCTACGCAACATATGGACAGGGTCAAAGTCCGAACGGGGCTTCCCCTTATCACGTGCACAAAATGGGGGTCCCTGGACTGAAAAGTTTTGTAAGCAGCAACGTTTCTTTGAAGAGAGTGACATCTGCCGACTTTAATGGATTAGTGGTTGACGGAAAGAGTTTAATTTACCACCTGACGTTTGGCTTTCACCTCACATGCACCTTCGGCGGGCAGTATCCTAAACTTGAACGCATCCTGGAAGACTTGTTCAATGCCCTGCTGAGTAACGGCATAGACATTAAGGTTGTGTTTGATGGCCTAGACTATGACGAACAGAAGTGTGACACAAAGTTGAAGCGTAAGAAGAGATCGTATTCTGACATTCGTGATGCCTTGAGAATGAACAAGGAACTAGACCTCCTTCCACCACTGACTGATTTGGTGTTCTGCCATGTTTTGCGAAAGCTGAAAATACCCTTTATATTTGTCGATGGAGATGCAGACCAGAAAATAGCCCAGATTGCTAACTTCTATCACTACCCTGTCATAGCCGACGATTCAGATTACTACATTTTTGACCTGTGTGCTGGATACATGCCACTGCATACGTTTGAATGGGAAGGAGGCACTCTGTCTGCACTCTTGTACAAGAGAGACTTCCTTGTTGAAATTGTTGGTTTCCATTCACCAGACCTGGTGTTAGGTATACCCCTCTTCATAGGCAATGACTTCTACAATGCAGTCATTAGGAGGAGCCTTGGACGTACATTGCAGGGTGGTGCCGGTAGAGGCCAAGCAGCAAAGAATGTCCGCTTGACCATTGACTTTCTCACACAATTCTCTTCTCTGTTTGACTGCATCACAGAGTTACCAAGAAAACTGGATAAGCCTGACCCTGCAGGAGTCCAAACAGTGTGGGATGGTTTGGAGCTTATGCAGCGTGTGTATGATGCATTGCCACCATTTATTTCTGATCCAATAGCAGAGATGGAAGTATCTGCTCTGATGCCTCAAAATGATGGCCGGCCTGTGCCCAAGGAGCTGTTGCATTATTTTCGTAAAGGATTAGCCGACATGATAACTTTGGAGGCACTTTGTAAGGAGTATGTAGACCTACCAACTGCCTTTGAGGATCTGATGCAACCATCTTGCTACAATATTGGAGAGCCACTGCGAGCCACTCTTTATGCTCTGGTCCATTTGGATCAGGACGAGCTGGTTATCAAGGAGCAGGTTCGCTGTCACCCATACAATGATAACTTCAAGTTTGCTTCTGTCAAAGTCGTTCGCTCTTCAGTACTGCCAATGGTTCCATCTACTTGTAAGGCATTTGGAGATGTTCGCCAATTACCTCTGGATACAAGAAAAAGTGTTATCATGCACTGCTTAGAGGTGCCTCCATCCACTGCTGAAATCATTCTAAGCCTCGATCCCTCCTTTCATCTCCTAGCCCTGGTCACCAGGTACTGGTACCATCATGCTGTGCCTAAACCCAGACCTCTGGAGTTGAAGGCTCTAATCGTTTGCCTGCTCATTGTTCATAGAGGTACAAGACACAAAGTTCACAGGTTCAATCTGAGAACTACCCACAGCTGTGTTCAGTGGCAGACGGTTTTTAAAGACATCCATGACCTCAATAACCTCCTTTCAAAGCCCTTTCCCCCACTTCCACCTATTTCAGAGATATTTGATGGCCAGTTGCTTCATTTTCTTACCAGAGATTTACCCTTGCAGGATGAAGGCATACTCCGGACTTATCGAGTAGACAGAGATCATTTCCATGGTCTAGTCTCAATAGCCAATGACCAAGTGCAGAATGTAACGTCTGTCTCACAAGCAAGAGAGACCTCAGTGGCACAGCACCAGTCTACCAAGACAACATCATCAGCACCACTCCACCAAATTGAGAATACTCGTAGCCAATCAGAACAACATAGCCAAACAACCCAGGCTACTAATGCTGAATGCCGATCAAAGCAGCACAGCCAAACAACCCAGGCTACTAATGCTGAAGGCCGATCAAAGCAGCACAGCCAAACAACCCAGGCTACTAATGCTGAAGGCCGATCAACACAGCACAGCCAAACAACCCAGGCTACTAATGCTGAAGGCCAATCAAAGCAGCACAGCCAAACAACCCAGGCTACTATTGCTGAAGGCCGATCAACACAGCGCAGCCAAACAACCCAGGCTACTAATGCTGAAGACCAATCAAAGCAGCGCAGCCAAACAACCCAGGCTACTAATGCTGAAGGCCGATCAAAACAGCACAGCCAAACAACCCAGGCTACTAATGCTGAAGACCGATCAAAACAGCATAGCCAAACAACCCAGGCTACTAATGCTGAAGGCCGATCAACACAGCACAGCCAAACAACCCAGGCTACTAAAGCTGAAGACCGATCAACACAGCGCAGCCAGACAACCCAGGCTACTAATGCCGAAGGCCGATCAAAGCAGCACAGCCAAACAACACAGGCTACTAATGCTGAAGACCGATCAAAACAGCATAGCCAAACAACCCAGGCTACTAATGCTGAAGGCCGATCTAAACAGCACAGCCAAACAACCCAGGCTACTAAAGCTGAAGGCCGATCAACACAGAGCAGCCAAACAACCCAGGCTACTAATGCTGAAGGCCGATCAACACAGCAGAGCCAAACAACCCAGGCTACTAATGCTCAAGGCCGATCTAAACAGCATAGCCAAACAACCCAGGCTACTAACGCTCAAGGCCGATCAACACAGCATAGCCAAACAACCCAGGCTACTAATGCTGAAGGCCGATCTAAACAGCACAGCCAAACAACCCAGGCTACTAAAGCTGAAGGCCGATCAACGCATCACAGCCAAACAACTCAGGCTACTAATGCTGAAGGCCGATCAACACAGCGCAGCCAAACAACCCAGGCTACTAACGCTCAAGGCCGGTCAACACAGCACAGCCGAACGACCAAAGCCACCAATGCTCGTGGCCATTCAAGTCTGCAAAGACAACCTAAGGCAAAGAAGACCAGCCCTGCAGCATCATCACCACACGCTCACACTAAGAGGCATACCAATACCTCATCAGTGGTTCGCCATAGTCAACCTAAGCAGTTTCACACTCCATCACCACCTGCTGTGCCACTTGCCAACCGATTTGCTCTCTTGACTGTGGACAATAACGCTTCCAGTAGTGAAAGTGACTGATCGTCAAGTATGCAGTGTTACGTCTGCTACTGTACTCATATAGTAGACATTTGTGTTTTATGTATTTATAGTGTGTGTATGTAGCAGCTGTGTGCCTGTATAATTTTATATGCCTTTAAGTTTTTATTATGTGTATTAGAGGGATCTGCTTGTCCTTATATAGCTAACATTTTCTGCACACTTTGCATGTGACATTATTTTCTATATTTTCCTATTGTTCAGATCTGTATCAAGTTTAAAAAACATTTCGGTATTTTGGCATAATCTGTGTTTAATAACATATTATAATTATTCATCACTCAGGATAAAAATACAAATCATATAATTTAATACTGCGCGCATGTAGTATTCAAGGGGACAGGTATACACATGTACATTATATATAACTGTCACACAATCACGTCTTGTTGCAGCAGCATATATAATGATATAAACAAACGTCCGTTCAAAGGGTACGGTATTATGTATGTATGTATGAACTAGCTATAGCTATAATAAAAAAATATTATCACTAGCACTTTTATGCCATACTCTCCGTCTGCTTCTCCTGGAAGGCCATAGTCACCAGGTACTGGTACCACAATGCTGTGCCTAAACCCCAGCATAGAGCCAAGGGCTCTATAATTCTCATACTTCACCAAGATACAAGGCACCAAGTTGCGAGTTCGACCAAGAGCAGCCTATAACTGTGTTCAGTAGCAGGAGGTCTTGATAGATGTACATGACCCCCCTCAACAATCTCCTCTCCATGCCATTCCCTCCACTTCCGCCTATCTCAGAGGTATTTGATGGCCAGCTGTTCCAATCCTTTGTTAAGGACAAAGTCTTGATGAAAAATGAGGATGCGCTGAAATATGATAAGGGCTTGCTCCACCGCCTCATTTCGCTGGCAAGTGATGACTGTGCACATGGGGCACCAACACATCAATCACTACATCCACATGCTAAGAAGGGCAGCCATGCACCATCTTCTGTATATAGTACACTGTAACCCACGTGCTGGCTTGACTCTGGATGATGACAGTTAATAGCTAAAATGTATAGCTAAACTGCTAGTACTGTAGACATTTTGAGTGGATATGTGATACATGCACAGGCAGTAAAATTACACAGTCTTCTTATTCTGCAGACTGCCTTGGCTACCTTGCCTACATGTGTACTATATACAGAGCATTTTGTTTGCTTTCAGTTGTATATGACATAATATGCATGGCATAATGTTGCTGTTGACACATGCACAATTAAAAACTGAAACTTGGACAAAATTTCTAAAAATTACAGTATTTGCGAGCTTTAATTGCAACGTTATTATTACATGACTGTACATATAGCAAGCTTCTTTTATACCTTCACACCAAATGTAATGATTTAAGCAGCATAGAAACAGCAAGGTATAAAACCAGAATGCAGCTTATGATTGTGTCAGATAAATACAATACATGTTGTTATTATGTGAGCATGTATGCAGATGACTACTGGACTGTGATGTTAAATAATGCACTGTATAGTTGGACATTGCCTGAAAACAAAGTGAGAAACATCACGAGAGCAGTACAGACCCCGCCCCCAGCAGTGAGCACAGCTCCTCCAGTCTCTGCTGCATCTTTGGTACGCATGCCAACTGAGCCTCCAACCTGCACCAGTAAGGGAAGAACACAACAAGCTTAAGGTCTTATAACAACAAGTAGGTGCCATGGGGCAAAGGCAATATGCAAAATGTTGGCATCAGTGTCTACATCTGCTTGAAACTAGCCAGCACTTAAGGTCAGTCACACACAGAATACGCTATATATTAACTTTCTGGTAGCTAAAGGAGAAAAGTAGCTACGTAGCAACCCTATAGCTAACTACACCATGCAAACATAGCTACATACATGTTGCCAGATGTAGGGATGGTGAAAACGTATTCAAAGTCAGCGAATGTCGACCAGGGTTGTTGCATGGACTGCCCCCCCCCCCCCCCCCCCTCCTCTCCTTAAGCTTGTTCCTGAGATTTTCGGCCAGCTGATTTTGCCATGCCCTTATAAGCATGTTCGTAGTTAGGCGTAGCCGACGTACCCCGCCCTGACTACAATCGTCATAGCTACAATACCATTCTCAGGCCGTGTGTAAATATTATTATACCAAACTCCGAGATATGGGAATCCCTGGATTGACGGATTTTGTGAACAAGCGCGTTCGCTTGGAGACAGCGGCTTTTGCTGACTATGACGGAGTAGTGGTCGACGGAAAGAGTTTGATTTACCACATGACGGGTAAATTTAAAATCACGTGCAAGTTTGGCGGGCAGTATCCTCGGCTTGAAAGCATCCTAGAAGGCTTCTTCGGAGCTCTGCTGAGTAACCACTTACAAGTGGTGGTTTTGTTTGACGGCATAGACTATGACGATCAGAAGCGTGCCACCAAACTGAAACGTAAGAAGAACTGGTACTCTCGAATACGTAAAGCTTTCAAAGAGAATAAGGAGCTATACCTCCTTCCTCCACTGACTAATTCAGTGTTCTGCCATGTTTTACAAAAATTGGAAATACCCTTTATTTTCGTTGATGGAGATGCAGACAAGAAAATCGCCCAGATTGCTAACTTCTACCAGTTTCCTGTCATAGCTGACGACTCAGACTACTACATTTTCGACCTGGATGTTGGATACATATCACTGAACGAGTTTAAATGGGCAAAGGGCACTGTGTCTGCACTCCTTTACAGGAGAGACTTCCTTGTTCAAAGTGCTGGTTTCCGCTCACAAGACCTAGTGCTGGGTATACCCCTCCTTATTGGCAATGATTTCTATGCTCCAGGTATTTGGAAGAATCAGTTAGATACTCTTCAAGATGAGCCAGAAAGTGGACAAGCAGTAAAAAGGAACATTGCGTGGGCTGTTGACTGTCTCGCACAGTTTTCTTCCCTAGCTGATTGCATCCAGGAGCTACCAGGAATGATGAAAGAGCTTGACCCGGTGAGAGTTCAAAAGTCGATATCATATGGTGTGGATCTCATGAAACGTGTGTATTCTGCAGTGCCATCATTTGGTTATGATCCAATAGCAAAGATGGAAACGTATGCTCTCATGTCTCAAAAAGATGGCAGGCCAGTGCCCAAGGAGCTGTTGTTATTCTTCCGTAGAGGATTAGTCAGTTTGACAACTTTGGAGGCACTTTGCAAAGAGTTTGTATTCCTGCCAGCTATCTTTGAGGACCTGGAGCAGCCATCTTGCTACAATATTGGAGAGCCACTGCGAGCCACTCTTTATGCTCTGGTCCATTTGGATCAGGACAAGCTGGATATCAAGGAGCACGTTCGCTGTCACCCATACAGTAATAACTTCACACTTGCCTCTGTCAGTGTCAATCGCTCTTCAGTACTGCCAATGGTTCCATCTGCCTGTAAAGCATTCAAAGACGTTTGCCATTTACTTCTGGATACAAGAAAGGCTGTTATTATGCACTGCCTAGAGGTGCCTCTATCCACTGCTGCAGCCATTCAAGGCCTTCCTTGCTCCTTCCATCTCCTGGCCATGGTCACCAGGTACTGGTATCACCATGCTATACCTAAACCCAGACCTCTGGAGCTGAAGGCTCTAATTACCTGCCTGCTCACCATTTACAATGGTATAAGACACAAAGTTCGCATTTCAGAGTGCAATCAGAGAACTATCCACAGCTGTGTTCAGTGGCAGAAGGTTTATATAGACGTCCATGATCTCAATAACCTCCTTTCAGAGCCCTTTCTGCCACTTCCACCCATTTCAGAGCTATTTGATGGTCAGTTGCTTCATTTCTTTACCTTGCAGGATGAAGATCTACTCCGGACGTATCAAGTAGATAGAGATCGTTTCCATGGTCTAGTTTCAATAGCAAGTGACGAAGTACAGAATGTAATGTCTGTCCCGCAAGCAAGAGAGGCCTCAGTGTTACACCACCAAGCTACTAATAAGACTGCATCATCAGCACCACTCCACCAGGTTGGGAGACCTCGACAGCGCAGCCAAACAACCCAGGCTACTATTCTTCAAGGGCAATCTACACAGTATAGCCATACAACTCAGGCTACTATTGCAATTGCTCAAGGCCGCTCAGCACAGTACAGCCAGGCAACCCAGGCTGCTATTGCTCAAGGCCGCTCAGCACAGTACAACCAGGCAACCCAGGCTGCTATTGCTCAAGGCCGCTCAGCACAGTACAGCCAGGCAACCCAGGCTGCTATTACTCAAGGCCGCTCAGCACAGTACAACCAGGCAACCCAGGCTGCTATTACTCAAGGCCGCTCAGCACAGTACAACCAGGCTACCCAGGCTGCTATTGCTCAAGGCCGCTCAGCACAGTACAGCCAGACAACCCAGGCTGCTATTACTCAAGGCCGCTCAGCACAGTACAACCAGGCAACCCAGGCTGCTATTGCTCAAGGCCGCTCAGCACAGTACAACCAGGCAACCCAGGCTGCTATTGCTCAAGGCCGCTCAGCACAGTACAACCAGGCAACCCAGGCTGCTATTACTCAATGCCGCTCAGCACAGTACAACCAGACAACCCAGGCTGCTATTGCTCAAGGCCGCTCAGCACAGTGCAACCAGGCAACCCAGGCTGCTATTGCTCAAGGCCGCTCAGCACAGTACAACCAGGCAACCCAGGCTGCTATTGCTCAAGGGCGATCAACACAGTACAGCCAAAGCAAAGCTGCCAATGCTCGTGGCCATTCAAGTCTGCAAAGACAACCTAAGGCAAAGAAGACCGGCCCTGCAGCATCATCACCACACACTCATACTAAGAGGCATACCAATACCTCATCAGTGGTTCGCCATACTCAACCTAAGCAGTTTCACACCTCATTACCACCTGCTGTGCCACTTGCCAACCGATTTGCTCTCTTAACTATGGGCAGTAACAGTTCCAGTAGTGACAGTGACTGATCATTTAGTGCATGTACAGTTGTAATTAATATTGCATCTACAACACAGTGTACATGTTAATTGGCATTTTTTTGTGTACAGTTTGCACAGCAGGTGCCTGTATAAAACAATTCTTAAAACTATTAATTTTTAGGGGCCGCCTGTGGCAGCCATATTGTTTTAAAATTGCGATTTGTCGTATGGCTTCATGTTATGGAATGATATATAATACGTGAAGCTACTGTTGTTAGCCAATGCTTACATTTATATTGAATGTATTGGGCAAAGTATTGGGTTCAGGGAATTTATATTGTACGCCATTCTATTCGGCTCGAAGTGGACTGTATACATGACCAAGGGACTTTCAAAACCAGCTTCCAAACATTGTCTTAGCGAACTTTGGATGTCCTCTTATGCCGCTATTTGTGGAACAGACTCCTACAGCACTTCTGGTCAATGGGCACAGAGACAGCTTATTAGCACAGCACCCAACAGGTCATGGAATTAGCCCCGCATTTTCTGGGGAGGGGGGAGAGACCACATCATTACTGCCAACCAAATGAAAGTACAATGATAATGTACAGGTGGCACATAATGGTATGATATAAAACAGACCTTGGACTCAGGATTTAAAAACACTCACTGCATAAAAATGCACATGGTGTTTGCAATTGTGTCCTGGCAAGGTGAGCAGAGTGAAGAACAAGTAATACATGATGGTTGTTAGTGTAATACATGGGCATAAATGGGTCACTAGTAAATATATACATTGCATACATTATAGAAATGGTACATACATATGTTACCCGCAAACCTCGAATCTATAATAGTACACGCAACGGTTACTAGATGCATAAGAATCAGAGCTATGTCAGGAGAGCTGCCAGGAGGCGCAGTTACGAGCAGCAAAGATGTAGTAGTTGCCAGACATGGCAGTTTTTGCCTGCTGTCTTGAGAGCATGTCTCCTGCAGCTGGCTTTCTTCCTGCCTGATGGGGTGATATAAATTTCCTTAAAATGTATGCTAGTGCTGGACCAGAGCTTTAATTGCAACGTTATTATTACATGACTGTACACATATATAATACTAGCGGACAGACCTGCCCTTCGTGCAGGTCTCTCCACGTGCTCAGCGTATGCCAGCTGGTCGGACACAGGCTGGTAATGCCATTGCTACTCAGGCCCCAGCTAGTAATGCACTGGCTGGTCATGCATGCTCTGGCAAAGGATAGCCCAGGCTTGCCTGGTGATGCCAGTGTGACCGATCTACCATGTCCATGCAGACTTTCTGCAATATAAAGACATATAATGTACAAAGGAATGCAGCAAAATGTTGGCAGATGTAGGGATGATGAAAACGTATTCAAAGTCAGCGCATGTTAATGACCTGGGTTTTGTATGGACCGGCCCTCCTCCTTGTTGCATGGACCAACTGCCCCCCCCCTCTTTGCATGGACCGGCCCTCCTCCTTGTTACTACGGTTTTTCCGCCAGGTGGTTTTGCCATACCTTGCAGGTACGCACTGCACCATCCTTACATCTGCCCTTGTTTTTGGAGGAAACATTTTTACACACCCATAAGGGCAGGTCTCTATGTGTGCTTGGCATATGCCAGCTGGTCGGACACAGGCTGGTAATGCCATTGCTACTCAGGCCCCAGCTAGTAATGCACTGACTGGTCATGCATGCTCTGGCAAAGGATAGTCCAGGCTGGCCTGGTGATGTCAGTGTGACTGACT
>OZ025876.1:5099792-5254792 GCA_964019415.1 Ianthella basta
AGAACAGAGCCAAGCAGCGCTGCCATCCAGCTTGGTAAGATGGAACCGATTCAGCAGTCCCTGCCACAACAGCACAGAGGATCAACCGGTGTCCACTCAAGAAGGAGCAGCAGTGCAAGACCAAGTGACTTCTGACTAGCCTGACAACAACGCACACACATCACTTCATATTCCTATGCACACACTACCCTATACACAACTCACATAATGCATACACACAACCCCCCTATGCATACACACCCATATGCATACAAACCCATACGCATACACACCCATATGCATACACAACTTCCTTATGCATACACACAATTCGCATACTTATGCATACACCCAACCACCATATGCATACACACCCATACACATACACACCCATATGCATACACATCATACCATATGCACACACATCTCTTCCAAACCTACAGAGTCACCAACAGTTATACATTGTGCCATGCGTCCTGCAGCATGTTGGCAATTACTGTTATACTCAGTGACTCCATTTTCCTTATTTTTGTACCTTGGTCTTAATAAGGAGAATGTTTGCCCCGTGTGTGTGTGTGTGTGTGTGTGTGTGTGTGTGTGTGTGTGTGTGTGTGTGTGTGTGTGTGTGTGTGTGTGTGTGTGTGTGTGTGTGTGTGTGTGTGTGTGTGTGTGTGTGTGTGTGTGTGTGTGTGTGTGTGTGTGCATGTGTGTGTCTGCATATGTGTGCATGCATGTGTGCGTGTGTGTACATGTACATTCGTACCTTCCTGTTTGTTCCTACTGACTGTGCTGGTCATGACATAGCTGCCTTGACTAACTTCCTCAAAGACTCGGAACATCCCACTGGCCCGGGCAGTGTACCCAGCCAGCTCAATTATCTGCACACACAAACCACAAGAGCAAGCACTGCAAAGTCCACAACGCATGACTGCATTCCCTATAGGGGGTATATCATAATGACACATTCCTACCACTAAGTGCAACACAGATAGCCCATACCACCAATGTTATTTCAGCTATCCTTGCTACAATAACCATCTGTCTCTGTCCTCCGCCAGTTAGCGGGGGATTCCCTTCATACTACTCAAAAAGGCCTAAAAGCACTAAATGCAATACTCACTCACTGCTACAGTAGTGCTCTTCACAATACAGTACGTACATTTGTTTTGAGTCAGCCTACGTATGCTGTATAAATTAATCCACCACACACTACAAACATACGTACATAGTTGCAACATGTTTTAGATACTTCCTGACACATTAGTACTACTTACAAGGAAGATCAAAGTATGTGGGTGTGGCCTTAAGAATGTGGAGACAGGTCGTCTGTGGTACAACACACCCACAACACACCCCCACACACCTCCTTATAGGATGACATGATGCGCTCTGCTGCATCCCCTCCATTGATGAGGTAGTGCTTTGCTGTGGCGTACATCTTTGTCCTCTGGCTCACTCCTGTTGAGTCCTTTGCAGCCACCTCCCCCGCCACACTCAGGAGCAGAGGCAAAGCGATGATGCACTGACCAGTCAGCGTCCACATGTACTTCATCAGGAACTGCTCAATCGCAATGTACCATAGCTTCTTGCGGAAGATCTTCTCCATCTGCTGAGCCAGAGCAGTGAAGCTTCGCTGGAGGAGACCGTGTTCCACCTACAGGATATGAACCAGTACATTGTATGTATGTATGCAGTACAGAGGTACTCAACAGTTACATGAGATGGGCATGCCATAATCTGTCCTGGCTGTCAGTAGAGAGGGGCACTGAGAGTGATTGTGTGGAAAGGGGCTTCTCTTAATTACTCAATAGGAATGTGGGCGGTGA
This sequence comes from Ianthella basta, assembly GCA_964019415.1. NCBI lineage: Eukaryota > Metazoa > Porifera > Demospongiae > Verongiida > Ianthellidae > Ianthella > Ianthella basta. Next base: position 5,101,598 of record OZ025876.1, read on the forward strand.
TAATTAGATAGGTCTTTCAAAAGACTGAAAAGCAGTTATACCATCACCCTCACCTCAGTACAAGTGACATTTCCCAGCACATGTGCACTAAATTTGCATGGGAACGGTCTAAATGAAAATGAAACTGCCATATACTCAACACATACATTAACCACTCTACTGTTTCAGTATAAAGTTTCACATAAGAATAATATGATTGTATGAATGTACACAATGTACCTCCCAAAGATGGCCGTCTCACCTCATGGCCTTGATAAAAGGCAATTTCTTCTGCATTTGCAATGATCCTGGAATGGATGTACCTCAGGTAGCCATAGCGCTGAGCCTCCTCGGCCACGAGCTTCCCAAAGTGTGGTGAAACCAGTTTCAGGATCAACCCAGTCATCACAGTGACACTGATGGCCATCATCACAGGTCGCATTCCAGTGTCGGACCCCGTCTTGTTGGCAATGCGAACAAAAGCAACTGACATCATGAAGCAATCGAGGAGCGGTTTGCTAATGTGCGAATGGATGTGAGCAATGGCCTCGCTGAAATTCTTCAAATCTTCCGTCATGGAGTGATCTGCGTTGACCAATCGGTTGTCAAGGTTGCCCACTTTGAAGTATACCTCATCTGAGAAGTACAGTTTGTAGGCGTGGTTCACGAGCCGCGTGCGGAAGGCGAGCGCCAGCTTGCTTTCAAAGAACCGAATGAGGCTGTTGATGAACGTGGCGGGGAGCGCCACCATCAGGAGTTTCAGGAGATTCCCAATGAAACGCTTCAGGTCCCGTTCTACGATTGACTTGACAATGTAGCCATCCAGCTGTGCCACATAGATGGACAGGAAGGTGCGAGTGAACAGGGCGCTCGTGTGCATAACCAGCAGCAGAGTCTCCTTGGAGAAGAAGCGTGGGAAACAAATCTTCAAGAGATGGAGCAGCTGTCTGAGAAATTCCTTATCCACCGCAGGTATCTTTTTGCCATCCTTTGTCTTCTTCTCTGCGCTTGCTTCCTTGTCCTCTGGTTTTTGAGTTCTATGTAGGTACCACTTCCTACCGAGATATAAAACTAACGTACCACAAGCACCGACAACTGCGTATCGGCTGGCCGTCTTTAACACCGCCCCACCCGCTTTGGAATCCATCTTACTTTGTTGGTGGTGTGTTGTGACGTAGAGTGACGTTGAGGGTAGTCGCGCGACGCAGTAAACAACACGGTGCAAAGCGCGATGAACTGGGTAGGAGGAGCCAGGTAAAGAGCTTTAGCTACTCATACAGATTGTGTAAAACATGTAGGTGTAGTCCCCAAACAGTTACTTCTAACAATACATGTCTGTGTACATCTTTTCAGAAGCAGAATTCGCCAGCAGTCAGAAAAGAAGCGACAAAAGGTAGGCGCTGAGCGTTACAGCTGCAAACTGGTTATTATTACAGCCATTGGCAACATGATTTCTTTCATTGTGCACTTTCGAAAGGAGTTCTTTGCGAAGCAGAAGCTGAAGCGAGACACTGCTCTCTGCCGCTTCGGGGACCAGTCGCCGGAGGAGAGAGGGTCAAAGCCAGTCAGCCTGGACTTACTGTCACTGCAGATTGTGCAGCACGCCTCGGAGGCGAGAGCAAAGAAAGGTAGCAGTTTGTAGAAACTGTAGCTAGGAGGTAGGGTCATAAACTCTTTCGCATCTGTCTGTGCGCCCTTAGACGATGCTGCCTGCCGGTTGCCATACCGACAGAACCTGGACTTGAGTGGGAAGAAGGCAGGGAAGCTTGCTGGTAACGGTCCTTGGAGGACACAAGACCTCTCACTTCCAATGTCACCCATTGCCCAACCATCTGCACTGGAATTAATGGACAGCTCCTTATATGGCGAACTCCCCATTGACAACATAGTGAAAGCACCACCCCTGCCCACTGTACACGAAGGACACCACACTGAGCTGCCCAGCCTGCCACTTCCCAAGGCCACTAGTACTGTCGCAAGGCACCCCATTAATGGTGGACAGGACCAGAGAGTGGGGCCGTTCTTCTCTTCCCCGCTGGAGAGTAGTAGGGCCGATTTGAACGTTAGCAGATTGTCAACCGAGGCAGTGTTACCAAGGAAACGCCAGCTAGCTGTAAGACCAAGGTTCACTAGTAGTGTATCTGAAGTCCCATGCAGTAGCCTTGTGGGCTCAGTTGCGTGTGGTCGACCAGCACACAAGCAAGCTCTTTCCAAGAAGCCAGTGCTCCAGCAAGTGAGAGCTGCACAGTGTGCACTCTTAGCAGGCACCTTGTACGTGTATGGGCATGCAGTAGATAGCAATCTACAGTATAGTATACGGCACTCATGCTCGCTTATGCTGTACATGTGACATATGTAGTACTACTTGGGCACACCACAGCTTGCGTGCTTGTGTTACATACATTAATTGGTGCTATAAATGGACTCGTAATTGCTATAGGTAGTGGTGGACGGTAGTAGGGGCAAGGGTGGTACATTGCCACAGCAAGCTCCCCACCAGGAGCTCAAGAGCAGTAGACGTGTACCTGGAGCACAGCGAATGGTGAGTATATATATGTGCAATGTGAATACATACAGTTATATTGTACTCATGCCACATTGCATTCGTCATGGTATGCCACTGCAGCTGCTGCATGTTGTAGGTTTGCACAAAACTGCTGTACGTTCACCTCAGTGAGCAACGTAAGGCAAATGTTCAGCTAGCTACATAGTGCCTCTCCCCCCTGTTGCAGGCACCATTACAAGCTAATGTGAATCTGCGTGGTGGAAATGCTCCTGAGATTTGCCAGCAAAAGCCACAACCAACCAGGTGTATATAGCATGCATGTTACACACAGTGCAAATTTATATACTATGTGGCCTACATAATTATACATAATATTATATAGCTTTGTATATAATATACAGGACAGTAACAGACCAGTATGTGAATGTATTGTGAAGTGATGCGTATATAATGCAGGGCAGAGGTGGTGACCGATTGCAAGGTACCCCATCCCACAGCCTGCTCTCTGAGCTCCTTTGAGAAGATGATGATGGTCGTGAAGGTGGATGCCCCTGCAGGGCGGCCTGACTTGGTGCAGGAGAGCACACCAATTCCCTCTGTGAATCCTTCAGGACAGCCATGCAACATTATCCAGAAGAAGGAATCGTCATGGTTTAAATTCATATCCAACATGGAAGAACTGCCTGTACCCAGTAGCAGGGGACAGCAGCAGGTGGGGCAGCCCAAACAAGGGCTCCTAGACATTGCACACTGTCCTCACCTGATGGCTGGCAACGCTGCAAGCGAACACGAGGCAGAAGCAAATGTAACATCCTATGCTGATGAGGGCATTTGCATGCATATGGCAAACAAGAATGACCCACTTGCATTCAGTAACCAAGACCAGGGCTGTAATACGGACAGTGGCGGCTTGTTGGCCAAGACTCACAATGCACAAGGCAAGGAACAGCTGGCCTACTGCTCTGCCTTGGAAGAGGTATGAGTGTGCACTGCACATGCATGAGATGGTATACACTGGTATCTTGTGATTGTACTGTATGGCAGTTGCATGCACATCTGATTGTTCAAGCTTCTCTCTATCTCAAACCCAGCTACTTGAGCTAGGCGAAGAACTCAACTCAAGTGGAGAAGAGAGTGAGTGTACATATACATGTGCCCGTGGGCACAGACACGTGTACATGCCACTGAGTCATGATCATGCGAATAGTTCCCTTATGTGATGTATTATAAATGTTAAATGACTAATTGTGTTTCAGTGCATTACAATATATCATGTGTCATGCATTCTACACAGCCACAGAAGACCCTTTTCGCTTGCATGTACCTGACACGGGGAGAGGCCCTTCCACTGCCAAACATCCTGGAACTGTGAAACTGCCGGATAATTTTAGCGCTTTGCATAGCATCGCTGCTGGGGAGGGCAACAACACACACATTCAGCAGGTCACACAACCGGAGTCAAATGAAGGTAGAGTTCCTCTGTACACATGTGCACGCACATGACAGTGAATTTACACACTTCACTTGCAACTGGTTGTGAGGTGGAGCTCCCTTGTTCCCTTTATCTGCAGCAGTTGTTGGAAGCAACACTACTAATGGCAGTGGCACTGATGATGATCTGCACTGCTATGAGACAATGCTTGCTAAAGGACAACTGTCTCCACCAGCTTTAGACGACTCAGGCCCAGATGTAGCAGCCAGCCTGCCTTGTACATATGCTGTCAGCTGTACACCAGGTTTGTTAGCTCACCAGTTGGATATATAGGCCAATTGATGCATGTACATACCTATTATACATGTAAAGTGAAGGGTGCGCTTGTTTCAACATTATGACAGTGTGTGGTGTAGATTAGCATGGTAGTGTATCGAAATATAGACAGCTATACCTTACAGTGTATTCTGTGCTCCTGCCAATGTTAACCCAGTGTCACAGAAAATCAGACTCCCCTCTTTGTGGTGTCCCTGTAAAGAATTTCCTAGGATATTTGGTAACTGGATATACCTAATATTGTCAAGAAATTTGGCACCAACTGTCTGGACTTCTTTGGCCTACATTGACAGCACTCCTTCACTGTATAATAATGGAAATTTACAGTTATAAATCCCTCTTTCTACTCTATTCCAGGCAGTGACGTGATGGCTGAACTAGAGGTAGAAGAAGCACCTACCAGCTGCAGTAAGGTACACGTTTACATGGCTCCACGTGCAGCAAAGGGCTATGTACTCACTTCACCATATCTGAAAGTCTCCCACAACAAGACTGTTGCTGCTGATTGTCCAAGTGTTGAATACACTGACAATGCAAATGGTGTCACCGAGGAGGCACTGTGTGATCGAAGCTGGCAAGAGAAGCCATATGGAGTGCTAGCAAGTGAAGCAACACAAACCGAAGACAGAACAGTTGGAATGGACGCATCTGTGCAAACAGAGTCTCAAAACATGGGTGATAGAAGTGCGGTTGAGTCACATACCACACAGACAGATGAGATGCAGACAAGCGAATCAGCTGTGCAAGTGGCCATGGATAAGGTTGTCATGGCAACCATTACCCCTCCCCACATGGGGCTCACTTCAGCAGCAACTCAAACCGGTATCAACACAGTAGAATTGGATGCCTCAGACTTCTCTCAGCTGAGTGCCAACCTTGTGGAGTGGATAGCAAGGCAGGAGGTCGATCAGATGAGTGAGACTGCCATGAGCATGCTAGCGTGCCATCTCAAGGAGCTCAAGGGGAGAATAGAGGATGCAGAAAACAGCCTCGTCTGGCTCGGCATTTTATCCAAAGTATCATCAGTAGATAGAATCTTGCAGCAGTGCTGATCGTGTGGCAGCTATAAACTCTAAAAGTCCATAGCTACACATTGGAATTAACAACAAAATCATTATTCATTGTTAATTCAATTTCAATATCAGCCTTCACCGTAACAGTTGTACAATGACATAGTGCAGTGTGCAAATCGTTCTTACTGCATAGCACGTTTACCCACATACCAATGTAGAATTCAATTTATGAACATCGTTAAGAATTTATAAGAGTGGCACCAAATCAGTGTCATTATTACTGTACACAGCATGTACTATATGAATGGCCAAAATAACAGTACAAACTAGACAAATGCATGCAGCAGAATGTATTATAAATGTACTTCACTTACAAGCCACATTCAATGTACTGTACTGGCATGTATACAGCATACGTACAGATGTAACGGTCATGAATGATGAACTTGTACGTATGTATAGTGCTAATAAACTGCTATCGTTGATGGTTGTGACTGGTTAGACTCTGCCATGTCTGTAAGTAGACTGAGCACTTCTCGTATGCTCCGAGGAACACAAAGCCGCCAAAACTAATCCACATTACTCTTGGCACCATGCCTGCAAACATCCTGTAACACACAAAGATATCGTCAACTAAACACCCGTGCACATTTCTGGATTATATTATTTCATGCACTATAGTGAATAATTAACGTTATCTAAAACGAATACCAAAAATACTTGAAAAAAGCGTGGCAGTTGGGCCAAATATCAAAAACAGCCTATATTGATGTTAACTGAGAACAATGTTATCACATACATGTGTGCACAGGGCTTGTTTGACCCACCACAAATGGCCGTCAACAGACACACACACACACGAAAGCCCTTCCTCAGTACCACTCACAGCACAGCTTTAGCACAACAGTGTGTATAGTAGTACTGTAAGTAAAAATCCCTGTCAGAACATGCAGACACACACAGTGTATGATGGACATGCAGCACAGAGACTTACCCTTGTAAGCCTTCCTTGGCCCATATTCCTCTCAATAGGTGTACATAACCACCAGTGATCTCCTGTGCATGTTTCTGATCAAAGCATAGACCAGGATGACAAAGGACAGGTCAGGCATCCCCAAGGAACAATGTACATTACTGTTATGTATCTTGTACTTGTGTTATGTATTGTGTGTACATATTTTATGATTTGCTGTATGTCTGGTTTAATACTGTTACTTTATAATTGTATGGTTGGCATGGTTTATGGTTGGCATGGTTATGGTTGGCATGGTATTGTTATGGTTACTGTGATGTTTGCATGTCTTGCACAGTTATACATCTTGAGCGATCATGTGTACTTTACAGTTCAGTTAGTTTGTTAGTTCAGTTAGTTTTTTAGTTGGTTACCTGTACCACTGGACAGTGTGTAGGTTGACTTTGCAGTTGTTGTCATTGAGTTGTTTGGATTGTTTGTTCATTGTTTGTTCGTTGGCGATAACTCGCACTCCGTGGACACCACAATTACACTATACAGTAACTTAAGCTTGGTATAATATTATGCAGGTCATGACTCTATGCTACCATGGCTGATCTAAAGTGTATACTATATCACTGTAGTATGTGTTGTGTAGCATACTGTACTGTGCTTGCTATGCTTGCTTGCTTACCTCAGCAAGCATGATTCTGGTCTTGGCAACATCGAGGGGAGTTGTCAGGAAGGCAGACACTCCACCTACAGCACACAGACAGGCACACTGACATACATACTATACATACACTTACTCTAGGGATGGACTGAACAAGTAGTTTTGGAACTTGCCATTCAATGCACAATACACTTCTATCAAGGATGGAATGCCTTTCTTAGAAGTGATATGGATATACAGGCACTCGATGCCCACCTGACTGTACACACAAACTGAAATCATATCCTGTTACAAAGTGATCTCCTCACCCGCACATGCTCCACAAACGGCTGCCTGCCACGGCTCCACTGTAGAATCCTCCCTATACTGAGCCAAAGTGTGCTAGAGTGAGCAGGCACAGAACTCAGAAGAGTGCTACAACACATCAATGTCCACTTTACTCACAACGAACACACATTTAACACTTCTGTAAGCGTAAGAGTTTGAATGGACACACCAAATGTAAAGGGCAGTCAAACTGGGATCAGGTTCACTCCAAATGTCTTTTCCAAAAAAATTAGTGACACTTGCACACGAAATATAAAGTCATGCTGAATTATGTACCAAACACAAGCAAACTATTCAATGGTGCAGAACAACAAATGTCGGTCCAGCAACAAAATTCACAACATCACAGCTTACAAACACTGATACACACCTTCAAAAATTCCCAAAGTGGAAACTGTATTGCTGAGAACGGAATCTGCATACAATTAGTAGAGACGATATACATACATATGGAGAAACACTGAATGATTTCAGGCACACGCATAGGCTGTGTGCGTAACAACCGGCCCCACAACAATATCATATATTACCCATGGCAGACCTTATACAACTGCAACTACAAAATTTCAATATTGCATGACCAGTAATTTTGGTACAAAATTGAGGCAGATTGGTCAAATTATGGCATCTGGCAGATTTCACTTTGGCAGATGGGCAAAAGATACCATGATATTAATGCAAATGTGACAATGAGAAATGAGTAGATTGCTTCTCAAAACTGCCAATCAGCCAAAATAAATTCCCCATCAAATTTCCAGTCATACAGTATGTTCATGCCCATTCTACATATCTTAGCTCCATGTGACTATCTATTCAGCTCTATAAGACATGATGGCATCATGCTGCTTCCCTCGGCATCTGTTATTCTACACAAGAGGACACAGTGTCACTATAAAACCTCTGACCATCACATACACACCTCTCTTAGGATTACTGAGCCATACCCTCTGTAGAGACCACGGATTCCCTGTGTGGTGAAAAGGAGAAGAGGTGAAGAGGTGGGGTAGAGGAAGTTGCTACATGCTATGTGTGTATTCAGTCAGTTGAAGATGACAAGAACAAACAATTGCACACACATGCATACACACACACACACTCACCGACACACAATCACTCAGACACATATACACCATGCACGCACACGTGCATGCACACACACACACACACACACACACACACACACACACACACACACACACACACACACTTTCGGTGCAGATTTGCATACCGTATTGTCCCTAATTTTTCGGCTCCCTAATTGTTCGGCATCCGCCTAAATAGGGTCGGCTCATACTCACTTTTGACAAAAATGGCTGTCCCTTATTGTTCGTCTCAGTCTCCAATAAGTCGTCGTCTGCTGCGGAGTCTAATGAATCGTCGCGCTCACCTAATTCACATTCGAAGTAGAGTGATGTATCAACTGCAGCCTCCCACAGCACTATGTAAGCATGATACCCACGAACAGCTGCCTCGACCGTAAGTGAGAATTCGGCCATTTTGTTTCCTATTAGCTATTCTGTCGCGTACTCTAATGTTTCGTCGCATTTCCAGTCGCAACCTACATAGATATACCTAAGTGCCGACTTTGATCTGTGTTTTATTCTGCGGAAAATTAGGGACAATACAGTAACCAAACAATCTCTTCCTGTGTCTATGACCACTATACTCGACATTAACAGGGAACAGAGTCACAGTTCAACGGCATGCATACCTGTGGTGTAGTTAGAACTCAGACGGTCCATAATAGAACAACTACGTATAGTGTCAAGGTCACAACTGATGGAACATGGAGCATGTCTATAACACTAACTACCACATTTGTTGGACCCCTTGCAGCTGAAGTAGTTTAGAATGTAGTATCATAATGCCATTATGGTACAACTGCATGCATGCTCCCAATGTAGGGCTAACCTCACTCTGTAGTGCATGTTTGACAACTGCTATTGGCTTGAGCTGTCTGTTGGCTTGCATTCGCTGTTTAGTTACCTCAAACGGGACCCTCACTAAGTTTCCTGCCTGCAGAAACAAACACACAATAAAAGTAAAAATAGGCATGCAGTTACATACAGTAACACTCTGTTATCCCAATTACATACAGTAACACTCTGTTATCCCAATTACATACAGTAACACTCTGTTATCCCAATTACATACAGTAACACTCTGTTATTCCAGTTATGCACACGGATCAATGCAACACATAGGGAGTAGAATGATACTCAACACTGATGTGTAAGCGATCACATACCATTTCTCCTACTGATGCTGCCAACATGTGTGCAATGGGAATGGGGAGGGTAGAGCCTGTCGAGCTGAGAGCAACCAGCCTCTTCACTGCCTCATACACTAGGAAGAAGGTGGCGGCTGGGCATGGGATGTGTGTGTGTGTGTGTGTGTGTGTGTGTGTGTGTGTGTGTGTGTGTGTGTGTGTGTGTGTGTGTGTGTGTGTGTGTGTGTGTGAGTACAAGTGCGATACACAGGGGTTACTTTGCAGACCAACAGACAAACATCATGCATCACATGATAATGAGTGACACTTCTGCATATTCATGTACATCACACTTGCTAACTGCTTCCTTCAGGCCACGAGCAGCAATTCCACGTAGCTAGCTACTGTACCACAGCAAGTATTCCATAGTAGTCGCCCACAGAAGTGCTGTTCATCTCTCACCTGAAGGAGCCGATCCAGCTGCTGCTGGGACGATGCCCGAGTAAATTCCCCTAAACCCCCCCGATGCTCTGAACCCAGACTTGCTCTGAAGACGAGTCTTCACTGTGTCTAGTGGGAAAAGAACAATGTCCACGGTCATGCCGGCCATCCCACCAGCCTAACAGGAGGGAAAGGACACAATACAGTAGCTCGATGTCTTCGGAGATATTGTGCGTCAAATTGAGCTAACGTACTAGCAATGGAATAAAGAAATGGTGACCGTCCATCTTGTGTGATTGCGCAACCACTGCCAGCGCTCGGCGCGCAAGACGTAGCTGCGTACATGCAACAACTGAAGCCAACAGGCATCGAAGAATGTTATCGGTAAGAAGCCTATTGGCTTGTTGTACTTGCTTGCACAGGCTGTGGCATAGCAGTGTTCTCATGTGCATCAAAACCATGCTAACTAAACTGATTTGAACCATTCAATGATTAGCTAATGCTCACTGCCAAGCAATAATTATAGATGTTTCTGTGCACACCATACCCACTAATTGTATTTTAGTGGTATATAGCTGCAGTGAGTTCCACAGATAGAGGTACAACATGTGCTGGGCAGCCTGAGCAGTTCTCTTACAGAAGTGTAGACATGCACACTAACTAGCTGTGTGTGTATGTGTAGTTACCACATGGCCCTCTACATAATATGGTACATGTGTATATTAGTATTTGGTCTCTATTGTAGTCTCTAGCAGCTCTGCTGCTCTAGTGTGTAGCTGGCTGATGTATAGTTCACTACTTGTTGGAGTCATCATATTCCTTTACCTGCATTATTTTGGCTTACTAAGCTGAGCGCTCGGATTCCACAGGTCAATAATTAACTTGAGATATTATATGAATGTATTAAACTTATATACATTTAATTCATTTTAAAGGGCCACATCCAGAGATTAGCTTGGTTGGTCCAATGGATTTACACCTGCTGGACTATAATTATAATATTTACAAGCATTTTCAGAAATGGTATAGTGCACTTCACCCATGGACTGTGCATGTCTTCTGTGTGTTTAGACAAAATGCCAGTCACTGTGTATATCTGCATGCAGTGTTTTTGTAGGGATACTTTAAACATATCACTGTGTGTGCTTCTTTGCAGCTATATCAGTGTACAAATTTTTGTACACATTGTTGTATAAAAAGCATGCATAGTGCTTGGGGAGGTAGAAGTAGGATATAGACCATTGATTACATGTATTGAACCATTGATTAAGTGTGGGCTCATTAGCTGTGTGCATTGTGTGAGATAAAAGTGAATGATTAGCATCCACAACTTTAGCAGGCCAAAGGTCCAATGGACAGGACCCCAAATCATGTGCATGCCTTTGGTCTGAAGACTGCTAGCAACTGAGTCTGAATGCACAATTTGGCTACTACAGTCCATAGTCCTTACGTATACAAACGGCAGAGGGCTCGAAAGAAAGAACACCTGGTTGGTTGCAATATGTATTGTAGGGTGTCAAATGTGGTCATTTGTAGATCATCAGCTATGACATTGTCATGTTCAGCTGGTGAAAGATTGTAGCAATGCCTGACAAGATTCCTACATGCATGCAATGAAGTTAGCATGCACATCTGATTTAGCCTCGAAAAGGGAATAATTCATAGTCAGCGTGCGCGTGTGTGTACGTATGTAAAGTCACAGATACATGCATAAGGGCTATATGGCAGATCAATAATAAGCACCTACATACATGTTTCAAAGTCCTTTGATTCCACTACTTGTTATTGTATGTGAAAGTGATGCCATTACATACTATGCACTAAATGTTAGAAGACTACGAAACTAGGTGGCATAACTGTTGAACATTCCTGGCTGAGATGCCACTTGACGTACTATCAGTTTGTCAATGAACTCCTTGTTGAGCTCCACAGTGAGGTCCAGAAGCAGTGACATACTAAACTACCATAGGTTACCAAATCAGTGCATACGATTGCTCTTCTTCCATGCTCACAACAAACACTTTACGGACAACTGCAGTCACTCTTTTGACAACATCAGCCTCAACCTCTGTCCTCATTGGGTCTGGCTGTGCTAGCTGAGCAGCTGTGGGGACATTATCAAAAAGTGGAGCTGTTAGTGATCAAGTGAAAGCTTATCTGTTTTGGGGGGAGGAACAGGAACTTGAAAGAGGCACCTTGCAGTGAAGGTGTGAGACATATAGGGCACAAGCTTGCTTGAAACATCTCCATGCAAGGTGGCTGTTTCGAGCGAACTCTTGACACGATTCTTTACAACAGCATACTGACATTGAATATTGTCTTGAGTGTGTGCTTGTCTGGCGGAAGTTTTTGAATCAGTAGTGACTACGCTGACACAACTACAGTGGCTGAGGAAATTTCTTTTCTTGCTTTTAACCAAGTTATTACATCCTCCATGTTCTTCATGACTACCAGGTCATGTGGCTGCTTTTCAATCATTGCCTCATAGCATGCCAGTGTAGAGAAGTGAATAGAGCAGCCACACTTGACTGCAGCTGTTGCTGTAGCCATGGCTAAAGCAGAGAAAGGAAGTAGAATGGCTACATTGGGAGGCCTGTATAAATCAGAAATCAGTGCAAGTTGGTTTGTAATGTACTCCTTCATGATGTCAAGTTGATACCATGAGATCTGGTCATCCTCCATGGTAATGGCAGGGCTGCTGCATCTAACCATCTTTGAGGTAGTTTGGCTTTGCCCTACCACTGCAGCACTGTAATTGAATTCACCTGACATCTTGAGGGTGAAAACGTTCTCACAAAACAACAGAACTGTTTCATCCATCTGTCAATCAGCAAGTAGAGCTTGGAGAACAGTATGCCATGCTTCCAAGAAAGATGATACTTTGCCTGAATTATCAATCAATCAATCAATCAATCACCACAGCTTATCTCCTATGCAGGAGGTCGCCGCTATCTTTACAGTATTTAATAATTTATGACATTGTCATAGTTCAGTGTAACATCTACGTATGCATAGTCTATAGTCAATATGTAATGCCTGTAGTGTGTCTATGTCTATAGTCAATAGTAGTATGTCTGTAGTCTGTAGTATGTCTATAGTCAATATGTAATATGCCTGAATTATAATAGAGCAATTTCATAAACCAGTTTTACATGGAGCTTGTCCTTTCCTATTCTATTTCCTATAGAGACATAGATATCCATTTCACTTTCAGAATGATGAGTGAAAACTGGTATCATCTCAAACATCCTAGACCCAGAGAGTTCTTTGCTCTCTTCTAGATCATACGCAAACATAATCTGCTAATTGAATGAATTTTCTGTGACTAGGGTAGCATCCTGCAAAATCTTGTCTGTTCTCATCAAGTGTTTTTCTATGTATTCCAATGGAAGTTCATTATGAAACATGTCTATAACAGTTACAGTCTTTCTCACACTTTGTGATCGCAAGCTACTGCAATGTTTTATCATTGTCCTCAATGGTTGAAGGCCAGTCAGAGCACCTGTAACAGTGGCATTGCCTGGGGTATGTTTGAATACAGATAGCAACATACAAAATCCTCTGATCTAGTGAGTGCATAGTTAGCAATCACCAAACTGGTGAAGACAAAAACAAATTCTGAAACTTCATTGCTCTGGCAGAACTTCCTTACCTTGTGAAGAGGCATGTCAAAATCCTGCAGCACAGTGTGGATCTCAAAACTGGCAGTGGAAGGAAGTCTATCAGGAACTAAGGAAGTGCATTGTACAAAATTTTACAGCTGTGTTTCCCAGTACTTCAGCTTAGCTTTAGTAGTTGGATGACTGCCTATTATACTTCGCTGGGTAACAGCATGCAAAATGAGAGGAGCTTGAGAAGACTTGGAAGATGTATGTTGCTCTGTTACCCCACAGTCACTCCTGACCAAATGATCATTAATATTCTCAAGCTCATTGAACAGGATTCGAAGTGACCACCCATCAGTGATGATGTAGTGTATCTGCAAAGCAAGAATGTAGTGTTCACTAGTACTGCAGGAGCCTGGCCAATGAACATTAGTTAATAGTAGAAACCTCCACAGGGGTCCATCTGTGAGATTGCCAGCAAAGAATTTCACCAAGTCTGATGAAGGTACAAGTTGGAGATATACATGCATGTCCCAGTAGGCCAAGGCAGTCCTTGAAAACACCACAGAGTTGTTCTTCTGTGTCACTGTTCATTCTAGATCTTTGTTGCAAACCGGCTGAATAAACTTAGCATAACACTGAGAAATCTGGCAAATTCAATCTGTTCAACTTCCCAGAGCCAGGGTAATTGAGGGAGTGAATACGAAAAAATGAAGTGAGAGAGTATACTAGCTGCTGTGGATGAACACTCACTGCATGAGCTGTAATTATTGTCTCACTGAGAGCAGTTTCATAGAAGTAATCTACATCTGCATATGTAACCACTGTCGGTGTGCACGCTGTAATCTGTGGCTCTGTGCTTCTGTCAATCTTTACAAAGGCAACTAGTGACATACTGTGTTCATAAGGCAGCACTATAGCTCTTTCCACACAATTATGCTCCTCCAGGAAGGCCTCTACTTCTGCAGGGTTAGTTCATATGCCTCTCAAATTAACTACATCATCTCTTCATTCGAAATACATTAAATCACCTGCAGCTGATTCAATGTAATAAACTATATTTCCTCTTCGAAATCCAGGTATTTTGCCATCAACTTGAAATAGTGCTGAGTCACTGGAGTTCAAATACGAGTGTGCAACACAGTCCCCATATACAGTGAGCTCACCTGGCTCAGATACAGTGTTTGGCATTTGGTTACCTTGACCGACTGTAACAGATACATTTGCAATGGGTTTGCCAATAGGGACAAGCACATCATTAGTTTGATTCAGGTACTCCTGTGTCACTTCAAAGCAAGTGACATCAGCACACACTTCTGAGGTGCCATACAGATTCAACAGTTTGCAGTGAGGTAGGCCCGAAAGGAACTTTGAAGCCAATTGTTTGGTGAAATACTCTCCACTGGATAAACGTATTCTCAATGTTTCCAGATGTTTCAGTGCAGAACTGCAGTTCAGAAGGATTTCTAAATATGTTGGCACAAATGTAATGCAACTGATGCAGTTCTTGTCAAGGATACTGCGAAGAAGACGTGGGTCCTTAACTTCAACATCTAATGCAGTCACAAGTGGTACTGCTTTTAGGATGCCTCCAAATATCTCCCAGATGCAGTCCACAAAGCTAACTGAAGTCTTAAAGCATACCACAGGTACTCCTCCCACATCCATTCAAAGCAAGATAAGGTGCCATGCAGCTGTAGAAGCATAACATTCCTTTTAATGCATTTCTGAAAATAGTATAGTTTACCACAGTGTAATTACAATTACTATCATTCTCTCATGCAGTACTTTTGACTTAATACCAGCAATTAATATGGAACCATACACTCTAATGAACATTTTGATTCTGATGACTGAAGCTTTCTATATAGCTTAATACGCCGAGGGTATAGCACTTTAGTGCCTTCATTAAGCCAGGAAGTACAGTATACAATCAATAGCATTGCATGAAGTTACACATGCAAGTAAGAGCTACAATACCATTAAAGCAGTGCAATAAGTTCAACATGCATGTTTGACTGCCACATGATTCGATCAACTACTTGCCAATGTATGTATGTGAATGTGAATGTCATTAATGCCACTGAAATGTTAGAAGACTACGAAACTAGGTGGCACAACTGTTGAACATTCCTGGCTGAATACACCTCTGATATTTTCAGTTTTGCATTGAACTCTTTGTTGAGTTCCACAGTGAGGTCAAGAAGCAGTGATAGACTCAAACTACCAATGGCTACCAAATCAGTGCATGATTCTACTTCTTCCATGTTCACCTCAAACACTCTACTAACCACTGCAGTCACTTTCTTGACAATGTCAGCCTCAACCTCTGTTTTCATTGGGTCTGATTGTGCCAGCTCTGTGGCTGTGGATTCAGTCAGCAAGTGTAGTTCTTTGTGGTCAAGTAAAAGCCTGTTTGTAACTGGGGGAGGCATAGGAATTTGAAATAGCCACTTTGTAATGAAGGTTTGAGACACATAAGGCAAAATTTTGCTTGAAATATCTCTATGCAAGGTGGCTGCTTCAAGTGAATTCTTGGCAAAATTTCTCCTAACAGCATATCGACATCGAATATTGTCTTGAGTCAAGTCTATATCTGTGTGGCACCACACTACTTCAGGCACTTTGCTTAAGACAGCTACTGCTTGTGCAATATCCTGATCTCTGTAGTAAGCATCAGCATTGAATGCTACCAACTCAAATGAGCCATCCTCCTCAAGTTGCCTTACAAGCATACCAGAGTGATGCACTGCATTATCACGTGCACCTTCAGCAGCAACTGTGAATTCACCTGCAAACCCAGGTAGGACTGATCGCCCATCTCTGTGTGATATCTTCCATGTCAACCCTTTACACACTACACCCAGTGGAAGGTAGGCATCCTGTGCTTTGACAGATTCTGATATCACACTATCCTGTAGCTTGAAGTGATGAGTAACGAGGCACTCCTTAGGCACCAGACTGTGGGTAACAATTACCTCAGGGAGGACATTGTTGGCAGTTGCCAAACTCAAGTGTTCTAGTCCAAAGGGCATTCCATGGACCCACATATGTGACAATTCTTTGCAGCTCGAAAAGTCAACTGTACATGACACAGTTGGTAAGATGGCCTCTGGAACTATGAGCAGCTGTACATTACGTTTCTCTAGCAATTTCACAAAAGAGCATGTGTCATTCAGATCATCACGTGATAAGATGCACAATGATACTCCTCGTAAGAGAAGGCTTATTGCAATTGGGAATGTTGAAGACTCCGGACATGTGAATACAGCAGCATTGGAAAGTTCAGGGAAGTAGTTGTTGATGATATCAAGGCAGGCGGTGAAGTCCCTTTGCCATCTTGCAGTTGGAACAGGCATATTGTCCTCAGTGTATGCCTGTGTATTACCTGCGAGTAGTGAATCTTTTCCTCCATCAGGTAGGCCACCTTCAGTAGTTTGTTTCATACACAATGACTTCATACTTAGCGTATCTGGAGGCAGTTCTTGACTCAGTAGTGACTGCGCTGACACAACAGTGACTGAGGAAGTTTCTTTCCTGCTTTTCACAAAGTCAGTTATGTCTTCCATATTCTTCATGCTACTGACAACCAGGTCAGGGGGCTGCTCTGCAAAGCTTGCCTCATAGCCTGCCAGTGTAGAGAAGTGAATAGAGCAGCCACACTTTACTGCAGCCATTGCTGTGGCCATGGCTAAAGCAGAGAAAGGAAATAGAATGGCTACTCTGGGAGGCCTGTGCAAATCAGAAATCAGTGCAAGTTGGTTTGTAAAATACTCTTTCATGATGTCAAGTTGATACCATAAGATCCAGTTATCCTCCATGGTAATGGCAGGGCTGTTACATCTAACCATCTTTGAGGTAGTTTGGCTTTGCCCTACCCCTGCAGCACTGTAATTGAATTCACCTGACACCTTGGGGGTAAAAATGTTGTCACAAAACAACAGAACTGTTTCATCTATCTGTGGGTCATCAAGTAGAGCTTGAAGAACAGTATGCCATGTTTCCAACAAAGATGATACTTTTCCTGGACTAAAAAGACCAACTGGGTAAACAAGTTTTACAAAGAGTTTGTTCTTTCCTTTTGGCATAGAGACATAGATGTCCATTTCACTTTCAGAATGACGAGTGAAAACTGGTATCATCTCAAACATCCTAGACCCAGAGAGCTCTTTGCTCTCTTCTTGATCATACACAAACATAATCTGTTTGAAAGGATACTCTGTGACTTGTGTAGCATCAGGAAAAATCTTGCCTGTTCTCAGCAAGTGTTTTTCTATGTATTCCAATGGAAGTTCATTGTGAAACATGTCTATATTAACTGTCTTTCTCACATAGTCAAAAAGTGATCGCAAGCTAGTACAGAGTTTAACCATTGTTCTCAATGGCTGAAGTTGAGCCAGAGGACCTGTAACCTTTGCAGTGGCCGGGGTACGTTTAGATACTGCTAACAGCACCGCAAAATCTTCTGATCCAGTGAGTGCATAGTTAGCAATCACCAAACTGGTGAAGACAAAAACAAATTCTGAAACTTCATTGATCTGGCAGAACTTCCTTACCTTGAGAAGAGGCATGTCAAAATCTCTCAGTACAGTATGGCCCTCAAAATTGGTGGTGAACGGAAGTCTGTCAGGAATTAATGAAGAACGTTGTGCAACATTTTTAAGCTGTGTTTCCCAGTACTTCAGCTTAGCTACAGTGGTTGGATCACCACCTATTTCACTTCGCTGAAGCAAGGCATGCTGAATGAGGGGAGAAGACTTGGAAGATGTATGTTGCTCTGTTACACCACAGTCACTCCTGACCAAATGATCATATCTATTCTCAAGCTCACTGAGTAGGATTCGAAGTGACCACCCATCAGTGATGATGTGGTGTATCTGTAAAGCTAGAATGTCACGTTCACTGCAGGAGCCTGGCCAATGAAAATTAGTAAAAAGGAGAAACCTCCACAGGGGTCCTTCTGCAAGATTGAAGTCAAATTTGGGCAGATGTATTAGTCCATTATCAAAGCTTACAGGACAATGAGGATCTTGTGAACAATCAGTGACTGTTAAGAAGGAGCTCTTGGAGTTCTCGAATTCTGGGCGTTCTGCTGTTAGCACTTTCTGGAAGGGCCGTCCATTGCTATCACATGGAATGACTGTTCTGAGGCAGTCATGATTGACTGTCAGTTGCAGAATTGCCTTCTGTAGGCACTCTGATTGGATAGGGTGTGAACTGAGTGCAGCAATCTCAAGCAAAATTGCATCAGCATACCATAATTTCTGAAAAACCCACATTCCCTCCTGCTGAAAGGACAATGGACCTTCATCAATGCCATAGTGAATTTCAGTGTGTTTATTAACATCTAAATTCATTGTATCCAGGTGGTCTTGTCCATTGACTTGCTGTGATTCAATGTACCTGGCAAGCTCTGCAATTGTTGTACTCAGTACAATGGGAACAGGAACACAACAACTAAAGTGGTCCTCCACTCTACGGGCAGCTTCAACTGCCAGCAAAGAATGTCCACCAAGGCTGATGAAGGTACTAGTTGGAGATACACATGCATGCTCCAGTAGGCCAAGGCAGTCCTTGAAAATGCTACTTAGCTGTTCCTCTGTGTCACTGTTCATTCTAGATCTTTGTTGACCTGCTGAATAAAGCTGGCTTATCACAGAGGAACCTGGCAACTGCAATCTATTCACCTTCCCAGAAGGTAATTGAGGGAGTGAATGTGAGAAAATGAAGCAAGAGGGTACTTGCTGCTCTGGAAGAACACTCTTAGCATGAGCTGTTATTGTCTCACTGAGAGCAGAATCATAGAAATAGTCTACATCTGCATGCTTAACTGTTGCAAGTGCTGTACTGCACAACTCCATGCTTCTGTTGATCTTTACATAGGCATATAGTGACACACTGCGTTCATCAGGCAGCACTATGGCTATTTCCACACAGCTATGCTCTTGTAGCAAGGCCTCAACTTCTGCAGGGTTAATACGAATGCCTCTTACCTTTATTTCAGCATTGTTTCGTCCGGCATACATTAAATCACCTGATTCAGTGTAGTGAACTATATCTCCTGTTCGAAATCCACGCGTTTTGTCATCCCTTTGAAATAGTGCTGAATCACTGGAGTTCAAGTATGAGTGTGCAACACAGTCCCCATATACAGTGAGCTCACCTGGCTCAGATACAGTGTTTGGCATTTGGTTACCTTGACCGACTGTAACAGATACATTTGCAATGGGTTTGCCAATAGGGACAAGCACATCATTAGTTTGATTCAGGTACTCCTGTGTCACTTCAAAGCAAGTGACATCAGCACACACTTCTGAGGTGCCATACAGATTCAACAGTTTGCAGTGAGGTAGGCCTGAAAGGAACTTTGAAGCCAAATTTGTAGTAAGGCATTCTCCTCCAGATCCACATATTCTCAATGTTTCCAAATGTCTCAATTCAGAACTGCAGTTCAAAAGGATTTCCAAATATGACGGCACAAATGTAATGCGACTGACACAGTTCTTCTCAATGATATCAAGAAGAAGACGTGGGTCCTTTACTTCAACATCTGATGCTATCACAAGTGGTACTGCTTTTAGGATGCCTCCAAATATCTCCCAGATGCAGTCCACAAAGGTAATTGAAGTCTTAAAGCATATCACATCTGAGGGCTGAAATGGGTTCTCTTTCCACATCCATTCAAAGCGAGATAGGGTGCCAGCTGCAGAAGCACAAATTCCCTTAGGCTTGCCTGTGGATCCAGAAGTGAATATAATATACAGGACATCTTCACTGCATGTGAATGTTTCCTTGATCATCATCTCTTTGGGTATTTCATCAACTGCCACATTCCTGGGCTCACCAGTTATGTGAACTGATCTATGTGCGTGTTCCTCAATAGCTTCAAAGTCAAGCAGCAGGGCAGTAACAGAAAGATCTGTTGTCTTTTCGTAGGTTTGCAGAGTGCAAAGTACAGCTGCAGGCTTAGCTTCCTTAATCAGCAGTTTAATTCTCTTGTTTGGCAGTGTAGGATCAAGCAACAAGAACACTGCACTGTGAAGAACACAGCCAAAGACAGCTGCCATTAAGTTAGGTCCACGAGGCATGAGAATGGCAACAACTTGACACTGCTGTACTCCAACACTGCGTAGCACTAATTGTGTTCTTGATGCATTTGATTGTAACCAATTGAAGGTGAAGGTTTCTTTGCTAGTTATCAATATGACTTTACTGGGATCTGAACTGAATGCTTCCAAAATGTATTTTGACAATTTTTCCATTGGTTGCAGGGATGCAATGCAGTTCCTATGAAAGAGCAAACAACAAGGATGGTATCTCAGTCTGCTTTGTTCTGAAGAGTGGTCTCATTTCAAACTAACTATATCATACATCTTCTACTGCACCTAGCTGTGACTTTCCTTCTTACATGTATAAGCAGAGCTTTAAGTAGAATGCTCAGATACACAATACAATCATTTGATACATATATAGCCCATTGTGTACTTTCTTAATATGACAGTCATTCTAGTACTATGCACTACTACAGTCTGGTCTCCAACCCTAACTACTTTCTGTAATTGCAATAGTAGGAGAGGCTGCACACACTCATATCAGCATCCTTATTCAATAACAGCTTAATTTATCTCATCTGGAAGAATTACCTGAATGTACTCTCTAACCAGTTCTGACAAGGTCTAGAGTAAGAACATTTTGTAGTGTATATATACTATACTTAGTCTAGATTTCTGCATAAAACTGTCCCCAGCTGCTTCTGAGGTCTTTCTCTTGGTCTCCTTCCTATCACTTCTTCTTGTTTATACACTTATTTCTACAATCATTCTTCAATTGTATCCTCCATACTCATCTTCCACTTTCTTCACTTCTCGTAATATCCATTATAGCTTCCTGTGAAGAGATCTCTTAGACAGTCAGTAGTAATAGGTAGGTATCATGGAGGATAAACAATGAAGGTGGAAGATGAGGATGGAGGAATGAATGGTGGTCGCTTGGCGAAGTACTGTAAGACTTAGGGAATGAAGAAGTAGTAACTAGGAAGGAGACTAAGAGGAAGACAAAAGAAGTGTGATCTATTCAACATTGCAGAGTCTCATTGCTACAGCTTCAGATAAACAGCAGTAATAATGCTTGTAGCAAAAGAGGCACAAAGTACAAAGGTACACAGTCAGGTACAGAACTGACAGGTACATTGCACGTATGTAACTACGAATATCAGTATACATCATAGAAGACTGTAAACAAGGTGTCCGAAGTGCTGAACACAGCTGGCTGATGCCACCTCTAGCTGTCACCTCACAGATGAAAAGGTACACTAATACGTATTGCCAATCTATGGAGTCATGGTGACATGCATTTCTATAATACATAATAGCATTATTATTCAGTATTTTTTCTTGCTAAGAGAACATTCTATCTGTTCTGCATTAGTGTAAGTGTATCCATCTATGGCAAAGCAATATGTCTTTCAATTTATTAAGCCAGGAAGAATAGAATACAATCAATAGCACTGCATAAAGTTACACATGCAAGTAAGAGCTACAATACCATTAAAGCAGTGCAATAAGTTCAACATGCATGTTTGACTGCCACATGATTCAATCAACTACTTGCTAATGTATGTATGTGAATGTGAATGTCATTAATGCCACTGAAATGTTAGAAGACTACGAAACTAGGTGGCACAACTGTTGAACATTCCTGGCTGAGTGCACCTCTGACATTTTCAGTCTTGCATTGAACTCTTTGTTGAGCTCCACAGTGAGGTCAAGAAGCAGTGATAGACTCCAACTACCAATGGTTGCCAAATCAGTGCATGATTCTACTTCTTCCATGTCCACCTCAAACACTCTACTAACCACTGCAGTCACTTTCTTGACAATGTCAGCCTCAACCTCTGTCTTCATTGGGTCTGATTGTGCCAGCTCTGTGGCTGTGGATTCGGTCAGCAAGTGTAGTTCTTTGTGGTCAAGTAAAAGCCTGTTTGTAACTGGGGGAGGCATAGGAATTTGAAATAGCCACTTTGTAATGACGGTTTGAGACACGTAAGGCTGTAATTTGCTTGAAATATCTCTATGCAAGGTGGCTGCTTCAAGTGAATTCTTGGCATGCTTTTTCCTGATAGCATATCGACATCTAATATTGCCTTGAGTGAAGTCCGTATCTGTGTGGCACCACACTACTTCAGGCACTTTGCTTAGAATGGCTACTGCTCGTGCCATATCCTGACCTCTGTAGTAAGCATCAGCATTGAATGCTACCAACTCAAATGAGCCATCCTCCTCAAGTTGCCTTACAAGCATACCAGAGTGATGCACTGCATTATCACCTTCAGCAGCAACTGTGAATTCACCTGCAAACCCAGGTAGGACTGATCGCCCATCTCTGTGTGATATCTTCCATGTCAACCCTTTACACACTACACCCAGTGGAAGGTAGGCATCCTGTGCTTTGACAGATTCTGATATCACACTATCCTGTAGCTTGAAGTGATGAGTAATGAGGCACTCCTTAGGCACCAGACTGTGGGTAACAATTACCTCAGGGAGGACATTGTTGGCAGTTGCCAAACTCAAGTGTGCTAGTCCAAAGGGCATTCCATGGACCCACATATGTGACAATTCTTTGCAGCTCGAAAAGTCAACTGTACATGACACAGTTGGTAAGATGGCCTCTGGAACTATGAGCAGCTGTACATTACGTTTCTCTAGCAATTTCACAAAAGAGCATGTGTCGTTCAGATCATCACGTGATAAGATGCACAATGATACTCCTCGTAAGAGAAGGCTTATTGCAATTGGGAATGTTGAAGACTCCGGACATGTGAATACAGCAGCATTGGAAAGTTCAGGGAAGTAGTTGTTGATGATATCAAGGCAGGCGGTGAAGTCCCTTTGCCATCTTGCAGTTGGAACAGGCATATTGTCCTCAGTGTATGCCTGTGTATTACCTGCGAGTAGTGAATCTTTTCCTCCATCAGGTAGGCCACCTTCAGTAGTTTGTTTCATACACAATGACTTCATACTTAGCGTATCTGGAGGCAGTTCTTGACTCAGTAGTGACTGCGCTGACACAACAGTGACTGAGGAAGTTTCTTTCCTGCTTTTCACAAAGTCAGTTATGTCTTCCATATTCTTCATGCTACTGACAACCAGGTCAGGGGGCTGCTCTGCAAAGCTTGCCTCATAGCCTGCCAGTGTAGAGAAGTGAATAGAGCAGCCACACTTTACTGCAGCTTCTGCCGTGGCCATGGCTAAAGCAGAGAAAGGAAATAGAATGGCTACTCTGGGAGGCCTGTGCGAATCAGAAATCAGTGCAAGTTGGTTTGTAAAATACTCTTTCATGATGTCAAGTTGATTCCATGAGATCTGGTCATCCTCCATGGTAATGGCAGGGCTGCTGCATCTAACCACCTTTGAGGTAGTTTGGCTTTGTCCTACCCCTGCAGCACTGTAATTGAATTCACCTGACACCTTGGGGGTGAAAATGTTGTCACAAAACAACAGAACTGTTTCATCCATCTGTCGATCAGCAAGTAGAGCTTGGAGAACAGTATGCCATGTTTCCAACAAAGATGATACTTTTCCCAGATTAAAATGATGAACTGGGTAAACAAGTTTTACAAAGAGCTTGTCCTTTCCTTTCGGCATAGAAGCATAGATGTCCATTTCACTTTCAGACTGATGAGTGAAAACTGGTATCATCTCAAACATCCTAGTCCCAGAGAATTCTTTGCTCTCTTCTTGATCATACACAAACATAATCTGCTTGAATGGATATTCTGAGACTAGTGTGGCTTCAGGAAAAATCTTGCCTGTTCTCAGTAAGTGCTTTTCTATGTATTCCAATGGAAGTTCATTGTGAAACATGTCTATATTAACTGTCTTTCTCACATAGTCAAAAAGTGATCGCAAGCTAGTACAGGGTTTAACCATTGTTCTCAATGGCTGAAGTTGAACCAGAGGACCTGTAAACTCTTCAGTGGCCGGGTTACGCTTAGATACTGCTAACAGCACCGCAAAATCTTCTGATCCAGTGAGTGCATAGTTAGCAATCACCAAACTGGTGAAGACAAAAACAAATTCTGAAACTTCATTGCTCTGGCAGAACTGCCTTACCTTGTGAAGAGGCACATCAAAATCTCTCAGCACAGTATGGCCCTCAAAATTGGTAGTGGACGGAAGTCTGTCAGGAATTAATGAAGAACATTGTGCAACATTTTTAAGCTGTGTTTCCCAGTACTTTAACTTAGCCTCAGAGGTTGGATCACCACCTATTTCACTTCGCTGAAGCAAGGCATGCTGAATGAGGGAAGAAGACTTGGAAGATGCATGTTGCTCTGTTACCCCACAGTCACTCCTGACCAACTGATCATATCTATTCTCAAGCTCACTGAGTAGGATTCGAAGTGACCACCCATCAGTGATGATGTGGTGTATCTGCAATGCAAGAATGTCATGTTCACTGCAGGAGCCTGGCCAATGAACATTAGTAAAAAGGAGAAACCTCCACAGAGGTCCTTCTGCAAGATTGAAGTCAAATTTGGGCAGATGTATTAGTCCATTATCAAAGTTTACAGGACAATCAGGCTCTTTTGAGCAATCAGTGACTGTTAAGACGGAACTCTTGGAGTTCCCAAATTCTGGGCATTCTGCTGTTAGCACTTTCTGGAAGGGCCGTCCATTGCTATCACATGGAATGACTGTTCTGAGGCAGTCATGATTGACTGTCAGTTGCAGAATTGCCTTCTGTAGGCACTCTGATCGGATAGGGTGTGAACTGAGTGCAGCAATCTCAACCAAAATTGAATCAGGATACCATACTTCCTGAAAAACCCACATTCCCTCCTGCTGAAAGGACAATGGACCTTCATCAATGCCATAGAGAATTTCAGTGTGTTTATTAACATCTAAATTCATTGTATCCAGGTGGTCTTGTCCATTGACTTGCTGTGATTCAATGTACCTGGCAAGCTCTGCAATTGTTGTACTCAGTACAATGGAAACGGGAACACGACACCTAAGGTGGTCCTCCACTCTACGGGCAGCTTCAACTGCCAGCAAAGAATGTCCACCAAGGCTGAAGAAGGTACTAGCTGGAGATACACATGCATGCTCCGGTAGGCAGTTCTTGAAAATGCTACTTAGCTGTTCCTCTGTGTCACTGTTCATTCTAGATCTTTGCTGCAAACTTGCTGAATTAAGCTGGCTTATCACAGAGGAACCTTGCAACTGCAATCTATTCACCTTCCCAGAAGGTAATTGAGGGAGTGAATGTGAGAAAATGAAGCAAGAGGGTACTTGCTGCTCTGGAAGAACACTCTGAGCATGAGCTTTTATTGTCTTACTGAGAGCAGAATCATAGAAATAGTCTACATCTGCATGCTTAACTGTTGCAAGTGCTGTACTGCACAACTCCGTGCTTCTGTTGATCTTTACATAGGCACATAGTGACACACTGCGTTCATCAGGCAGCACTATGGCTCTTTCCACACAGCTATGCTCTTGTAGCAAGGCCTCAACTTCTGCAGGGTTAATACGAATGCCTCTTACCTTCATTTCAGCATTGTTTCGTCTGACATACATTAAATCACCTGATTCAGTGTAGTGAACTATATCTCCTGTTCGAAATCCACGTGTTTTGTCATCCCTTTGAAATAGTGCTGAATCACTGGAGTTCAAATACAAGTGTGCAACACAGTCCCCATATACAGTGAGCTCACCTGGCTCAGATACAGTGTTTGGCATTTGGTTACCTTGACCGACTGTAACAGATACATTTGCAATGGGTTTGCCAATAGGGACAAGC
Source organism: Ianthella basta (assembly GCA_964019415.1). NCBI lineage: Eukaryota > Metazoa > Porifera > Demospongiae > Verongiida > Ianthellidae > Ianthella > Ianthella basta. Next base: position 5,127,875 of record OZ025876.1, read on the forward strand.
ACATCATTAGTTTGATTCAGGTACTCCTGTGTCACTTCAAAGCAAGTGACATCAGCACACACTTCTGAGGTGCCATACAGATTCAACAGTTTGCAGTGAGGTAGGCCTGAGAGGAACTTTGAAGCCAATTGTTTGGTGAGATACTCTCCACTGGATCCACATATTCTCAATGTTTCCAGACGTTTCAATGCAGAACTGCAATTCAAGAGGATTTCCAGGTATGTTGGTATCAATGAAATGCGACTTATGCAATATTTCTCAATGATATCAAGAAGAAGACGTGGGTCCTTTACTTCAACATCTGATGCAATCACAAGTGGTACTGCTTTTAGGATGCCTCCAAATATCTCCCAGATGCAGTCCACAAAGCTAACTGAAGTCTTAAAGCATATCACATCTGAGGGCTGAAATGGGTACTCCTTCCACATCCATTCAAAGCGAGATAGGGTGCCAGCTGCAGAAGCACAAATTCCCTTAGGCGTGCCTGTGGATCCAGAAGTGAATATAATATACAGGACATCTTCACTACATGTGAATGTTTCCTTAACTGTCATCTCCTTTGGTATTTCATCAACTGCCACATTCCTGGGCTCACCAGTGAAATGATTTGATGTACGTGCGTGTTCCTCAATAGCTTCAAAGTCAAGCAGCAGGGCAGTAACAGAAAGATCTGTTGTCTGCTCAAATGTTTGTAGAGTGCAAAGTACAGCTGCAGGCTTAGCCTCTTTAATCAGCAGTTTAATTCTCTTGTTTGGCAGTGTAGGATCAAGCAACAAGAATACTGCACCGTGAAGCACACAGCCAAAGGCAGCTGCCATTAAGTTAGGACCACGAGGCATGAGAATGGCAACAACTTGACACTGCTGTACTCCAACACTGTGTAGCACAAATTGTGTTCTTGAAGCATTTAATTGTAGCCAATTGAAGGTGAAAAATTTGTCACTAGTCATCAATATATCTTTATTGGGATCTGAATTGAATGCTTCCAAAAATAGCTTCCTTGCTTGCAGGATTGCAGTGCAGTTCCTATGAAAGGGTAAGCAAAAGTATGGTGCCTATTGCCTTCTTCTGTAAAGTGGTTTCATTTCAGTGGCACTACGTCATACACCTTCCACCTAATGCAGAAGTGAGTTTGGGGGCCCTACATTATTCAGTTTTATAAGGACTAGCAGAGAAGCCTGCCTTTGGCGGGCTTCTTTGCTCTGGCACCCTGGCCACGGCTCCCCATGACAGCTCCTGGACTACAGTGTCCTGATGACATGGACTCTATGTCAGCCTGTCAACACAAGTGTGACTCACGACAGAGTGTATATACATTGTAAGACATAGCTAAGACATCATAGACAAAGTATATGGATGGTCAATGCCAGGCAGATAACTGACAGTTGTAAGAAGTAAATGGCGCTGTGTGCATGCTGCCAGACGCTGGCCTTTCTGACTCAAGTGCTTCCAATACCAGCTAAACCAACATTGGTGAGTCACACAACAGAAGGCTGGCTCACATCCATAATTGTGTATGCAGTATTCCAACAATTAGGTTTACCCTTTAATGCCAAATGTCGAGTACACTCGACGGTACTGCTTAACCCCCTAAAGCCGAATGACAAGTACACTTGACACTTCTGGTTAGGTCAAAAAGCGAGCCTCTTCTGTAGCCCAGGAGAGAGGCACTGTCCTTTCAACTTCTTTGGACATAGTCCCCGCAACCCAAATCCCAGCGTCACTGTTTGTGGCTGGAGAAGACATCAATTCGTGCAAACACCCACTGCACATATTCACCATGAGGTGATGACATTTTTATTCCGAAGCTGCCAACAATGCGCACAATTCGAACTTTGGTTCTAAAGAGTTAAGCATGTAGGCCTATATATGCACTTTAGAACAAAACAGTGATTGATGAATCACATGGTCATGCAGAGAGGTCAGTGATGGTAGTTAAGAAGTGGTCTGCACAAAAATGAATCATGCATGTCTCTCAACAGAGCCTGTTAATATCCATAACACAGTGCTTGTTCTTGTCTTTGCTGTAGCAAGTGTTGACCTTGGTGGAAGTTTCCTAAGGAGCACAGTCTCATTCTTGCAGCTTTGCATGTTGTTGAGTGTAGAAGAAATGCACTGAGAAGCAACCTGATGTGATCATGCCCCCATCCATGTTGTTGCATGTAATTCCGACACTGGTCAGGAGCTTCACTTTCCCTCGCCCTTGTTGCTGATTGTCTCAGAGTCCCTATCCTTTCTGTAGAAGCGTATCTTGTTAGTATGTGCGTACCAAATCCTTCCCTGGTAAATTCAGTCAATGAGAAAAGACCGCCATGGAGAACCCTTGCTCTTCTGCTCTGCACTTGCATTGCACATAGCTGATTTCATTCGTTGAGATCATTCAACCGCAAAACTTCAGAGGCATTCACACCACGCGTTATCCAAGAAAAATGGCCGCTTCCCAGTAGCTCCTTCCCTTTCTTCTTCGTGCCTAAGCTGAACCTTGCGGTTTTCATGATCCCATTGTTCTGAAGTGAAGTACGTAGGGCGAAGTGCATACGAAAGGAGCTGGCCAAATGTGCAGCGCAAACCCCTAAACACTGCTAAGAATACGGAATGCAGCCAAGAATACAGAAGGCCCTAAGATTAAGAAATGGTGCCAAGAATACAGAACCAAATACTTGGGCTTAGCTCCCTTATTTTTACAGGATTCGTACAGCTTCATGTACATAATTGTTTATACAGTACAAGTTAACATACGAATGCCCACATGGAGCCAAATTACAGCATCTGCACTTGGCAGGAAGGAAGGAAATCTGCTCAGCAAGCAGGGTATTGATTTGGAGGAATTTTAAGGATTTTACTGTAGTAGGGTACATTGCAGTACCTTGTATATTAAACACCAGGGCTCATTTAGTCATGAATCTGAAATTGTGCACATGGCACAGTGTAGGAACACACAGTCAAGATTGCATCATTAGTCTCAAAATGGCCAAGTTATGGTGGAAAACAAAGTATTGCACTAATTACCAGGAATGGCTCAACTATGTATGTATGAGCATAGACCTTTAGTACGTTTGGCTGCCTGTCCTGAGTAGAAGGGTTCAAGTCCTATATACTGCAACCACTTTTTTACTTGTCTTTTTATTCGCCTGTAAGAGATTTCCACTGCCATCGCTACCACCACCACCACCACAAAGTGCAAGTTACCATATATGCATGCAATATACATATGCACAACTTTGTGCACGAAAGAGTGTGTAGATCTGTGTTGGTGAAGTTAACATTGTGCATATGTGTTGTGTGTTGTGTGTGTGTGTGTGTGTGGTGTGTGTGTGTGTGTGGTGTGTGTGTGTGTGGTGTGTGTGTGGTGTGTGTGTGTGTGGTGTTTGTGTGTGGTGTGTGTGTGTGTGGTGTGTGTGTGTGTGTGTGGTGTGTGTGGTGTGTGTGTGTGTGTGTGTGTGTGTGTGTGTGTGTGTGTGTGTGTGTGTGTGTGTGTGTGTGTGTGTGTGTGTGTGTGTGTGTGTGTGTGTGTGTGTGTGTGTGTGTGCATATGAGAGAGAGAGAGCTTATACTCATATGTGCATCTGTGAGTGAGTGGTTCATGCTTGCGCACATGATAAATTATGATTCCTTCTCCCATGTCTGTGTACCTGCTTTGCTTTCATTTTCATGTTGTCAAAACACAGACAAGTGTAAGTATAAAAAGTGCAGTCATATAATTATCCTTTTGCAGGATGAATGGCAAACATTCAGGCTAGAAGTGACAAGCATTTGGTACCACTTTTGTGTCTAAACGCATATCTCTATCATGTACGTGTGTACAGCTGCATTAAACAAGGTAGTAACGCTAGTATGATCCTCATTTGTGCACAAATGTGTGTGTGTGCATGCGTGCATGTGTATCAATGTGGCCATCTGTCTGCCTATGTACATTTGTGCATCTGTGCACATGTATACATGTGACACCACAAGTGTGTGTGTTATGTGTGCTAGGAAGTACATGTATGTGTATGTGTGTGTATATGTGTGAACATGTGCATGGGTGAGAAGTCAAGAAAGAGAATGAAGTGCATAGTCATTCTTCTCATCAGAGTCATTATGTAAAAGCCAAGATCTTTTTCTAGCTTGTGTTGCGCTGCCATTATAGCAATACACCTTGGTGGCAGATGTGTCTGCTAAGTTTGAGAGCAGAGGGTGAATACTCTGGCCAAAGTTGTTGTGACAGTGGCTACATTACCCCATCAACACAGCTGTTTCCCTTCTGGCCCAGTTTGAGGTACCTGTAGGTGGAGTCTGCCCGCGAGTAAAAATGTGTCAGAGATCGAGCCACTTCAAGCTGCTGCCAATCCACAAAGAGCACATAAAGATTAAGGGCATTTAGCTAGTACATTTCATTGAAGTCTTTTTTGCTGTACATTTGCATTGCCTCTAGCTATATGTGTTCACAGTTGCAGCATCAAGACTGCATTCCTAATACTATAGGTAATGCTGTAAATTTTTTCGCTCACTTTGCCTGGAACATTTCTTTACTTTGCCCTATCACTCTATTATGGCTTGCTATAGGCCCGAGTCACATCTGTGACATGCCAAGCTGCTGCTCTAAGTGCACACAGCAGCATCACAGCAATTCCCAACCTATCACTCTTACCCGGCCCCACAGTATATTATAGGGTATAACCAGTCTAAGGCCGCGGTCACACTACGTCAAAAATAACGTCGACGTTAACGGCATTGCATTATCACTCAGGTGTGACGAGTCGGTCAAACCTGAGTGAAATGGCGGATTTTGTTCTCTTGTGCCACTACCTGTTTTCTCGTTTAACGCTTCGCAGTGATTTCGGCGAGCGAAGATAACGACATTGGAGCCTCAGAAAGCTTCTTATCCGCTAAAAGAGAATGCTTAGGAAGTGCGCATCACTGAGCAAGTTTCTTATTTTGACCCAGATGTCACGCGCAATCCCCTACGCTTCGGCATCCCATTCGCTTTCATCGTCCTCAGTCCTGTGACAGCGACTTGCTATTGCGTTCGTAGAGAAATCGTACCTGAACTTTGTGAAACGACTTCTACAACGCGAACGTGAACGTGCAGCCACGTCGACGTTCACGTCACGTTTACATTACGTCACCATAACGTTTCATAACGTGCAGTGTGACCGGCAAAACGTGACCGTACCGTCGACGTTGCCGTCATTTCTTGCGTAGTGTGACCGCAGCCTAATTTACCTTGACACTTGAATTTCTTCTGCTGTTTGCAATGGACTGCTGAGAGTGCAGGAACTGTCCTGTAGCAATTTAAATGATAGCTCCTGATAACCACCAGAATTCATGACCCATGCCTTGCTGCATGATGAACACATGTATGCCAACTGGCTCTGAATGTTCTAGCACATGAACTAAACCAAAACATGCACTTCAGGTTAACAAGGCCTTAATATGATTTTTTAGTGCAAACCTACGGTGCTGCTAGTCCAACTATAATTGCACATACCTCTTCAGTGTTGTAGCACTCTTTATCATCCGTGTCTCTAGCACTGTTCAGTGTTGCTAGTGAACTGCTTGGGGTTCTTTCTTCAGCAGAGCCTGAGGAAGGCTGTCCTCCAGGTTGCTGTAGTTCTTCTGTGTTGATGTTAAAGTCTGGGTTTCCTGTTGCAGCAGAAGAAGTGACATTCTGCAGACAGGTAAGTTTCATGCCTACAAGGCTTGGAATTGCCTGAGGGCTTTCTTCGGCAGTAGATATAGGACTGGCTTGCGCCGTTGCACTGCTGTTAGTCTCTTGACCCTGCATAATTTGATTCAACAGAACTGGTATGAATATTGTACGACTGTCAAATTACAATGTAGCTATGCAGCAAACCATACACTCTGGCAACAAACGTCCTTGAAGAAAATTAGTATTCACCTCAGCAGTAAGGGCAGCTTTGGCTGCTATCAACTGGAGAATCTTCTTTCTTTGTCCCAACTCTGAAAACATACTTGATACATCAGCTTCTGTGAGACTTAAAAAGTCTTCTCCTGATAGGTGTTTATCTCTTATCACCGTGGCTATGTCCGATCCTAGCTCCTTCTCTAAAACCTTATAGAGACCTTCTACGTCCAGGTCTTTAAAGGCCATCCTTGCCGTGCACACTGCATGCAGTGATTGGCGCAGCTCTAACGGTTTATAGCTCCACAGCACACTCTCAGAGGTGAATATGTGGACTTGCAGCCTAGCAGTTGACCTATACAGGTGGCGTGATTGCTTGCGGTTTGGCACCATGCACCGCAGTGGACCACCCCGAGGAAGCCAAAATGCATATGCATGCCCAGTGGAAGCTGTTAATGCATATTCATACACAGTGGAAGTTGTTCGTGCATGACACAGCCATATGTGCACCTGTATTGTGTGCGATGCATGGTCACTGGTTAATTGCTGTATGAGATAAAATTGTTTACAGTACATTTACTGCTGTAGTTTCATGAATAATGTGAAAGAGGAAGACAATGAGATGATCATTCAGATGGCAGCTGATGTACAGGGGGAAAATGTTTAAGGTGGGAGATCCTTAGCATACAACCATGTGTGGGGGTTGATGATCATGATGAGAGCATCAAACCTTATAATCGTGATGTTGACAATAAAGAATATTAAGGGTACATAGCAACGCCAAGCTAAACACATTCACATTTAAATAGCTGCAATGTGATTTCAAGAATGTGAAGGACATTATCTAGATACATGCTGCATGGCCAATGGGAACAGCGTCATCCAGGCAAAAGAGGCCATGAGGCCATGGAGAGGATGAGTAATCACTGAGCATTTGTCCCAGTTGGTGCTGATTGCAGACTAAAATAGGAAAGACATATTCATTTCATGTGATTATCCAGTTGTTTCAAGATTTCCATGGTGTATATTAAACAATGGTTCTGCCTATTCCTTCCCAACAGCATCTTACACTCCCCTAATCCTTCCATATATACGTTAACAGCACAGTTATTATACACATTCAATATCAATTAAATGCTGTCATGGGAACACTTGTATTCCAATGTGCACAAAGTGGATGGGTGCAGGAATGGGGATAATGCACTGGATGTGCCAGTTGGTGTTACACCTTAGTGCTGTACGGAAGAAGTGTCGTGATGTCCACATGCACTGTATGGTGATGGGAAGATTGCAGCTGCAGTTGTGGCCGGAATCATGCATGGAGGCTGCCCTCCTACTTCAAAGGGGAGGTACCGGTAACCTTATTCATAAGTGCAATGTTGTTCTAGACATAGCGACGGGGCACGTGTACTCCCAAGAGTACTATGGTACCTCCCCTTGCGGTAAGAGGGCAACCTGCAGTCATGATTCAGTAGCCAAAACAACCTTTCCCCCCACCGCACAGTGCATTTGGACATCACAACACATATTCCCCAACAACACTAAGGCTGTGGTACAACACCAACTGGCACATCCCAGTTCACTATCCCCACTGGTGACTAAACAGCTGTACATTCATCCATTTGATGAATACTGTGGTGCATGAAGAATGCAGAAGATGAAGTCTTAATACACTCCTACTGCAAGGGGATGTACCAGTAATCTTGTAACATAACTGCTGTGCTGTTATAGTCATGGAGTGGTCATATGTACTCCATGGAGTAGTGCATGAAGAATGGTACAGAAGATGTGTCATAATACTCTCCTGCTTCAAAAGGGATGTGCTGGTGAATTTTATAACACAGCTGCTACATTGTTAAATGCCTTATCTAGTTGTCATATCTACACCATGCATTGAGTATGAGAGTGCAGTCTCTGAACACGCTCAACTAGTGCAGACATAGCTGGTACAGGGATACTTGAACAGCTTGGTGTGTAAGAGTAGGGTAATCAGTGGATTTAGCCTTCAGAGGAATTGGGGACAATAGACGAGTAATGTAAATTGTGTGCAATAGTGTAATTACTAGACATACGTAATGAATATTTTCTACAAAAATAGTAAGGATGTAGGGATGGCATAAAAGAAACAGAAACAAGTAAAGGCTGTTACAAAGTGGAGCATTAACCATGGTCCCTACATGCAAGAATGTCACACCGTATAGTCCTACACCCTTGAATATAGGGATGATGGTTAATGCTCCACTGTGTAACAGCCTTTACTTGTTGCTGTCCTTTTCATGCCATCCCTACATCCTTACTATTTTTGTAGGAATCTTTTATTATGTCTAGTGACTGCACTTTTTATGGACCATGAGCTAAGATGCTCAATATAGCTATTTTAACGTCCTTGTGTAACTAGCTCCTGATAGAATTAGCTGCAATTTGCATTTGAGAAATGGTAATGGCATTGTAAGTAATTCATTCCACAAGCCAAATGCCACGCTAAGTCGTAGAGCAAGGCGAGGATTCCACTGTGGTGCAAAACAACGGAAGAAGGAGCCTCCGGAAGTTGTACGCAGCTGCTGGCATGGCAATGGCACCAGCCACGCCGGTTTCATCCGGTTGAATTACGTGATTTGAAAATGGCGTCCGCCCCGCTTGGCTATAAGCAACACAGCGAGAGTCGTGACAGGCGCCGTCTTCCGCACTAACTCGCACCGTATTCTAACCTACAAAGGAATGCAACCAGACCAAAATGGTGCAAGGAGTATTTTCCTGGTCCCACTGGTTTATGCGCTACGGCTGTCAAAGAAGAAGACGAAACGCGGGTGATGTCGAGGGCGCTGTGAAGTAAGGTTAGCTATGTGCACTGCTCAGTCTCCGCTTTCTCATGGTAAGCTTTGTTTGTCGGTTTTCGGTCCTGTTCAGGAGTAGCGTGGCTTTTCGTTTATATTACAGCATACAAACAACCACTGCCATCCCTACATAGACAGCACTACCGTGCTGTTTGATATGTCATTTACATGAAGGTAATCAACTACCATTACAATTGCTTCAGCAAAAATATCGCAATTCCAATTAATTTACGATTACTGAGAAAAGTGTAATATATTACTGCCAATTACAACTACCAATTGCCACAATCACAACACTGTATTCGATTTATTTACTAGTGTTATGTGCAAGTAGTGCAGTGACTGTCTCGTTTTCCAGGAATTGTCCACCCTCTGCATGCTAGGCAAGAACACATATATATGGACTGATGACCTTAGAGAGCACATTCTATTTCTGTGTATAAGCTAGGGATTACTCTATGTCAATTATTAGGGGTGTTGCCAAATTTGCAGGCCATGTGCTTCCACAACCGCAAATACCATCTCGCTTTGTGTTCTCCTATTCACTCCCCAACTTACTTTCTAGGAAAGTGAATACATTGCATTTGCCAGATTCCTCCGGGGTATCTCAAGTCTATTCAGCAGGCTTGCAACAAAGCCCTGGAACAAAGACATGACAGAAGAACAAGCATGTAGCATTTTCAAGGATTGCCTCACTCTATACTGGAGCATGCAATTGTACCTCCAACTAGTACCTTTATCAGCCTTGGTGACCATTCATTGTTGGCTATTGAAACTGCCCATAAAGTGAACGACCACTTTGGATGTAGTGTTCCCATTTCCACTGTACTCAGCAGTTCGACAATAGAAGAGCTTGCTAGGTACATTGAGTCACAGCAAGTCACTAAATAGGTCCATCTTGATTTAGTGAATTCAGACAACACTGCATGACTATTGTATTTCTGAAGTTCCTTGGTCCTTTCATGCAGCAGGAAAGGATGCTTGTTGCTCAGGTTCTGGTTGAGTTGCAGCACTCAGAGTCGGTGCAGCCTATCAAATCAGAGTGCCTAAGGAAGGCAATTCAGCAACTGACAGTCAATCATGACTGCCTCAGAACAGTCATTCCATGTGATAGCAATGGACGGCCCTTCTAGAAAGTGCTAGCAGTAGATTGCCCCTGCAGAATTTTGTAACACCCACAGGCATCCACCGCCACTGCCACAACCACTATACAGTACAAGTTATAAAATGCGCCTCCAGTATAGGTGGCAGTGATACACAGACAACCCACCTGTGCAACTGCAACCTTCACCACCAGCATCACCGCCGCCGCCATGCACCACCCTACAGTCCAAGTTGCAATCACTGTAGCCAGGATTTGTGCACCCACAAAGCACACATTGTGAATGGAACAGTATACACACACACGCATGTGGACACACACACACACACACACACACACACACACACACACACACACACACACACACACACACACACACACAGACACACTAGGTTAGTAAACAGTACCGCCAGCCATGGGGTGCGCATGCACTCCCATCATTTCTTGACCAAAGAGTACTTTTAAGATGACATAAGAAGTATGTGTAGCTGCAAGGCAAATTAGTTGCACAATTCATTGCTAGATCCTGTATTAGACACTCCAGAACAGTCAGTTCATCCTGTATTATCAAAATATCTAGCTAACCGGGAGTGTGCTTTTTGGAGTCATTATTCAGTACTTGCATGATACATTCAGTGTTCATGAAAGCTATTGATTCAGAAATTAATATGTCAACTGAGAGGTGTCACTGAGATTTAGAGGTTGTGGGTGAGAAGCGCCTAAGTACCAAGTGGTCTTAATCTTTAGAGACACCGACTGGTCAACATTTTTAAGTGTTATTATATTTAGATTCTAAACGATCCATGGTTCATTTAATCAGCCAACTCATCCTCATCTTCTGGTAGTAAGCTACTTGTCGGGACCTTGGACTTAGTACACTCTCTTCCAGAAGAAACCTACATCTTGCCCAGGCAGTCTTCAAGTGCCTCTCCTCTCATTATCCACCATACCTCTGCAACCTCTTCTTCGGTCCATCCTCTTTCCACCACACGCGATCTCGTGCTTCCAACCAGCTGAATCTACCAGCCACCAGAACCTCCTTTGGACAGAGGGCTTTTAGCTTCTCAGATGCCTCCCTTTAAAGATCACTGCCAGCCTCCATCAGGGCCATCAAAGACTTTCAGGCCTTCTCGTCCCAGTGCAGAGACTTTTATTATTCTAACCCTTATCTGCTTGTCTGCATGCAAGACATCCGACTTTCATATTTTCTAGCATGATGCATGAAATCATCAATTGACAATTTCATTCGCAACACCATTATTACCATTTTCTGCATTGTACTTTGTTTTCTTTCTTACTTTTCTTCTACTGGGTGCCTGGGAGAATAGCCTGTATGGCTAAACGCTCCCCAGTATAAATAAGATACTTGATACCTGATACTCGTGACAATGATTGAAAAAGTGCTGCATGCTTTAGGTGTCATCAGAATGGATCAATCATCCATCAGCAGAAGTTTTGTACAGTCAATAGGCATAGCATTTATTACTGCAACCACATTGGGCATATAACATTGCTCTGTGGCATGCTAATTTGAGCCTGTTTCCCCCAGTGTTCCATTTGAACATTTATTCAGTCACTTAAACTTGCAATCTGAGACCATAGTTGTAGGTAAATAGCTTGTCTGAACAATGTCAGGCCCAAAAGGACTAGTTAAACTAAGAGTCAGCAACATTATAATTACATAGAAATGTATTGTCCGCCCATGCATTTCTCATTATTAATTGTACAGGGATGGAAGAGAAGTAGGGTCCAACACTAAACACTGTCCAATTTGTATATACAGGTAACTCTGTTAATCCAGTGAAACTGCATGCTACCATCCCATATCACACAGGCAATCATCTTGTCAAGACATTAGGTGGTGTTTATTAACTGAGATCTCTTGTACATACTAGTCATCACTTCATATTTAGTGAGTCCTCGCCTCATATTTTTGTAAGTAGTTGTCCAGGCCAAGTCACTTGCAGCAAGAGCTGCAAATGACCTACATTTTGCAATGACAGCTGCTAATGCACTCTTACGTACATGTTGTACAATTGTACAATTTACACAGTACCAGCTTAGTGCGTAGCTCTAATCAATATTATATGCAAAATGATTAACTTAGACAAGTGTAGTCCTGTAACAAATTCATCAAATGAAGGTTGCAGATAGTGTCAGCATGCACACTAGCAGTGTACATTTGTTGACAATTGCAGCTACTCACTGGCCATTTACATTATATGGCACGCATATAGTCCACTGTATATAGTCTCTACCTATTATAACAGCACTGCAGCTGATCAGATTAACTTGGTTGGTTGAATGGATGCAAACTGTAGACTGAATTTGTATATTGATTTGTACAGTAACTGAAACACCAGTGAAGCCACCATGTCAAATCGCATGTAAGCTTCATTTTGTGGCTGTGCTAAATGTGTGGCAAGCATCATATGCTAGGCTACAGTTATCATTAAATGCATTTCAGAAATGGTAGTGCACTCCACCCATGGACTGCAGCTGTGCATGTCTTGACAATGTATGTGCTTAGACCAAGCACCAGTCACTGTGTATACGTGCACGCTGTACGTTTGTAGGGATTCTTTAAAATTATTGCTGTGTGTGCTTCTTCGCTGCTATAGCAGTATTTGCATGCACATTCTTGTACATATTGCTAAAAAGCATGCATAGTGTTTGGGGAGGTAGGAGTGGGATACCGCACTATCCTTTGATCAAGTGTGCATGGGCTCATTAGCTGTGTGCATTGTGTGAGACAAAATGGAATGACGAGCTTGAGCCTTCACAGTCTTAGCAGGCAAGGGGTTTAATGGACAGGACCACATATCATGTGCATGCCTGTGGTCTGAAGACTGTTAGCAACTGAGTCTGAAGACACAATTTCGGTCACTACTGTCCGTAGTCTTTACGCACATGCATACAAATGGCAGAGGGCTCGAAAGAAAGAGCACCTGGTAGTTTGCAATATGCACACTCAGGGTGCTGAATGTGATCATTTATAGCCCATCAGCTATGACATCGTCATGTTCAGCTAGTGAAAAATGGTAGCAATGCCTGGTGAGATTCCTACATGTAACGAGGTAACTTGCACATCTAATTTAGCCACGAAAAGGAAATAATTCATAATCAGTGTGTGTGTGTGTGTGTGTGTGTGTGTGTGTACAGTCACAGATACATAAGGGCTAGATGGCAAAGCAATAATAAGTGCTCATGCATGTTCAAAGTCCTTTGATTCCACTATTTCTTATTGTATGTGAATGTGATGCCATTATATACATAATATGCACTAAATGTTAGAAGAATTCGAAACTAGGTGGCACAACTGTCGAGCATTCCTGGCTGATGCCACCTGTGGTTCTATATCATTTTGGCATTGAACTCCTTGTTGAGTTCCACAGTGAGGTCCAGAAGCAGTGACATACAGTACTAAAACTACCATGGATTACCAAATCAGTGCATGATCAAGAGAAGACTTATTGCAATTGAGAATGTGGAAGATTCAGTACATATAAATACAGCAGCATTGGAAAGTTCAGGGAAGTAGTTGTTGATAATATCAAGGCAGGTGTTGAAGTCTCTTTGCCATCTTTTCACTAGAACAGGCCCATCATCCTCATTGCATGCCTGAATATTAATACTGTCTCTGCATGAGTGCTGATGTTCTTCCTCCATCAGGTAGGCCACCCTCAGCAGGTTCTGTCAAACCCAATGACTTCATACCTAGCAGGTCTGGAGGCAGTTCTTTAATCAGTAGTGACTGTGCTGACACAACGGTGGCTGAGGGAATTTCTTTTCCTGCTTTTCACAATATCTTTTATATCTCCCATATTCTTCATGCTACTGACAACCAGATCAGCGGGCTGCTCTGCAAAGCTTGCCTCATAGCATGCCAGTGTAGAGAAATGAATAGAGCAGCTCACTTTACTGCAGCTGTTGCTGTAGCCATGGCTAAAGCAGAGAAAGGAAATAGAATCACTAATTTGGGAGGCCTGTGCAGATCAGAAATCAGTCTGAGAGCAAGTTGGTTTGTAATGGACTCTTATGATTTTCAGCTGTTAACTTCCCATGATACCCAGTCATATCCTCAATTGCAATGGCAGTGCTGTTGCATTTAACCATCTTTGATATAGTTTGACTTTGTCCTGCCACTGCAGCATTGTAATGGAATTCAGTGGCCATCTTGAGGTTGGAAATGTTCTCACATAATTGCAGAACACTTTCATTCATTAGTGGGTCATTAAGTAGAACTTGGAGAACAGTACCCCAAGTTTCCAGCAGGGATGATACTTTGCCTAAATTATGCAGAGCAATTTTGTAAACCATTTTTACAAAGAGCTTGTTCTTTCCTTTCGGCATAGAGACATAGATGTCCATTTCACTTTCAGAATGATGAGTGAAAACTGGTATCATCTCGAACATCCTAGACCCAGAGAATTCTTTGCTCTCTTCTTGATCATACACAAACATAATCTGCTTGAATGGATATCCTGTGACTAGTGTAGCATCAGGAAAAATCTTGCTTGTTCTCATCAAGTGTTTCTCCATGAACTCCTAAGGTAGTTCATTGTGAAACAAATCTATAACTGTCATTCTCACATAATAGGCAAAAAGTGATCACAAGCTACTGCAATGTTTTATCATTGTCATCAATGGTTGAAGGCCAGTCAGAGCACCTGAAACAGTTGCATTGCCTGGGGTACGTTTGGATACAGATAACAGCACCATAAACTCTTCTGATCCAGTGAGTGCATAGTTAGCAATCCCCAAACTGGTGAAGACAAATACAAATTCTGTAACTCTATTGCTCTGGCAGAACTGCCTTATATACCTTGTGAATAGGCTTGTCAAAATTTCTCAGCACAGTATGGCCTTCATAATTGATGGTGAATGGAAGTCTGTTGGGAATTAATGAAGAACATTGTTCAGCAGGCATGTCAAACTCCCTCAGCACAGTATGGCCCTCACAACTGGCAACAGAAAAAAGTCTATCGAAACTAAGGAAGGACATTGTATGGCACTTTGCAGCTGTGTTTCCCAGTACTTCAGCTTAGCTTTAGTATAGTTGGATGACTGCCTATTATACTTCGCTGATAACGGCATGCAGAACAACATGAGCTTGAGAAGATTTTGAAGATGCAGGATGAGGGGAGTTTGGGAAGACTTGGAAGATGTGTGTTGCTCTGTTACCCCACAGTTACTCCTGACCAAATGATCATATCTATTCTCAAGCTCACTAAGTAGAATTCGAAGTGACCACCCATCAGTGATGATGTGGTCTATCTGTAAAGCTAGAATGTCACGTTCACTACAGGAGCCTGGCCAATGAACATTAGTAAAAAGGAGAAACCTCCACAGAGGTCCTTCTGCAAGATTGAAGTCAAATTTGGGCAGATGTATTAGTCCATTTTCAAAGCTTACAAGGCAATGAGCCTCTTTTGAGCAATCAGTGACTGTTAAGACGGAACTCCTTGAGTTCCCATATTCTGGACAATCTGCTCTTAACACTTTCTGGAAGGGCCGTCCATTGCTTTAACATGGAATGATTGTTCTGAGGCAGTCATGATTGACTGTCAGTTGCAGAATTGCCTTCCGTAGGCACTCTGATCAGATAGGGTGTGAACTGAGTGCAGCAATCTCAACCAAATTGCATCAGCATACCATATTTCCTGAAAAAAAACACATTCCCTCCTGCTGAAAGGACAATGGACCTTCATCAATGCCATAGTGAATTTCAGTGTGTTCATTAACCTCCAAATTCATGGTATCCAGGTGGTCTTGTCCATTGACTTGCTGTGATTCAATGTACCTGGCAAGCTCTGCAATTGTTGTACTCAGTACAGTGAGAACAGGAACACTACAACTAAAGTGGTCCTCCACTCTACGGGCAGCTTTAACAGCCACCAAAGAATGTCCCCCAAGGCTGATGAAGGTACTAGTTGGAGATACACATGCATGTTCCAGTATGCCGAGGCAGTCTTTGAAAATACTACATAGTTGTTTTTCTGTATCACTGTTTGTTATAGATTCTTGTTGCAAACTAGATGAATAAATTTGGCATATCAATGAGGAATCTGGCAAATTGAATCTGTTCACCTTCCCAGAAGGTAATTGAGGAAGTGAATGTGAGAAAATGAAGCGAAAGTGTACTTGCTGCTGTAGAAGAACACTCACAGCATGAGCTGTTATTGTCTCACTGAGAGCAGTTTCATAGAAGTAATCTACATCTGCATATGTAACCACTGTCGATGTGCACGCTGTAATCTGTGGCTCTGTGCTTCTGTCGATCTTTACAAAGGCAACTAGTGACATACTGTGTTCATATGGCAGCACTATGGCTCTTTCCGCACAATTATGCTCTTCCAGGAAGACCTCTACTTCTGCAGGGTTAGTCCATACATATGCCTCTCAAATAAATTACATCATCTTTTCGTCCAACATACATTAAATCACCTGATTCAACGAAATATATATGTGTATGTATATACTATATCTCCTGTTTGAAATCCATGTGTTTTGCCATCAACTTGCAACTGGAGTGTTGAATCACTGGAGTTCAAGTATGAGTGTGCAACACAGTCCCCATATACAGTGAGTTCACCTGGCTCAGATACAGTGTTTGGCATTTGGTTACCTTGGCCGACTGCAACAGATCCATTTGCAATGGGTTTGCCAATAGGGACAAGCACATGATTAGTTTGATTCAGGTACTTCTGTGTCACTTCAAAGCAAGTGACATCAGCACACACTTCTGAGGTGCCATACAGATTCAACAGTTTGCAGTGAGGTAGGCCTGAAAAGAACTTTGAAGCCAAATTTGTAGTAAGGCATTCTCCTCCAGATCCACATGTGCTCAATGTTCCCAGATGTTTCAATGCAGAACTGCAGTTCAGAAGGATTTCTAAATATGTTGGCACAAATGTAATGCGACTGATGCAGTTCATCTCAATGATACTGAGAAGAAGTCGTGGGTCCTTTACTTCAGCATCTGATGCAAATGCAAATGGGAATGCCTTCAGGATGCCTCCAAATATCTCCCAGATGCAGTCCACAAAGCTAACTGAAGCATTAAAGCACATTACATCTGAGGAGCAAAATGCTCAGACACAATACATTTGACACGTATCTAGATAGATAGATAAGATAGATAAATTTTCATTTGAACAGGAAGTACCTCTTCAGCAAAGATGCTGGTCTTCCAGGGGGTCCTGAAAATTTACAGATAAGGTAAACAAGAAGCAGAAACAATTTACAATGTGCTTTGGCTAATGAGGAAAAAGGGAAACATGTGTCATTTGCAAGCTTACATTAATTAAAATGAGAATGAAGATTTCAATCAATAATTCTAATCTTTCTCTTAAATTCACTAGGATTTTCTAAATCTCTCAATTCTTTAGGAAGCTTGTTCCACTCCTGGCTTGCTCTGAAGGTAAAAGATTTACGATAAAACTCAGTTTTAACTTTGGGGAGGATCAGGTTGAATTTGCCACGTGTTCTGGTATTACCAATCTGGGCATTTGTCTTCAAACGTTCTCTGATGGTAATGGGGGCTCGTCCTGTCATGCATCTGTGCACCATAGCCATTCTCATTAGCTCCCTTCTCTTCTCCAGTGTCTTCCATCCCAAAACCTGCCGAAGTTCCTCACTAGGAGTTTTGGGAGGCTTTGAAAGTACAATACGCATACCATAGTTCTGGATCCTCTCCAACTCCAGGCGCAACTTCCTTGAACACTCTAACCATACAGTTGAACAGTAATCTAGGTGGGGCAAGACAATAGCATTATACATGCTCCTTTTGATAGTAGTTGGTAGCACATGCTGAAGGCGTCTCAAACTTGCTAAGCCAGCACAAGCCTTTCTCTTTACCTCTTTCACTTGCTCGTTCCATTGTAACTTATCATCTAACAGGACACCGAGGCATTTTACCACCCTACTCCTCTCTAATTGTTTCCCATCAATCTTTACCTGTACCTTCATAGTCTCCTGCTCTCTCCTCTTCCTTGATAGCACAAGTAGCTTAGTCTTCTGTACATTTAGATTTAGCTTATTGGCTTTCACCCAATTGTCCATTGCCTTTAAATCGTTTACCAGACACTGCTCTAGATCACCCTTGTCTGCCCTCACTACTGACACCGTGGTGTCATCAGCAAACTGCCTAACATTTCCAGATCGAATGGCCTGTGGCAGATCATTTACATACAGGATAAACAGTAATGGGCCAAGGATTGAACCCTGTGGGACTCCCCTCTGGATTTCAGCCCACTCTGATTCAGCTGCACCAACACGCACTCTCTGCTTCCTATCACGTAGGTACCCTAAAAACCATCTCATCTCAGCACCATTGACACCATACTTGGCTAGCTTCAGTAGCAAAATAGCATGATCTACCATGTCAAATGCTTTGCTTAAGTCCATAAAAATGGCACCCACCAACTCATCATTATCTAATGCCTCTCTCCATTCATCAACCAGACTCACCAGTACATCTTGAGTAGAATGACCAGGTCTAAATCCAAACTGTGTGGGATGAAGCAGGCTATTCTCTTGTATATCTAGCCCATTGCATACTTCCTTATTAATATGACAGTCATTCTAGTACTATGCACTACTACAGTCTGGTCTCCAACCCTAACTACTTTCTGTAATTGCAATAGTAGGAGAAGCTGCACACACTCATATCAGCATCCTTATTCGGTAACAGCTTAATATATAACTTGTCTCATCTGCAGGAATTACCGGAAAATACACTCTAACCAGTTCTGACAAGGTCTAGAGTAAAACATTCTACATGTACTGAAAATACGACTAGATTTCTGCATAAAACTGTCCCCCAGCTGCTTCTAGGTCTTTCTCTTGGTCTCCTTCCTATCACTTCTTCTTCTTCATATATACAGTTACGTATTTCTACAATCAGTCTTCATTTGTACCCTCCATTCTCATCTTCCACCTTCTTCACTTCTCCTAATATCCATTAAAGCTTCCTATGAAGAGATCTCCTAGACAGGAAGTAGTAATAGGTACGTACATATCATGGAGGATAAGCAAAGAAGGAGGAGACGAGGATGGAGGAATGAATGGCAGTTGATTGATGAAGTACTGTAAGACTTAGTGTATGAAGAAATAGTAACTAGGAAGGAGACTAAGAGGAAGACAAAAGAAGCATGACCTATACTATATTGTAGAATCTCATTGCTACAGCTTCAGATAAACAGGAGTAATAGTGAGCATATAATACCCGCAGCAAAACAGGCACAGGGTAAGGTACAGAACTGACAGGTACACCACATACGCAACTATGAAATTCAATATGAGTATACATCATAGAAGACTGCAACAAGGTGTCCGAAGTGCTGAACACTCCTAGCTGATGCCACCTCTAGCTGTCACCTCACAGATGAAAACATACACTAGTACGTATTGCCAATCTATGGAGTCACTGTGACATGCATCTGTATACTAGCATAATAATTATACCTTCTTGCTAAGAGAATATTCTATCTATTCTGTATAATTATATAATATATAGTGTAGGCGTATCCATCTATGGCAAATCAATATGTCTTCCAATAAATTAAGCCAGGAAGAATAGAATACAATCAATAGCATTGCACAAAGTTGCACATGCAAGTAAGAGCTACAATACCATTAAAGCAGTGCAATAAGTTCAACATGCATGTTTGACTGCCACATGATTCAATCAACTACTTGCCAATGTATGTATGTGAGTGTGAATGTCATTAATGCCACTGAATGTTAGAAGACTATGAAACTAGGTGGCACAACTGTTGAACATTCCTGGCTGAGTACACCTCTGATATTTTCAGTTTTGCATTGAACTCTTTGTTGAGCTCCACAGTGAGGTCAAGAAGCAGTGATAGGCTCAAACTACCAATGGCTACCAAATCAGTGCATGATTCTACTTCTTCCATATCCACCTCAAACACTCTACTAACCACTGCAGTCACTTTCTTGACAATGTCAGCCTCAACCTCTGTTTTCATTGGGTCTGATTGTGCCAGCTCTGTGGCTGTGGATTTGGCCAACAAGTGCAGTTCTTTGTGGTCAAGTAAAAGCCTGTTTGTTACTGGGGGAGGCATAGGAATTTGAAATAGGAACCTTGCAATGAAGGTTTGAGACACATAAGGCAAAATTTTGCTTGAAATAACTTCATGCAAGGTGGCTGCTTCAAGTGATGTCTTGGCATGATTCTTCATGACAGCATACTGACACCGAGTATTGTCTTCAGTCAAGTCCATCTCTGTGTGGCACCACACTACTTCAGGCACTTTGCTTAGAATGGCTATTGCTCGTGCAATATCCTGACCTCTGTAGTAAGCATCAGCATTGAATGCTACCAACTCAAATGAGCCATCCTCCTCAAGTTGCCTTACAAGCATACCAGAGTGATGCACTGCATTATCACCTTCAGCAGCAACTGTGAATTCACCTACAAACCCAGGTAGGACTGATCGCCCATCTCTGTGTGATATCTTCCATGCCAACCCTTTACACACTACACCCAGTGGAAGGTAAGCAGCCTGTGCTTTGACAGATTCTGATATCACACTATCCTGTAGCTTGAAGTGATGAGTAACGAGGCACTCCAAAGGCACCAGACTGTGGGTAACAATTACCTCAGGGAGGACATTGTTGGCAGTTGCCAAACTCAAGTGTGCTAGTCCAAAGGGCATTCCATGGACCCACATATGTGACAATTCTTTGCAGCTCGAAAAGTCAACTGTACACGACACAGTTGGTAAGATGGCCTCTGGAACTATGAGCAGCTGCACTTTACGTTTCTCTAGCAATTTCACAAAAGAGCATGTGTCACTCAGATCATCACGTGATAAGATGCACAATGATACTCCTTTCAAGAGAAGGCTTACGGCAATTGAGAAAGTTGAAGACTCCGTACATGTGAATACAGCAGCATTGGAAAGTTCAGGGAAGTAGTTGTTGATGATATCAAGGCAGGCGGTGAAGTCCCTTTGCCATCTTTCTGTTAGAACAGGCATATTGTCCTCAGTGTATGCCTGTGTACTACCTCTGAGTAGTGAATCTTTTCCTCCATCAGGTAGGTCACCCTCAGTAGTTTGTTTCATACACAATGACTTCTTACTTAGCGTGTCTGCCGGCAGTTCTTGACTCAGTAGTGACTGCGCTGACACAACAGTGACTGAGGAAATCTCTTTCCTGCTGTCAGTTATGTCTTCCATATTCTTCATGCTACTGACAACCAGGTCAGGGGGCTGCTCTGCAAAGCTTGCCTCATAGCCTGCCAGTGTAGAGAAGTGAATAGAGCAGCCACACGTTACTGCAGCTGTTGCTGTAGCCATGGCTAAAGCAGAGAAAGGAAATAGAATGGCTACTCTGGGCGGCCTGTGCAAATCAGAAATCAGTGCAAGTTGGTTTGTAATGTACTCTTTCATGATGTCAAGTTGACACCACGAGATGCAGTCACCCTTCATGGTGATGGCAGTGCTGTTGCATCTAACCATCTTTGAGGTAGTTTGGCTTTGTCCTACCACTGCAGCACTGTAATTGAATTCACCTGACACCTTGGGGGTGAAAATGTTGTCACAAAACAACAGAACTGTTTCATCCATCTGTGGGTCATCAAGTAGAGCTTGGAGAACAGTATGCCATGTTTCCAACAAAGAGGATACTTTTCCTGGATTAAAAAGACCAACTGGGTAAACCAGTTTTACAAAGAGCTTGTCCTTTCCTTTCGGCATAGAGACATAGATGTCCATTTCATTTTCAGACTGATTAGTGAAAACTGGTATCTTCTCAAACATCCTAGACCCAGAGAATTCTTTGCTCTCTTCTTGATCATACACAAACATAATCTGTTTGAATGGATACTCTGCGACTAGTGTAGCATCCTGCAAAATCTTGCCTGTTCTCATCAAGTGTTTTTCTATGTATTCCAAAGGGAGTTCATTGTTAAACAAATCCATAACTGTCTTTCTCACATAGTCAAAAAGTGATCGCAAGCTAGTACAGGGTTTAACCATTGTTCTCAATGGCTGAAGCTGAACCAGAGGACCTGTAACCTTTGCAGTGCCCGGAGTACGTGTGGATACTGCTAACAGCACCATAAACTCTTCTGATCCAGTGAGTGCATAGTTAGCAATCACCCAACTGGTGAAGACAAAAACAAATTCTGTAACTTCATTGCTCTGGCAGAATTGCCTTACCTTGTGAATAGGCATGTCAAAATCTCTCAGCACAGTATGGCCCTCAAAATAGGTGGTGGACGGAAGTCTGTCAGGAATTAATGAAAAACATTGTGCAGCATTTTTAAGCTGTGTTTCCCAGTACTTCAGCTTAGCTACAGTGGTTAGATGACTGCCTATTTCACTTCGCTGAAGCAAGGCATGCTGAATGAGGGGAGAAGACTTGGAAGATGCATGTTGCTCTGTTACCCCACAGTCACTTCTGACCAAATGGTCATATTTATTCTCAAGCTCACTGAAAAGTATTTGAAGTGACCACCCATCAGTGATGATGTGGTGTATCTGTAAAGCTAGAATGTCACGTTCACTACAGGAGCCTGGCCAATGAACATTAGTAAAAAGGAGAAACCTCCACAGAGGTCCTTCTGCGAGATTGAAGTCAAATTTGGGCAGATGTATTAGTCCATTTTCAAAGTTTACAGGGCAATGAGGCTCTTTTGAGCAATCAGTGACTGTTAAGACGGAACTCCTGGAGTTCCCATATTCTGGGCAATCTGCTGTTAGCACTTTCTGGAAGGGCCGTCCATTGCTATCACATGGAATGACTGTTCTGAGGCAGTCATGATTGACTGTCAGTTGCAGAATTGCCTTCCGTAGGCACTCTGATCGGATAGGGTGTGAACTGAGTGCAGCAATCTCAACCAAAATTGCATCAGCATACCATATTTTCTGAACAACCCACATTCCCTCCTGCTGAAAGGACAATGGACCTTCATCAATGCCATAGTGAATTTCAGTGTGTTCATTAACATCCAAATTCATGATATCCAGGTGGTCTTGTCCATTGACTTGCTGTGATTCAATGTACCTGGCAAGCTCTGCAATTGTTGTACTCAGTACAATGGGAACGGGAACACGACAACTAAAGTGGTCCTCCACTCTACGGGCAGCTTCAACAGCCAGCAAAGAATGTCCACCAAGACTGATGAAGGTACTAGTTGGAGATACACATGCATGCTCCAGTAGGCTGAGGCAGTCCTTGAAAATGCTACAAAGCTGTTCTTCGGTGTCACTGTTCATTCTAGACCTTTGCTGCAAACCTGCTGAATAAAGCTGGCTTATCACAGAGGAACCTGGCAACTGCAATCTGTTCACCTTCCCAGAAGGTAATTGAGGGAGTGAATGTGAGAAAATGAAGTGAGAGGGTACTTGCTGCTGTGGAAGAACACTCTCGGCATGAGCTGTTATTGTCTCACTGAGAGCAGAATCATAGAAATAGTCTACATCTGCATGCCTAACTGTTGCAGGTGCTGTGCTGCACAACTCCGTGCTTCTGTTGATCTTTACATAGGCACATAGTGACACACTGCGTTCATCAGGCAGCACTATGGCTATTTCCACACAGCTATGCTCTTGTAGCAAGGCCTCAACTTCTGCAGGGTTAATACGAATGCCTCTTACCTTCATTTCAGCATTGCTTCGTCCGGCATACATTAAATCACCTGATTCAGTGTAGTGAACTACATCTCCTGTTCGAAATCCACATGTTTTGTCATCACTTTGAAATAGTGTTGAATCACTGGAGTTCAAGTATGAGTGTGCAACACAGTCCCCATATACAGTGAGCTCACCTGGCTCAGATACAGTGTTTGGCATTTGGTTACCTTGACCGACTGTAACAGATACATTTGCAATGGGTTTGCCAATAGGGACAAGCACATCATTAGTTTGATTCAGGTACTCCTGTGTCACTTCAAAGCAAGTGACATCAGCACACACTTCTGAGGTGCCATACAGATTCAACAGTTTGCAGTGAGGTAGGCCTGAAAGGAACTTTGAAGCCAATTGTTTGGTGAGATACTCTCCACTGGATCCACATATTCTTAGTGTTTCTAAATGACTCACTGCAGAACTGCAATTCAAAAGGATTTCCAGGTATGTTGGTACCAATGAAATGCGACTTATGCAGTATTTCTCAATGATATCAAGAAGAAGTCGTGGGTCCTTTACTTCAGCATCTGATGCAATCATAAGTGGTACTGCTTTTAGGATGCCTCCAAATATCTCCCAGATGCAGTCCACAAAGCTAACTGAAGTCTTAAAACATATCACATCTGAGGGCTGAAATGGGTACTCCTTCCACATCCATTCGAAGCGAGATAGGGTGCCAGCTGCAGAAGCACAAATTCCCTTAGGCTTGCCTGTAGAGCCAGATGTGAATATGATATAGAGGACATCTTCACTGCATGTGAACATTTCCTTAACTCTCATCTCCTTGGGTATTTCATCAACTGCCACATTCCTGGGTTTACCAGTGAAATGAATTGAGGTATGTGTGTAATCTTTAATAGCTTCAAAGTCAAGCAGCAGGGCGGAGACAGACAGATCTGTTGTCTTCTCGTAGGTTTGCAGAGTGCAAAGTACAGCTGCAGGCTTGGCTTCCTTAATCAGCAGTTTAATTCTCTTGTTTGGCAGTGTAGGATCAAGCAACAAGAATACTGCACTGTGAAGAACACAGCCAAAGACAGCTGCCATTAAGTTAGGTCCACGAGGCATGAGAATGGCAACAACTTGACACTGCTGTACTCCAACACTGTGTAGCACTAATTGTGTTCTTGAAGCATTTGATTGTAGCCAATTGAAGGTAAAGCTTTTGTCACTAGTCATCAATATAGCTTTATTGGGATCTGAACTGAATGCTTTCAATGCATACTTCGATAATAGCTTCCTTGCTTGCGGGATTGCTGTGCAGTTCCTATGAAAGGGTAAGCAAAAGCATGGTGTATATTGCATTCTTTTGTAAAGTGATTTAATTCAGTGGCACTACTTCATACACCTTCCACTTAATTTAATGTAGATGTGATTTTGGGGCACCTATATAGTTATATTCCTACGGCTTCATGTTTTGTAAATGTTTATACAGTGCAAGTTAACATACGAATACCGATAGTCAGATCGACAATCAGTATGAACCAATATTGGGTCTCTGTAACGTTATCAGAAATCGTTCTTCCTTCATTCTCATACCGATTAATTTCCAATTACATCACAACAAGCACGTGATGCTAGAGAGTAGAGTGCTATAGTGAGTGGTTATATTATTGCAGTGCTTGCCGTCGGTTTGCTCTGCATCTAGCGGTGCATTGAAATGCCAGGAAGGAAGAAGTCTTCAGCATGGAACTATACTTCTCCATCACAGAGGACTCCAACTTTGCAGTGTGCCAGGCCTGCAACAAGAAGGTATCGCACGACCATAGGAATTGCAAGAGTAATATTATGGGACTACGAATTTAGTGCAGTTTGTGAAGGCCTGGCATGCTCCACTACAAAAAGAGTTTCAGCAAAAGATTAAGGTCCAGAATGCAGTGAATTTATCCAGCAGTCCAGCACGCTTCCGGTGTAACAGGATTTCTGTTCCCCTCATGCAGAACTCCAATACTAGCATATGGGTTCCAGTGGACCTGGGCTCCTAGGATTATGGTCCCCCCCAGAACGTGTCCTAGGAAATGTGTTCCGCTTTAGGATTCGAGTCCCCCCCTGTTGGGTTTGATGCTTAGGACCGTGGTTCCCCCTCTAGGATACCAGTTCCTCCACGTCAGGCGCTGCTAGGGGAGTTGTTGTGTTCTTCTGCTAGCGACTTTGAGATTTCAAGTGCCTTACTAGGCAGGCTCTCCACTATGACTACCATTTCTTATCCTAGGGAATTAGGTTCCTAGGAGCCAATATGCACTATACGTGCAGGCAATTCACAATAACATGTGCACTAGCTTGCAGCTGCAGTCTACTTTAAAGTTTACTTGAGTATAGCTGATCAACCGCAATGTACTTCAACATTCGAGCTCTAGCTCTCTAGCTTATAAATTCAACCTAAGGCCAGAGGAGGAGACAAATCTGTCTTGATCGTAAACCTGATGGCTACTGTAACATACTGTTTGTGTTATGCCACCTACACTTTGCCCCAACCCCACGCGTGCGCCATCATTGAAGTACTAGGTTTGCAAACAAATGAAACACTGCTACGCTCTCAGCACAAGCTGACTTTTTAAATGGAGTGAAATGTCAATTTCATCCAAAAGTGGACACTTTGAGTGCTTCTACAGTTGACGGGAGAAGGTATGTACTTCTAGTCAGTGGTAAAAGAGTGAGCTGAGGAAGAGGTTCGCCAAGTTTCCAGAGGCTGAAGCGCTACACACAATGGAGTTTGGCGCCATAGCCTTCTAAAACATCGGCACAGCTGGTTGCTATCCTTCGACAGCTTGCCAACCAGTGCATAGATCATCTGTGAGCTGTCATTATCTGACTCATAGGTAAATATGAAGAACAGGTTTCCCTTTAATTGATTGCCTGTGTGGATATTGGTCGTACCACGTAAGAGAGTACAGTTGTGTCAGTGTAACGGCAGTGTGCGCATGCATGTCTTCAGAATAGAAACAACACTATTGGGTATAGTCGCATGCATGTTCTCGCTAAGTGTTGTCTATCATGTGTGAACATCCTTTGTAGATTATTTGTATCTCTTTTACAGAATGTGCCAAATCATACCCATCATGCAGGAAGAACTGTTGAACGTAATTGAACATGCAAATGATGCATATGCAGCAGTAAATTCAGGTACTTCAAGAAAGCACTACTGCATGCTCTTCCCTTTTGTACAGAGATAGATCTTGCTGCTGAGCTGCGTGAATAGCGTCGATAGCAAGCTCAGCTTCCTATGCGATGGCCTCTGAAATCCTACGCAGTTGGAGTTGCAGACAAAGGACTCTAACACGAAGGCTTCCACAGGGCACCACCATAACATTCTAGGGCATCTTCCTAGTGCTTTGAAGTGTGTCCATGGCGTGAGCAGTGCGTCCAATTTTGGACAGCATTGCGTATGTACCTCTTCGCAAGTTACCTATGGTCTTGACCTTCTGGGTGCCAGACTATGATCTTGCTGACAAGTGAGTGCAAAGCAGGCTTACTGGATAATAGTACACTCGCCTGGTATCCATTCTCTGCCTGTGCACAATTTTGTTACAGATTGCCACTGTGTCCAATGAGACAATGGCTAAATACGACGGACGCTCAAGCAATTGACATTTAACTTGGCAAGGATGTTGAGCTAATGCCACACATATATCCCAGTTTTCCAACCAGTTTATTGTGTAGTGAAGAGAAGCCAAAGAAGTATAGAACACTGTTCTGTATTGCTAATTCTGCTGCCACAATCCTACTTCACATTTCGAAAGCCTTTATAGGCCAAATTATTTGGGGACTAAACATTTGAGGATGGAGGTTCCATATTTTTCGCAGGTTTTATATTCATGGATGCACATATAGTGTATACATGAACCTGGCTAGGTGTATGTATTATATCATTTCCTGTAATGCATCATTAGCTGTTCCATTTTACCTGTATTTCCTGTTCTTTTATGTACGTGGCATGCGTTCTTGTTCTGCGTGGTTGTATGGCTTTGTGCTTTGTGCCATTGTCCGGAGCAGTTGAATCGTAGAAGTTCCTAGCAACTAAGCATCATGAAGTTCATTGTTACATTGGTGACCCTGACATGAGATGGCAGAAGATCAACCACGTGCTCAGCTTGAGTCTGCAGCACCACAGTCATCCACACATACCATTGCAGCCGTTACTATCAAGATCCCACCTTACTGGCCAGCGGACCTGCAACTGTGGTTCACGCAAGTGGACACTCAGTTCAACACCTGCAACGTTACCAGTGAGTGCACTCAGTTCGACTACATGGTCTGTCATTGGAAAATTGGTCCTGAAAAAATGGTCCTAGGACTAAGTATTTAATAGAAAATATTGGTCCCCCGGATCAGAATTTTCGAATAATATTGGTCATACCCTGAACATTTTGGTCTCGTTAAGCATGCTGACACAGTTGTCGAATCCTTTCACAGTCGTCATTCCTCTCTTCTCCAGGCTCTGTACTGTGCTTCTATTCGTCCACATCATATTCCTCTCTGCTGTGCTGTGCTTCTTCTCTTCGCCATCCATAGCTAGCAAATGACACCTTCTGTGTCACCTCCCGCGCATTGTACAGAATTCTGTAAGTTCACAGAGACAGTCGCCCATGCTTTCCTGTTGGGTTGGGTAGCACGCTTTAGAGTACCAGCTACGATTACCTCAGATCACGGTGGCCAATTCGAGTCAGATATCTGGTATCAACTGATGAAGCTTCTAGGCACCCACCGCATCCATACCATTGCCTATCATCCATGTGCCAATAGACTGATGGAAAGGATGCACCGATAGTTTAAGGCACACAGCTCACAGCCCCCAGTCACACTGGATGGAGGCCCTCCCTTTGGCCCTACTTCATCGTTCAACACTCAGAGGACATCACCTGCACTAGTGCTGAGTTAGTGTATGGAACAACCTTGCGACTACCAGGAGAATATTTCTCTACAGCTGATTCTGCTGACATCCCTGATGCAACATTGTGCGTCACAAGGTTAGCAGCCACCATGCAAGAACTTCACCCAGTGCTGCCCCCATCCCACTGACAACAGCAAACACAAGTGACGAGTTTACCTATATCGCCAGTAAAGGGCAATCTGTGGTTGACTACTGTTTGGTACCGTTTGAAGAGTTGGCTAATATTGAGAACTTTATGGTTAGGACTATGTCACAATGTGAGGCACATCTTTGCGTGAGTGAAGAGGGGCTAAGGGTTCCTGATGACTCTGTGCTTATGTGGGACTTGTTGGTAGCTGACTGCACATGTATGGCTAACCTGACAGAGGCCTCAGACAAGGGAAATGGTGGTGATGTTCAAAAGAAGTATTTGGTTCCAGAGGGGTACATGTTGGGGGAGACCAAATTCACTGAGTGTGTCATAGCTGGGTTGAGGGCGGTCAGAGGCAATCAGTATAGACTGGATGCGGTGTATGAGGAACTTTTAACAGGTTTGAAAGCGGGGCTGAAAGAATTGGCAACCATGAGAAAGGAGCTGCATCGTAGTGAGTCTAGGTGGTTGCAAAGTAAGGCGGGGGATGATGGCAAGCAGATGAGGAATAAGTATCTGGAGATGAGGTGAATTTTCTTGAATGCAGTGAGAAGGGTGAAGAGGTCATACCAAAGGAGTATGCAGGACAAGCTAGAAGAAGAATTCAAATGCCCAAAGAAGTTCTGGAAATCAATGAAGAGGATGAATGTTGGGAATAAGAAGAAAGCGGGGTGTGATCTCTAGGAAGTTTATGACGAAGATGGCAACATTATGACAGGTGAACAAGCGATGAAAGTTTGGAGAGAACACTTTGTAACAGTTCTGGGTAAGAGCAAGGAGGGTACAGTGGGTGGTGTGCAGCAAAATGGACAAACTGAGGACATTAATAACTGTGACGCTAATGGCTTGAATTTCAGTGAGAGGCTCTGTCAACCTATCTCTAGAGAGGAGGTTGCATGGGCTCTGGAAAGGATGAAGAAAGATGCTGCACCTGGGAAAGATGGGGTGACTGTCAACATGATGTCAGTTGAGGTGTTGTTCGAGGTTTGGTTTGTGTTGTTTGAGGTGTGTTGGGAGTTTGGGATGGTACTATCAGTGTGGAGGGAGAGTCTGGTTGTACCTGTTCCAAAGAAGCAATCGAGGGGTACGTGTGACACAAACACATAACGAGGGATCTCTCTGGCGTCGACGGTGAGTAAGGTTCTATGTATAATTCTGAATGCTAGGCTGTCTGATGTGGCTGAAGAAAATGGGCTGATTGCAGAAGAGCAAGGTGGGTTTAGCAAACAAAGGGGATGCAGGGACCAGGTATTGACGGTGGTGTTGTTGGGGCAAACTGAGATGGCAAAGGCAGCTAAAGGTATGATGGTGGCATTCACGGACTTTACAAAAGCTTATAACAAGATAAACTGAGGGAAGCTGTGGGGGTGTTTGGAGCAGCTGGGCATAAATGATAGATTTCTGAGGTTTCTGAAGGCTCTGTACCAAGATAGCTCATGTAGGATGAGGGTGAATGACAGGTTAAGTGAAGAATTCGATGTTAGCACTAGATTGAAGCGGGCTGTGTGTTCTTTCACCTTTGCTATTTTCCTTGTACATAAATGGTATAGTGACAAGGTTGCAAGAAGGGAAGTGTGGTGTACCGTGTGGCAGTGATATGGTCCCAGGTTTGCTTTTTGCTGCATGATGACACTTCCTTGATTGCATCTGACAGAGTAGGGTTGAAGAGGAGCTTAGATGTTTTGGTTAAGTGGTGTGAAGAGTGGGGGGTGAAGATCAATGTAGGAAAGTTGGGCATAATGCATATGAGGAAGAAGGAGGTGGAGAGATGTGAGATGGAGTATCAGGTGGACGGAGAAGTGTCCCAATGGTGTCTAGCTATAAGTATCTAGGGTGCATTGTGGATGAACACTTGGAGCTCAAGGAGATGGTGGAGGAGAAAGCTGCTGCTGGGAGGAGGGCACTAGGTGCTTGGATGAACAGGTGTAAGGCAGAAGTTGGTGATGTTGGTGTAGGTATGTTCAAGAAGCTGATGAGTGCTCTGGTAGACTCAGTGATGTTGTATGAGGTTGAGATCTGGCGGTGCACAAGAGGTCTGGAGGCAATAGAACAAGTATAGATGTGTGCCTTCAGCATGTTCTTTGGGGTGGGTACCTTACACCCAAAGGTATCATTGATGATGGAGTTGGAATCTCTACCAGTAGTGTGGGAGGCAAGAGTGAGGTGTGTGCAGTTTCGGTATAAGGTATTGACAAGTAAGATATATGAAGGCAGACTGCTGAGGAAGGTCGTGTCGCAGGCAGTGGAGTGTGGTAGGAGAAGCTGGATGAGAGGTATTGGCAGGTGTATTGGTAAATTTGGGTGGAGGACATGAGTGGTGGTGTGGTCAGGGAGCTGTCAGAGGCGGAAGTGAAATGTATGTTTGCTGAGTGTGGCTTGGAGAAATGTAAAAGACAAATGGAGGAAGGAAGTGCACAAAAAGCCAAAGTTGTCAATGATGAAGTTGATAGGGGAGTGTGAGGTTGAGTCGAGTTGTGTGTTGTTGAAGTCAAAGGCTGAAAGAAGGATGATGTTGAAGTTGAGGGGTGGAATGGCTGCTTTCCAGATTGAAATGGGAAGGTGGCATGGGATGAAGAGAGAGGAGAGGGTATGCAAAGAATGTGACAGTGGGGAGGTAGAGGATGTGGTTTTTGCAGTGCTCTGCATGTGACCATCTCAGGCAGCCTCTTCTGGAAGCCATGGAGGGATCAAGGGAGGACTTTCCAGTAAAGAGCGTTGGAGATAGAGCAGCCCTTGTATTGTCACTGGCCTGTAAGAACAATCGTATACTATTATCAGGGTTCTATCTAGGATGCAAATTTTGGGGGGGAATATGGTTTAATATAAGGAGAGCATGAGAGCTAGGGGGTCTGGGGGCATGCTTTCCCAGGGAAATTTAGGATTTTTTTATCTTCTGAGATTGATTCTGACCTGATCTGAGAGGCAAAATGAAATTTCTGGAATCATTTTTATGCACTCATCTTGTCATGCCAAATGTCTTTTATAGTGTGCTCTTCTGTAGGCCAGCAGTGGGCCTTGTCTGCCATGACCACAGTGCACAGGTTATGAATCAATAATGTGTCAGTGTTTCCCCTACGCAGCTCTAACTGTGCATTACTATAAATATTACAATGGTTTATACTGTATTATGACTCTGTTTCTGTAAACATCAGGCCCATGTACAGTAATGCTGTGTAGACACACCATTAATGGCAATTTTATGGCTTAAGTGATTCACAGTCATACACACACTAATGAGAGTACTGCAATGAATTAATAGCAGAGTAGTAAAAGATTATGTTGTACTCACAAATGTAGATATATTTAAATTGTACGTATTGTCACTCAAAAAGACAACCATTTCACACACTGGCATTACAACAATGCAATGTAGTCGATAGTTAGTGCATTGTACAAACCTCTAGGTAACTTGTTATACACAACTGTATGAATGTCCTTGTACATATGAAGCACTCTGGATGAATAGCCTGTAGAGTTAGACGGCGCTTGCCACGACTCCTGCCGTGTTGCTTGGCCAAGTGGGACGGACCCCATTTTCAAATTACGTAATTAAACCGGAGTGACTGGTGCCATTATTAGCAGCTGCAGCAGTTAGCTTGTGCGCCGTTTGAAGGACTTTCATGTTCGTGCGTGCATTTCCCAGCCACGGTTGGCTTCCTGTCGCCGTTTCTCGCTGGGTTAGCGCGGAACCTAGGTGCTAGCCCACACCTTGAGCTCCAGGATTACAAAAATGAGGCATAATGCCTGCACCAATGCGCTATGGTTGAGACTAAGTGTGTTGCTTCAGCATAGCTGCCCACTATAAAAAGTACAGAAACTAGAAATAATAATAATTTTCTACAAAAATTGTAAGGATGTAGGGATGGCATAAAAGGGACAGAAACAAGTAAAGGCTGTTACACAGTGAAGCATTAACCATTGTCCCTACATTCAAGGATTTTTGCATGTAGGGAAGATGGTTAATGCTCCACTGTGTAACAGCCTTTACTTGTTTCTGTCCTTTTTATGCCATCCCTACATCCTTACAATTTTTGTAGAAAATTATTATTATTTCTATATATGTATATCCGTCCCAGTCAACCCGAGACACCTAGATTGTGCAATAGCCCAGTGTCCTCTGCAGGTGCTCATGCACGACAACAAAACGCTCTACTTGGCCGCCATCGGCCACAAAACTGCTCAACACTCCACTTTATCGCTGCACGCACAAGCAAACGAACGAATGAACGAACGCACAGACTGGAAAAGATTAAATATATAGAAATAATAATAATTTTCTTCAAAAATTGTAAGGATGTAGGGATGGCATAAAAAGGACAGAAACAAGTAAAGGCTGTTACACAGTGGAGCATTTACCATCGTCCCTACATGCAAGAATGTCGCACCTTATAGTCCTACACCCTTGAATGTAGGGACGATGGTTAATGCTTCACTGTGTAACAGCCTTTACTTGTTTCTGTCCTTTTTATGCCACCCCTACATCCTTACAATTTTTGTAGAAAATTATTATTATTTCTAGTTTCTGTACTTTTTATAGTGGACAGCTAAGCTGAAGCAACACACTAAGTCTCAACCATAGGGCATTGGTGCAGGCATTATACCTCATTTCTGTAATCCTGAAGCTCAAGGTGTGGGCTAGCACCTAGGTTCCGCGCTAACCCAGCGAGAAACGGCGACCGGAAGCCAACCGTGGCTGGGAAATGCACGCGCGAAAGTCCTTCAAACGGCGCTCAAGCTAACTGCTGCAGCTGCTAACAATGGCACCAGTCACTCCGGTTTCATCCGGTTTTATCGTAATTTGAAAATGGCGTCCGTCCCGCTTAGTCTTAGCCTCGCGTAGCGATGAAATAGGGACTGGCCAAGGGGGGTCGGTCAAGGTCAGGGGGGGTCGGACAAGGTCCTGGGATTGCGCAATACCAGCACCTCAATAATTGCATTCCTGACATTCCAATCGCGTCTCCATGTTAGCTGACTGTGCTCCAAGGCCGAATGTGCATACCCTGAGCCATGGCAGGGCCTTGTACTGCATTCGCGCCCCTGGTATGACCCGTACATACGTAGCCAAGGAGCCATACGGTGGATTGGGCTTAATTGTCTGACCGCTTTCACGATCTAGTTTTGCAAGTTATCGCAGCGTTTCTTGAGGATTGCCAGCACGCTCAAGCCATTTCTAGCATCCCTGCTATCGAATGTGACAAATCGTGTACAGAACCAAGACGATTGCAAGGACGTGGCTGCCGATTGCACTCCCATTGCAGAAGCAGTCAACCTATCAGTCTTGCAGTCCTGAAGTGATCACTGAGGACTCGCTACCAGCTTCTAAGGAGTCACTTCCACAGGAGCATTTGCTCAGTACTCCAGATTAGACTCCATCTGCCTCGTAGCCAGCATCAGTGAACACTCGTACACCGGTGTTGTAAAATGCTTGCAAAACCTACCTAGATGCTGGGGAAGGGCGGGGAAGGGTCCATTTTCTGATAGCCCTTGTCCAACTGTGTGCTCAGAAGCAAAGAAACAAGCGATGCGACGTGTTTCTCGAAATATGTCTGCTCTTAGCTAGTATAGGTAAAATACACAGTAAAGAGCAGCAGCGTCGGCCATTTTGCGGACACACGTGACCTTGACCGACCCCCTGGGTCAAGGTCACGTGTGTCCGCAAAATGGCCGACGCGGCTGCTCTTTACTGTGTATTTTACCTATACTAGCTAAGAGCAGACATATTTCGAGAAACACGTCGCATCGCTTGTTTCTTTGCTTCTGAGCACACAGTTGGACAAGGGCTATCAGAAAATGGACCCTTCCCCGCCCTTCCCCAGCATCTAGGTAGGTTTTGCAAGCATTTTCCAACACCGGTGTACGAGTGTTCTCTGATGCTGGCTACGAGGCAGATGGAGCCTAATCTGGAGTACTGAGCAAGTGCTGCTGTGGAAGTGACTCCTTAGAAGCTGGTAGCGAGTCCTCATTGATCACTTCAGGACTGCAAGACTGATAGGTTGACTGCTTCTGCAATGTGAGTGCAATCGGCAGCCACGTCCTTTCAATCGTCTTGGTTCTGCACACGATTTGTCACATTCGATAGCAGGGATGCTAGAAATGGCTTAAGTGTGCTGGCAATCCTCAAGAAACGCTGCGATAACTTGCAAAACTAAATCGTGAAAGCGGTCAGACAATTAAGCCCAATCCACCGTATGGCTCCTTGGCTACGTACGTACGGATCATACCAGGGGCGCGAATGCAGTACAAGGCCCTGCCATGGCTCAGGGTATGCACATTCGGCCTTGGAGCACAGTCAGCTAACATATGGAGACGCGATTGTAACGTCAGGAATGCAATTATTGAAGTGCTGGTATTGCGCAATCCCAGGACCTTGTCCGACCCCCCTGGGGACTGGCTACGGGAGGCTAGCTTAGTCTGGCAGCCTACTTCCGGCCGCCATTTTGCAATGGCCCGAAAGGTGGTCTGGCACATTTGCTCGATATTTTGATACCGCCCTTGGGGCGCTTGCCAAATATTGGCAAGCGCCTCCATGTCTTGCGATACGCAATTTAGCAGCTTCATTCGCTCATCTACGCGAGTCATATTTAGGTATTCTGTCAAATGAGATTAAACTGTACCCAATTTTACCGCTTTCACAATAGACCAGTTGCGTATAAGCGTTTAGGAATGCAGTACGTCATAATTGCTTATGACGTCATCACTGGTGGCAGTTTAATACATTGAAAAGATAAGGGAAAAGGTGTTGCATCGGCAGCCTCGAGCGCTTTCTGCCGGATGTTCCCATTTAGATGGCTCGGCTGAATGGTTCGCACGAATACGCACCTGACGGTCGTTGATTGAAGTTGATACGGCCTACGGTCGCCGAGATCGAGACTCGTGAAGGGGGATTCGCCGACAAAAATGTGGCAAACGAGTCTTCTAGACAAGATTTTTGACACTCCTGGAAACGGGATAACTTCTAGTTGAACTACCACCTACAAAGTATCAAGGTTAGCTACAGGTAGCAATGGTAACGCAAAGGCGCTGGTCATAGCCTTATTAGCCATTACTCACCTGTTAGTCCCACTCCAGACGTCTCCATCTGGGTGCCTGCTGTAGTGCTTTCGCCGAAATCGTGTCAAGTAGTGTCGTCCACCACATTCTGGTCGCTCATGTCGGCGAATCCCCCTTCACGAATCTCGAAGCAAGCCTACTTGCTCTCCGGGCCATCGTGGAGTTTGTACGTTGGCGGGAAGTGTTTGTATCGCTTCCAACTGGATTCGTGAAGTCTCTTATTTATGGGCTGATTCCAGCTCTCCGAGCGATTCTACCTCCTGGCTTTTCTTCTCGAAGTTTACAAAAGATTGTCGGCATCCTTTGCAAACCACACTCTCTTCCTCGAACGCCTGCTGCAGGTCTAGCATTGCAGATAACAGGTTCTCACTGTTGGCGATAATTGTACGGCGAAGAGACGCGCTAGCAGTACAGAACAGTCTTAGGT
This sequence comes from Ianthella basta, assembly GCA_964019415.1. NCBI lineage: Eukaryota > Metazoa > Porifera > Demospongiae > Verongiida > Ianthellidae > Ianthella > Ianthella basta. The sequence continues at coordinate 5,163,815 of OZ025876.1, forward strand.
AGTTCCTCCTGTCTGTCCAAGATCGCTTGCAGAAGCAGCACCATTTCGCCTCCATTTGTTGGAAACTGCAGCTGGCACCTTGCGATGCTGACCGCAAACCTTTTATACCCTTTTCTCCCCTCCTCTATGACGTCATTTTATAAAAAATGGAAGGGAGAAAGCGGTCTGGCTACGCGAGACTTAGTCTCGTCCCCAGCCCACTTCCGGCCGCCATTTTGCAATGGCCCGAAAGGTGGTCTGGCACATTTGCTCGATATTTTGATACCCCCCTTTGGGCGCTTGCCAAAATTTTGGCAAGCGCCTCCATGTGTTGTGATACGCAATTTAGCAGCTTCATTCGCTCACCTACGTGAGTCATATTTAGGTATTCTATCAAATGAGATCAAACTGTACCCAATTTTACCGCTTTCACAATTTTGAAGGGTGGCCTGGTACAGTTTCTCAATGTCCGTTACCGCCCCTTGAGGCGATTCTAGCAAGCGCCCCAATCCTTGTGCTTCTTGCATGCATGTGACGCAACTTACCGAAAGTTTTTAATTAATCAGAACATCGAGCAAATGTGCCAGACCACCTATTGGGGGGGCTGGGAACGAGACTACGCGAGACTATGTGCTTCTTGCATGCATGTGACGCAACATACCGAAAGTTTTTAATTAATCAGAATATCGAGCAAATGTACCAGACCACCTTTTGGGGGCTGGGAACGAGACTAGTCCCGCTTGGCCAAGCAACACGGCAGGAGTAGTGGCAAGCGCTGTCTTCCGCACTTACTCGCGCCGCCTTCTAACCTACAAAGGAATGCAGCCAGCCAAAAATGGTGCAATATGGTGCGAGAAATATTTTCCTGGTCCCTCTGGTTCGTGCGCTACGGCTGTCAAAGAAGAAGACGAAACGTGAGAAATGTCGAAGGCGCTATCTACGTATAGGCGCACCTTCGCTGGGAAGTAAGGTTATATATGTGCACTGTTTAGTCCCCGCTTCTTCACGGTAAGCTTCGTTCGCCGGTTTTCGGTCCTGTTCAGGAGTAGCGCGACTTTTCGTTTGTATTACAGCATACAAACAACCACTGCCATCCCTACATAGACAGCACTACCGTGCTGTCTGATTAAGGATAACCATGCAGTCTATATTTTACCTTGACACTTGAATTTCTTCCGCTGCTTGTAATGGACTACTGAGAATGCCGGCACTGTCCTGTAGCAATTTAAACATAGCTGCTAATAACCACCAGTATTCATGATCCATGCCTTGCTGCATGATGAACACATGTATGCCAACTGGCTATGAATGTTCTAGCACATGAACTAAACCAAAACATGCACTTCAGGTTAACAAGGCCTTAATATTATGATTATTTTTTCAGTGCAAACCCATGGTGCTGCCAGTCTAACTATAAATGCACGTATACCTCTTCAGTGTTGTGGCACTCTTTATCATCCGTGTCTCTAGCACTGTTCAGTGTTGCTAGGGAACTTCTTGGGGTTCTTTCTTCAGCAGAGCCTGAGGAAGGCTGTCCTCCAGGTTGCTGTAGTTCTTCAGTGTTGATGTTAAAATCTGGGTTCCCTGTTGCAGCAGAAGAAGTGATATTCTGCAGACAGGTAAGTTTCATGCCTACAAGGCTTGGAATTGCCTGAGGGCTTTCTTCGGCAGTAGATATAGGACTGGCTTGTGCCGTTGCACTGCTGTTAGTCTCCTGACCCTGCAGAATTTGATTCAACAGAACTAGTATGAATATTGTACAACTGTCAAATTACAATGTAGCTATGCAGCAAACCATGCACTCTGGCAACAAACGTCCTTGAAGAAAATTAGTATTCACCTCAGCAGTAAGGGCAGCTTTGGCTGCTATCAACTGGAGAACCTTCTCTCTTTGTCCCAACTCTGAAAACATGCTTGATACATCAGCTTCTGTGAGACTTAAAAAGTCTTCTCCTGATAGGTGTTTATCTCTTATCACCGTGGCTATGTCTATTCCTAGCTCCTTCTCTAAAACCTTATAGAGACCTTCTACATTCAGGTCTTTAAAGGCCATCTTTGCCAACACTGCTGTGATTGGTGTAGCTCCAACTGTTTATAGCTAGACAACATACACACTCATATATAGTAGTACCACTATGACAATATTTTTATAAGAACTGCATCCAACGTACATATCCCACCACCGTTTTGTTACCATATATGGATGTGCTGACTCATACTTTGCTGACTCAGAGTTGAATATTTGGACTTGCGTGAAATGCATGCACTTCCGTACAGGTGACCTGTACAGGTGGCGTGATTGGTTGTACAAGCTTGCAATTGACACCATGCACTGTAATGGGCCAGCCTGAGCAAGCCAAAATGCATATGCATACACAGTGGAAGTTGTTCATGCATGACATGGCCATATGTGCACCTGTATCATGTGTGATGCATGGTCAATGGTTAATTGCTGTATGAGATAAAATTGTTTACAGTACAATTACTGCTGTAATTTCATGAACAATGTGAAAGGGGAAGACAGTGAGATGATTATTCAGATGGCAGTTGATGTGCAGGGGAAGAATTTTTGGGGCGCCGAAGGCGCCCCTATATTGTTTTCAGATTTAGGTCTTCGTATGGCTTCATGTTCGTATATATAAATATTATATATATATATATATTTCTGTCATTTTGCAAATGGCGGCGCTCACGTCATTCTTTACTAAGCTTTAAATCCTCTCTAATGACGTCTCACAGTGTTTGAATCGAACGAAATGTGGTCATAAACATGTGTTAATAGAGTGATACTAATAAAAAGCCTAAGGAACGTCTCTTCTGCGAGATACAGCTCCAATTATCACTGACGGACATTGTAAAATGGCCGCGCGCTCGACGCTTTCTGTTTGCTAGGCTCAAAACCATTCTCTTTAGATTTCGCCGTGTATCCAAAGAACGCAAAGTGTTTCTAGAACATATTTAAGTAATATTATTGTGGTAGGAAGCTTACTTAACTGTTTTTCTGCGAGGTACAGCCCTAAATACAACAGAAGTCTAGTGCCCGTAGGCCAATAATGGAGGACCAGCGAGTCATGACACATAATTATAGCCATGATTCGCTCATATAGTCATCATAGGGTAGTCTTTTAGCCAGCACACTCCTCCTCCAGGCACAAAGTAACAATTGCTCATTTAGAATGTCATATAGATCAAAAAGCAGTAGGCAAACATTTGACAGTTTGGTAGGGATGCTTTCACTGGATATGACTGGCTGCTCTGGAGACTTGAAACTCTTTCAAACCCAACGGTCTAGTGTGTCTTGATGTATCTTTCAGGCCAACAACAATACTGTACCCCCAACTATCTGATTTACTGAACGTACATAGGAAAATTGCTAGCAAGTAGTTCGAGGTTCAGGGGCGCCCTGGCACCCCACGAGTTTTTTAACTCGAAATACTTGTTTTTTTTGAGTGCATCATGCCATACAGCACTAGGGCCCAGGCTGGCCCAAAGCAGCACTATATATACAAACATTTACATATAACTGTTTAGATGATGTCCTTCACATATACAATATACAAGTCAGTTAAGGGCCTGCAGGGTATAGGGAATTCATTCTGGCCCTATGTGCCAAAACGCACCTTCCACATGGTGTGGATATCTGCTGCTATCTTGTGGTTGTGGCAAGCCAGGCACAGGAGTCTTGCTGTGGTATCTTCATCAGAATTGGAGGAATGATCATGACATTGTTTCAAAAGTGCCTCACGATGTCCAATCCAGGCTGGGCACCTGATCAGCCAATGGACCACATCTTCCACCTCTCCACTGTCGCACTCTTTGCATACTCTTTCCTCCCTCTTCAATCCATGCCATCTGCCCGTCTCCATTTGAAACGGTGCAGTACCTCCCCTCAGCTTGATCAAGACCCTCCTCTCACTTTTCATCTTCACATTTGCACAACTAGATTCTTCTTCATACTCCACAATCTTCTTCAGCATCAACAGCTTTGGTTTGTTCTCTAATTCCTGACTCCATTCTTTTCTTACTCTCCTCCACGCCACACTCTCCAACATTCTCTTCAACTCATTCTCTGACATATCTTTAACCTGCTCCACTCCCACATCTTGCCAACCAAAATCGTTACAGCAGGCAGTCATTTTCTTTATCCATGTACCCTTGTTGAGTCTTATAGCCTCGACAGACACTCTTTTCAGCAACCTTCCATCATATGCTGCACTAGTCAAAATCTTGAGCCAAAAAACCATACATCTTATCCTCGCCAGCCATACCACTGGGAGGTCTCCTAGCTCCAGCAGCAGTGATGTTCGGGGGTGGAGAGTCCCAACTCCAAAGAATAAACGGGCTGCTCTCAATTGCACTTGTTGTACTGATTGTAAGTTCCGACAACAACCCCAAACCTCAGCTCCATACAACATGGTGGAGTCCACTAGTATATAGGTCACTGGTCACTAATATTATAGGTCACTGGTGGGAGATCCTTAGCATACAACCATGTGTGCATGGTGGTTGATGATCATGATGAGAGCATCTAACCTTATAATCGTGATGTTGACAATAAATAATATTAAGGATACATACTTAAATGCAAGAGTGACTTATACATAGCAGTGCCAAGCTAAACACATTCACATTTAAATAGCTGCAGTGTGATTTCAAGAATGTGAAGGAGATTATCTACATAGATACCTGCAATGCATGGGGACAGTATTATCCAGGAAGAAGAGACCATGAGGCCATGGAGAGGAAGAGTAATCAAGAGCATTTGCCCCAGTTGGTGCTGACAGTATATAGACTATGAGTAGACAAGATATATTCACTTTATGTGGTTATCCAGTCATTTCAAGACTTCCATAGTGCTAAATTATTTAAGTATGGTTCTGCCTATTCCTTCCCAGCAGCATTGTACACTCCACTCATCCTTCTATAGACATCCCACTCGCATGCAGGACTAATTCCTAGTGAGGTGCACAAACAGTTTAGTCTTCTTGGAATTATCCACCCCCAAGGACAAGGGGACTGAGATCTTACTTGGAAGAGCACATTTCATCTAACATGGAAGGATCAAATAGAGGTGTGTCCATACCCACTTAAAGAATTCCAAGAAATTGTTAACACACATTCCAACTATTCGTGTAAACAATTTCAAGAAATATTTGGGCATGCCTGAGCAGGTCCACTTTGATGTACGCTGAATGGTGAGTAGATCTCTAGTTATCAGACGTCACGCTAGTGATTTAGGGATGTACCCACTATAAATGGCTACTCCTTTCTTAATGTATTAGCGCGCTTCGGCGAACAACGAACAACTAGCCAAACAGCGGCGGCGAAAAGCAATTGAAGGCTATGGATAGGGGTCCTTCGATGTATTGAAGACGACAGCGTACCAGAAGCCAGCCTTGAGTACAGGTAAGGTAAAAGCGGGCGTATACACTGCATTAACCCCATTTGTTCTTTCATACTCTCCATGCTGCTCCCACCAAAATTTGCGCGCTCATAGCACACGACGCAGGGCACCTGGTAAGATGCGAAAGGCGAATATCCGAGTACCTGTGTCATTCCAGTAAGTACAGCGCTGGAGCGGTTTCGAGATTTGCCTTCGCCGTGTATTACGTGTAAGCCAGGATTTTCGCGGGACTGTATTCTTCGCGAATTTAGCGAGGCAGCCCGCATTCGCGAAAATATATTCTGGCAAGAATTTCGTGCATTACACTTCCAGTGTAAATACATTGCAAATGTTACCAATATAAAAAAAAAACAGGGGACCATTCGCGGAAATATAATCTCGAACTACTCTTAACAAACGGCGATTGGCAAAATTTTCATCCCGCGAAAATCTTACACGGAAGCTAATACAATGCGCCATTTTCTTGTGCGGTTGTAACAGTGCTGAGTGTGGCTTCTTGTCATGTGACTGTCACTTGTCTTTGTACGTGTTGATTCTATGTCATGCAATTTATTATTGTATTACTCTGAATGTATTTTGTGTAGCATAGGCTGTGAACACCGCTTTGTCTTTCTTTGTTATGTTGTCTCGTATCCTATATAAGTGCCTGTACACAGTTTGTGATTGCCTTAGTGCTCAGTGCAGTTGCCCAGTGTACCCGTGACCGTTGCGTGCACGCTCCCTCACAGCGATCCCGGGCCGTCGATCATCGGCCCATCCACGATTACACGGTAACACAAGAGGCGGTTCATCTAGAGTCGCATATACAACTGTGCCCCATGCTCTGCACAATCTTCATCTAATTTAAGAAAGGGGTATTAGTCAGTGCAAGAATATTTCTGTTGTAGCCATATATTTCTTTGGAATTATGATTATGCAAGAAAGTGTACAAACTACTGTAATACAAATTCCTTTAGAATAAAAAGTGTTTTAGGAATGGCCAGCAGAAAAGCATAGAAACAAGCAACAGTGACTCAACACCATGATAAACCACATTTCTGTGGAGTTCACTCTGCATTCCTGATTTCCTTGTAGTTACATGGACCAAAATTAACTATAATAGCATGCTATATGTAGCCACAAGGAAATTAGGAATGCAGAATGAACTCCACGGAAATGTGGTTTGTCATGGTGCTCACAGCTGAGTTACTGCTGCTTGTTTCTATGCTTTTTCGGCTGGCCATTCCTATATATAAATACCTTTGAACTCTAAAGCATTTATTGCCGAGCGGCGAGCGTAAGCGAGCGAAGCGAGGCTAATGATCGCTGTCTATTCGAGCCTCGGCGATATATATCCGATATTTGTATCGCACGACACGTGACTGCGCATGTGACTCCGTCACGTGACGGCTCGTCTTTTCAAAGGGTGCTTCTGCTCCTGCTCGGCCGCTCATCTTTGCCGGCATGCTCCCGCGGATCAGGGGAACAGAAGGAGAGGGAAGGCACAGATGGGAATGGCAACGACGCGGCTGCGTCCAGCACGCCGAGGGGGCCACGCTGCAAGACGGTGCGCGCGACTTGATACGGAGACAGCAGGGCTGCTAAGACAGCTCCAGTCTGTAACATCACAATACACTTGTCTACTGGCCACGTAATATTCATGCTGCGAGGCAATTCTTATGCGCTTAGCGTATGCCTAGTTAATTTATTACACTAGTATAACGACAAGCAGGATTACATTTGACCCTATTCCTGCCTTGCCAGCCAGGCAGAGGGTAACACCTTGAGCTGAGGATGCAGACATCAAGCATCCCGTCGATGCCTGGTAGATGCCCACAGACCCCTTCAAGTGGGTAAGAGCAATTCAGTACCTAGGAGGAAGGTTGAGGTTGTAGACCGAACTTTATCCAACCTTCACCCTATTAAGCACAAAGAGGCGTATCAAGCAATGATGAAGGGGGTAGATTTTTATGATGAGGCTAATTGACACAAGGCTGCATGGCACCTGATCAATATGATCACAGACAGGAAGGCGATCAAAAGCACAGGGAATCATCGCTGCTGGCACCCCTACTGTATGCCTCCAAGGGTGGAGGAATCATTTTGAACCTCTCTTATCACCTGCTTATTCCAATGCCACCACAGTGTCCTTCCATTATGAATCTGTTTTTCAATCGCCACCCCAATTTGAGCAAGGACCCATAACGAGGAAATAGATTCAGCAGTGTAAGTAGTACTAAGGACCGGTTATTCTCTGGGATTGAACCAGGTGACTACTGAGTCACTGAAGTTGCCTGAGCTGTGTGAAGAGCTGCTGGAAGTGCTGAATGATGTGTATTTGTCTGGTACGTGCCACAAGAATGGTACTTGAGTGCTCTAATCCCCTTTCCAAAGAAATGAGATTTGTCTTATGAAGTAACTATAGCCCTTATGTCCATCCCGGCAAAGCTGTACAATCGTGTTCTAAGTAGGATCCACAATGCCCTCAATTCACACCTCAGAAACAACCAGAATGGCTTTTGACCATGCACACAGGTCCACCACACAACATGTGCTTGCACTACAATGACTGATTCAGGGTTGTTCAACCAAGCAGATAAACCTATAGCTTGTTGTCACTTTCATCGACTTCAAGAAGGCTTTTGACAGATCAGATGGGCAGCCTTGGACAACATACTGTCTGCATATGGCATCTCGCCAAGACTGCGCAATACAGTGATGCCACTCTATTTTGGAGCAAAGGTGGTAGTGACAGATGGAGAGGCAGAACCATTTAATCTATCAGCTGGGGTTCTACAAGGAGTACACTCAAGCACCATACTTGTTTGTACTGGTGGTCGGTTATACATGTTTTGAGATGTGCCATACCAGATGACTCTTGTCAGACCACGTGTAGGCACCCAATTGCATACATCTTCTCATGCAGTTGCAGTATCAGACCTAGACTTTAACTGTAGATCATGATCACATTGCCTTGCTCTCACAACCATGAGCATGCACAGGCTTTACTTTGTGTGGAACAAGATGCACTACCTGTTGGTCTGAAGATCAACCTTAAGAAGACAGAATACATGCTAGTGGGTGACTTCAAGGCTGATTAAGGACTAACGTACAGTGATTGAAGGTCCACTTGCCCAGGCCATTGATTTCAAATACCTTGGTACAGCTGGGTAGTTTCATTAAAGAGAGATTTGAGGTTCAACGAGCTCAAACTTGGCAGGCATGCAAGCAAATGTACTGGGTCTAGCTGTCTAATGTGTCCCACAGCATCATCAGGTACATCTTTTTCAAGCCAGTGTAGAGAGTAGAGACTGTTCTGCTCTATGGAGCAGAAGCATGGGCACTGACCAAGGGGCTAGAGAAAGCTCTGGACAGCACCTACACCTGGTTACTAGTTAAGGTATGCCCTAGGGATCAGTTATGTGGCAAGATTACCAGACCAATACTCAAGTGTATCAAACATTCAGCCAGTATCAGTGAGATTTGAGCCAAAAGCAAGTTTGTTGGTCACTGTGCCCTCATAAGCATCTATGCCCCACAACCAGTATACCAACTACTCCCAAAGCAAAGGCAGTAAGTTGTTTTGCAACCACCCTAGCCATATTTATCTGCCATCTTCCTCTCACCCTTTCAAACATTTCCATGGACACTCACAAGTACACATATACGTACAAGCACACTTAGCTATACATGCATTCATACATACATGTAATGCTTATAACCATACGCATATGTACACCCACTGCATACCATGACTTACATAAATGAGCTGCAATTGTCAATTCTTTCCTGCCAATTTAGAGGTTGCTGCATTGCTCTTCCTCTTACCACATTACCTTCTAGTCACGTGGTATGAGTGGAGCCTGAATGAATGTATTTCTCCAAATCTACACTTATCATCATGATCTACTTATGTGATGAATCACTCACTATAGCCGGTGGTTAGAGGTGTTGCCAAATTTGGTCAGAAATGACTGTGGGGTAACAGAGCAACATGCATCTTCCTACTCTTTTCTCTCATTCAACATGCAATGATGCAGCGAGATGTACTATAGTCAGTGGTTCAGCCACTGAAGTTAAATTGAAGTATATACTGGGAGACACAGCTGCAAAATGTTGCACAGCATCCTTAATTAGATTATGTGTGAAGGCTACACTGTGCTGACGGAATTTGACATGCCTCTTCTCAGTTGCAAGGTAAGGCAGTTTTTCCAGAGTATTGGAATTTCCGAATTTGTTCTCATCTTCACTGGCTTGCTTATTGCCAACTATACATGCACTGACTGCATGGATCAGAAGATTACGTGGTGCTGTTAGCAGTATCCAACTGTACTACTGCCACTGCAATGGTTACAGGCTGCTCATTTCACTTCTATGCACTGGCAGGTTGTGAGGCAATGGTTGAAGAGCAGCCTTCTGACATGGTTGTCAGTAGCCAGAAGAACATGGACAGTGTAAGTGATTTAGTGAGAACCAGCACGAAGAAATTGTATCAGACACTGTTGTGTCAGTGCAGTTATTACTGATTCAAGAAGTGCCTCCTAAAATGCTCAGTATGAAGTTATTGGGTTTGACACAAGCTACTGAAGGTATATCCTACCTGCATGCTGGAGGGAGAGGGCAAGGTTAAAGCTTTGCGTAAATGACGTAACCCCCTTCCGGTCACGTGGGCAATAGTTGGAGGTTTGCGCAGGTTGGAGGTATGCGTGTAACATATATATATACTCAAAGGCAGTACTCAGGCGTGCACTGAGGATGATGGGCCTGTTCTAACTAGAAAATGGCAGAAGGATTTCACAACCTGCCTTCATAATATCACCAACTACTTTGATCCCTATTGCTGAATTTTCAAATGCTGCTGTATTCACATGTCCATGCTTAGTCTTCAACATCCTTATTGATGCAATAAGCCTTCTCTTGAGAGTATCATTGTGTATCTCATCACAACATGATCTGAATGACACATGCTCTTTTGTGAAATTGCTAGAGAAACGTAATGTACAGCTGCTCATAGTTCCAGAGACCATCTTACCAACTGTGTCGTGTACAGTTGACTTTTCGAGCTGCAAAGAATTGTCACATATGTGGGTCCATGGAATGCCCTTTGGACTAGCACACTTGAGTTTGGCAACTGCCAACAATGTCCTCACTGAGGTAATTGTTACCCACAGTCTGGTACCAACAGTACAAGTGCTTGACATGTCTGAGAGCCCTGCACAATTCATTGCCATGAAGAAGTGCACCAACAACATGGTGTAAGGATACAAATCAGTGTGTAGGGCCTCTGATGGTGTTCTTATGACATAATATTTGCATGCCTACTTGGGCTTCAGGTAACATAAAAATGTTCTGAATGCACTCTATGCTCAAATTATGCAATAAGCAGCCAATGCGGACTTCTGACTTCTGTGTGCTTCTAAAATTCTGTGTCTAGAACAAAGTTTACAAGAAATGTCAACCTAGCTATCTAGCACCTGCATGAGTTCTGGGTTATAGAATCCTAGAACTGCTTAGATGCATGTGTAGTCGTCTACAAGTTTTTGTATGTAGTACATTAATTATACTATCATGCATGTAATCAGGTAGCCAAATACTCAATTGCTCATGACAGCACTGATTGCCTATCTGCAGCATGCAACATGCAAGACATGGATGAGGTGCTTTGGGGATGCAGGTATAATTTGCTGATTGTTGTATTCATTGTTCAAATCAGTGACAACATTTCTAAAATGTGTAAGTTCCATAGCTAGCTAGGTAGCTACAAAGTGCCACACGCAACTTTGCATGCATACGTGCTTAGTAGACTTTGAAAGGAGTAGTGTTAATCTTTCATACTAAGGAGCCGTCATGCCAGCCATCTCACCAGCCTATACCTAACAGGAACGTTCTAGGTAACGACGACTGTGAATCGACCCTGTGCCGTTGCGATGACCGGCCCCATTACGTGTGCGCGATCGATTGCGCAACCTTAGCTCGCGCTCCGGCAGCGACGTAAGTACCTTGTGTACCAGCCGCCAAACGGTTATGGTAGGAGGGCGGTGAATACCACCGTAATGAAAACACAGTTGTCATCCTCCCATATGGGTTTTCTTGCATTCCATCTCACCACATCATGATTGGTGTCATATGGCTTAGATCTTAGAATGGGCAGGACGGGAAGCAGATAACATTTTTGTCCAATAACAACTGCACTAGCGAAATAACATAGCTACGGGTTGTGGTCACTGACAAGCCCAGTTTATAGGTATAGGCAGTTGACCAAGATGGAGGAACCAAGTGCACCTCCTCCGTACTCCTTTGAGGAATACCCTGCTGTCAGTACAGCTGGAGTCCATTCACAAGTGGTGAGTGTAGATAGTTCTTAGAACTGGAGGGATCACAGCTGCGTATAACAGGATACACACAAACTCGCCATGGCTAAATTCAACTACAGTAGCCTGCTATCATTTATCTTATAGCTATTAGCTATACTGTACTGTCACACGCATCCAATAGAATAGGAGTCTTAGTCTATTTATATTTAGCCATTACTAATAGAATAAATGTAAGATATATCCTTTATATGTAACAGAGGTTTTCAAGAATCCTTGAGCCAAGGGCCAAATGTATGATTACGGACAGTGGAATTGCATCACATGCAGCATATTCATGAGGTTTCCTCTTCTGTCCCATCCACAGGTAGTAGTAGAGCAGCCAGTGCCAATCAGTGTGCAGCCACATACTCAGGAGCGCTACCAACTGCCTTATACTGCTCGTATTGTAAGCATAGTTTTCGTTGTTGTCTGCAGTGTGGCCATCTGGTTGCCCGGAATTTACTGCGCTGTGACAGCACTTGTTCTGGCTATAATGGTAAGACGGGAGTTAGCTATATCATTCATGCATCTTTTGGATGATAAGTGTCAGTTTAGAGCCGTGACTACATAGCACTGAGAACTGAAACTCTGAGGCTAGCCATCTTTGGTGTGCAGCTACATTGTTGATGTGTCAGAATAGTTTGACTGCATAATTGAATGCACAGTAGCCAATGCAAATAATGAGGATACATTAGATCCATGTATAATAATTTGAGTATATGTCTCTTTCTGGTTTGCAAACTGCAAGCAGATCTATATAGAATAATACTACACATTGGTTGAAATTTACCTTCAATTGCACACTCAGGGCACACAAGAAGAGCAGAAGAACAAGCGAGAGTCAGCCAAATCTTTCAGCATTATTAGTTTGACATTATCCATACTGGCTGTGGTTGGATTTCCTGTACTACTACCAGCAGTGGGCGTCTTCTCAGTCTACGGAGGATTCCTCCTGTTCTGCTTAGCACTTGTCATTTGTTAGCTGATAGTATGTATTACTAATGGATATTATTTAGAAACTGCCCTTATCAAACTAAGTATAATCATCACATCAATAGACAAGCCTCCTTTCATGGAACTTACATATGATTTACTACATGGAACACATGTCATGTGAAATTGTGTACATTGCTCGATTATGCATGTGCCATGATACAAAAATCATTAACACAGATCTATGGATATGACAATACTGCATTGACAAATGACAAATCAACCTTGTTGCAGATTTCACAATTGCATTATTATTAACCTTGAGACAATTCAGTAGTTTGTGCTGAAAGAACATAATACATTCAGTGAATTAAGTTAGATGGCTACATAACATAAACTATAATTCTGTACTGGGTCAGCACTGTCGCAGGGGACCACAAAAGAGACCCAATATTATGCTGTAGATGATCAGCGGGTACATCACCACTCCAAGAACAACCAGAGTGATACTGACAATGCTAAATGATTTCGCCAGCACTCTGCGTCCTTTCCATGTTTGGGTACCCTACAGGTAATAGAAGCATACATATCATTTAACCTAAAGGCATACACAGTTGTCCACTTGTCAATGGAGTCATGTCATGTGTATGTGTATGCGTTTGTGCATGGTATGTGTGTGTATGTATGTGCAGTGAGTATGCACATGTGTATGTGTATAATAATGGCCACAGCATTATAAGTTGGTACTACTGCTTCAGAGATAACCATGCATGCACTCACCGCAATAGAAAAGGCTAGAGCTGGCAGGGTAAAAAGGAATCCAGGTATCCAGAGGAGGAGTGAGAAGATAACAATAAAGACTATGCTGAGTGTGAGTGCCGTGTAGGGCAGTTGGTAACGTTCTGGTTCGCTTGGCTGCTCCACTACAGCTGGCGCCTGCTGCTGTATAATAACCTGCACGTATGGAAAACCAATGAACATCACACCCTCGACTCGAATTCAATCTATACATGCATTACTAGTATTGAGATATTAACTTTCTCAGGCATACACAGTTTGAGGGAGAAACTAACTTGTAGTCTTCATAGCTGAATAAACTAATGCAACCACTAGCTAACGGGCTTTGAAGCGCAATCATAGTGAATGTGCGTTGGCATATAGCTAAGCTCGAGTTCAATCGCTAAAAGATCACAAACAATGGTACTCAGACTGTAGTTCAAGTGAACGTGCTCTCACCATTGGTGGCGCGCTCCCAACATAGGGCTCTGCAGCGTACGTAGGCGGGTGAGTCTTTTCGGCGGCATCCATAGCTTTACCGTACCACTGATGCGATTCAGTTCGTGTGTGTGTTGGTTACTGACGGGCGATCAGCGAACGCGCAGCCATGTCAGTGCTGGACTTCCTGCTTCCGGTTCACGTCCGTTTTTGAACACATTGTGCTTGGTACAATAGCGCAGTGAAGAGTTGTTACATAGAGTACACAGGTAGGCCTTATCTCCTATGTCCTCTTGGTGTTAGTCATGCTGGGAATGGGGAAAACAGCGATGTAACCATGTATAACTGAGAGGAGAGAGTCTACTATTTAGCCCCAATTTGAAAGTTTAGAGAGAGAGAATCAGGTGATGATTGAGTGATGGGTGAGATAGTAGTAAACAGATATGTGTGGAGAGGGATGAGTTGGGCTGTCAATGGCAGTTCAACACACCTGATAGACAGATGGAATGGGGCAGCACTCACTGTTGAGGGGGTCCCATTGATTGTGGATGTACAGTGACATACCAGATTCTAAGTACATCTCTGCTAGAAGGCATGGCAGGACTTCAGCGCAGTCCCCTCTGACCAGTCTAAGATTTTACCAATGTTTATGCACCCAGGATACATATGTTGAGTCACCAGTAAACAATGCACATGCACCAATGCTCCTCCCCATCAGAGAGATAGTGTGGCACATGTGTAAGTCAGTATTGCATACCAACTGTCTGCTCAAAGCTTTTGAATTCCCTGAAGGAGATGACTGAATAGGCAGCAAAATGGTGGAATAAATTCAATTTAACCAGCTGCAGGCTAAAGGGTACAAGTGATTTGACATGGAAAGCCATTACTATGTATCTTGCAAGTAGCCGCACTTCTTCAGTGCTCCCCTCTCTTCATGATTGCACCATTCCTGCACACTGTTTCAAGAACTGGCACCATATGCATGCAGGAATCGGGACCATGCATGCAGGCGCAAGCATTCAGCACAAGTTGGAGCAATGTGCAGCAACAACGTAACTTTTATATGCCATGGTTATAACCTGGTTCTAATGTTTTCGTTAACTATCTAAAGTAGTGAGGAAATGAGTGAGAATGATGTCTACCACTTAAGAACCTATACTCCATATTCCGTAGTGTACTGACAGATGCAACAGCTTGGGTGGGATAGGTTAGGTGAGTCTGACATGTCTCCAAACAGCCAGCCTTCCTGGCCACAATAGCACTAACAAAATGTAAACCATATTGCAGCCTACCTTCATAAGGCAGGTACAGTACCTCTTGAATAAAGGCTGGCCAACTGTGTGTGTATAGTGTGCAGGAATATACAACGTGTGTGCTCACCTTCAATCTACATCGGCTAAGAGTGATGAGGTGAAATACAACAGGCATGAATGCACTACCAGCACTAATAGACAATTACTAGGAAAGGCACTATTCTTAGAAAGACTAGTCTACCGTAGCCCAGACTCAAATTCAGTCTTTGCATGTTGAAACATAAATATGGAAGCTGGAATTTGTTGGCTAGTGAAACCGCAGATAGAATATGCCTTGAAATAATCACTGCACCCCAATGCAGCACTGTGAACTACAGTCCATGCAGTGTACCAGCTACTGGGACAGGGGGTATTCATAAGTCAATAATGCATTGTGAGTTACAATAACAGTCTTTCAGGTCAATCCTTCCTGCAATCATATTGACTGCTGTCACTACACTGTGCACGCTTTATTGGGTGTCTGAGTGTGTCTGTATGCCTGTATGTGTATATTTATAATGGATTGTGTATTTGTGTGTGTTTGTGCATGTGTATGTGTATGTACGTGTATGTGTATGTGTGTATGTGTGTGTTCCATGCACACTCATCTACTAATAATGAAATAAGCAACAATCATGTGACTTCTGTATAGCTACCTCTGAAAAGAAGTAGAGGCCTGGGCCTCTATTCTGACAAATACAGTAAAATTAATTTAAACAGATTCTAGGCATGGAAGACCTGCAGTGAGTTGGGGGAGCAGGTCTCCCAAATGCTTTGCTGAACACTTGTTTTCATAATAAGAAGCATTCATGATGGCTACTCTGTGAGACCGGCCAGAAACTTTACTGCCACACTGTGCACCCAAATGCTGATTGAGTGACTGCTGGGAAACCTATTCCACACAGCTGGGTGAACACTGTTGAAGAATTGCACATAATGTTAATAGAGGATGCATGTGTTATAATTCAGCGAACAGGAAACTGAACAGAGTTCAAAGCAGCTGGCACTGGACAGAGGATGGAAGAAGAGCTGAGAAACATCTCAAATTCAAGTACTACCACTTGTCAAGCCTTGCCAGATCCTGGTTTCACTGCCTTTGTCATTGTCTTGGCAGTAACTCTTGTTCCTGTAATCCTCCTCAATGGATTGGTAGCTATCATGTTACTACGGGCAACATCGGTGGCCATACAAGTTCGCACCCTAGTAGTAAATCTTTTGGTGGCAATTCTGATTGTAGCTGTTGTATGGCTTTGTGTAGTTCTCTATTCATTGGCACTTGCTCTAGGATATGCGAGTGAGCCTTCACTACCATTCTGTCGCTTTGCTATCTTTGTCTTTGCTTTTACAATACAAGGTAGGATTCTTGGATTGACCTTACTTTCAGCAATGGTGCTTCAGCCAGTTGCATGTGGTACAGCAGAGAGTGGGGCCAAATGGTTGATGTACAGCTTGGCACCATGTTGGGTAATTGCATTCATCTTAACCTTTCGCATCCTTATGCCAGAGACATATGCAGTTCAGTATGTTGAGTGCATAGCCTGCTACCCCAGTAGTGTAGATGGTGCCGCATATCAAGTTATTGGGTTGACAAAAACCTTCCTTTGGGGTTAATGATTGGATCTGTTATTCCTCTGTTGATGTGCATCTGTATTCCACTGGGCTCGCTGTGCTACATCAAATGACACACCATTTCAGAAGGAGATAAATACAGCTTTTTTGCAAGTTTGCAGCCTTCCTCATTCCTGGCAGCATTTGCAGTCTTGGCTCAGGTTGCAGCCATAATTCTTGCAATAGTATCAACAGACATTGTTGGGGTGTATGTCTCATGCACCATTGCTTACTTATCTTACTTTCCAACTCCAATACTGGTTATTGTGTTTCTGAAACCAGTTCAGAAACAGCTACGTTACCTATTCTGTAGCAAGTGCCTGAAACGCAATGAAGCAATCCCAATGCAGCAAGCAGAACCACCTAAGCAGCAATTTGAAATGCAACAGTCATTATAATCCGCATTCACATGCATGCAAACACATTGGACGATTGACTGGTCTTTTGTGTAATGTACCAAGCAACTTTTTAGTGCTTTTCTATTCACTGAAACATGTACTACTCAAGTGTTCCTGAAAACAGTGATGTTGGTAATGTGTTTCATCTATACAATATGCACATGGCCATGGGTTGGTATATAGAATCGCCTCATTGAGTTTAAAAACATTTTCTTTTGTTGCTATGGTGTATTTTGATAAATAAAGAAATGGCATGGTAAGAATGTAATTGGAATGGAATCTTCACTGTATATGAAGAGAGTATGTATAGAGGTTGACTCAACAGTCACCAGAGATTAGACTAATGCAAGGACCAGCCAATCCTACAGTCCACATACATAATATAAGTTGGCCCAAGAAGGTTCTAGATCTTGTCATTACATATTAACAATACACATTACAATGCAACATGTGACAAGGCCATGCGACAATACACAAGCTTGAGGTACACAAAAGTTGTAAGTCCATTTGCTACAAGTACATAGACCTGTGTTAGAGTGGTGAGGAATTTGTTGAAAGAGACTGTGGTAGTACAGGATCTAAGGTATAGTGATGTCCCTTACATACCCATGGCTATTGGATGCCTTTCTCAACAGGTAAGTGAGAGAAGCTATGGTGCATGGGACTCCAAAGAGTAGTTGCATGAGCTTGACAGGTGCCTATGCATTCAGGAATTAATGTTTGTTGGTGATACAGTGCATTGCCCAGACAGAAGAAACCGTAAGCCAGAACATGGTAAGATATAAAGTAGCAAAGAGGTATGGTTTAAAAAGCATGCCTGGGAGGAGATGAACACTATGCATCATGCTTACGTAGGAGCCTGCCAAGTGTATAGACATTAGGGTAATTAATATTATAGCTAAAACATGGTTTTAGACCTGAATGACACCCCCAAAATATTTACATAATCGTAGTGCACTCATCCTCTGTCATGCATGGACCAAAACGGTATTAAGGCAGTGTATAGGGCCAGAGTAACATGAAACATACAGCACCTGGCAAAATGAGCAACTTAATCTTGTGACAATGTATCCCTTCTTAATCAACCTACATGCACATGCCTCACACATACAAGGTGACTTTCATTTAGGAGAGGCAGGGGATGCAGAGATCAGATTTTGACTGTGGCTCTATTGGGGCAAACAATGAAGCCTACAACAGGGTGAATTGAAGCAAGCTACTGCCTGGAAGGAATTGGACTGAAAGGTAGAATGGTGGAGTTTTTGAAGGCGGCTTATATGGAGTCAAGATGTGAAGTAAAAGTTGGCAAATGGTTAGTGAATCTTTTGGGATGGTGAATGGGCTCAGGCAAGGAAGTGTCCTGTCACCAGTGCTCTTCTCACTGTACATCAACTCGCTGCTGGACAAACTCAGAAAGGCAGAGGTGGGAGTCAAATGCAAAGATCAGCTGATCCTGGCCTTAATTGTTGTATGTGGAAGACATGGTTATGCTTACAGAAGATGAGATGTTGAGGAGAGCATTGGTGGTATTAGGTGAATGGTGTGTAGAGTGGTCGGTAAAGGTAAACGTTGATAAATGTGGGGTAATGCACATGAGAAAAAGGGTGTGAAGAGATAGGGACAAAGATTTGGCATGAATGGCAAGGTCATTGTGAATGTAGCTGAGTGCCAGTATCTAGGGTGCATTATTAATTAGCATGCAGAAAGTAGGGCAATGATTGACTCGAGGGCAAAGGCAGGGGCAAGAGCCTTGCATGTGTGCATGGCTGAAGAGCTGCAGGATAAGTATCAGGGAGGTGAAAGGGGAGTTGTTTGTGAAGTTGTTAGAGGCTTTGGTTGGGTCTGTACTATTGTATGGAGCTGAGGTGTGGGGATGTTGTAAACAGATGTGTCCACTCGAGCAAGTTCAGTTGCAGGCAGCCAGGATATTTTAGGTTTGGGGCGTCAGCACCAAAGAGTGGCTCTGCAGCATGAGATGATGATGCTCCCACTGATATGGGAAGCTAGGAGAAGGTGCATCGAGTTCTGGTTGAAGGTAATGGGGATGGATGACAGAAGGCTGATTTGGTTGGTGGCATTAGAGGTACAGGAACCACAAAACAATGTGAAGTGTTGGGAAGGCTTTGAATGTGGCCTGGAAAGGGTTGGGTGGACAAGTGAAGTGGCTGAGAAGTTAAGGGAGTAGTGTCAGGGAGCGAAGTTAGTCAGATGTTGAAAGATTATGCATGGAGGGAAGTAAGGAAAGAGTGGGCATCAGAGGCAAAGGAAAGATCAAAGCTGGAGGTGTTACAGAGGCTTATGGGGAGAGGGTGTAAGTCAAGGTGTGTGCAGGTAGGGAAGAAGCGCCTCAGACAGTTCTCAGCTAAACTTAGAGGTGCATGGGACGACAGAGCTGAGGGTGGAGTCTGGCAGATGAGTTGGGCTGTCGAGAGAGGATAGATTTTGTGCACAATGCAGCTCAGGAGAAGTGGAAGATGTAGAGCACTTTTTGTTGAGATGCAGCAGGATGGCAAGCAAGAGAGCATGCAGTGCTGGAGAAGCATATGGAAAAGATTGTAGTTGGGTTTCAGGCTAGATCTGATGAAGAGAAGGTGGCGATGGTGTTGGATGAGGCATGTACAGATAGAAGAGCAGGCAGAGCAGTAGAGGAGATGTGGAGGAAGAGGTTTGGATAACCACAAGCTCATGGTCAAAGAAAAGTCCGCCTTTATCTACGTTACCTGATATAATTATACTCTATGACTTTCATCTGGTGTTTTCCCTTTTACAATGAATGACACTGTGTATCTAGTGCTGCATTAGTCAGTTGTCCTAGTGGGCTTAGCACATGAGGCACTTGAAAATAATTAATATTAATATTGATTGATATACTTCATACATGATTAACAACAATGTCAGAAAAAGCAACCTAAGAAATGTCCTGGTGTTATAAAGAAGCTCACTTTCAGTGCCCCCAAACTCAACACCTTTGTATCTATTAGTCTCCTATTTTGAGTGTGCACTCCATGCACTTGTGACTCTCTCCCTCTTAGTCTCTCTTCCTGCACCATTCCATGCAGTTAGATATAGGTCAGGAAATGTTTTGCATGCAAAGAGCTCAATATTAGTACCACCATTCGTGATTTCATATGATTAAAGAGAGACTACGAGGTGAGCAGAGTAACAGTGCATGGAGTGCACACTCAAAATAGGAGCCTAATAGATACAAGGTGTTGAGTTTGGGGGCACTGAAAGTGAGCTTCTTCGGAGCAGCGTTGGGATAGTGAAATTTCCATCTCCTTGTGACATTGGTTTAAAGTGCAAGCTCTTGTGGCCGCATAGAGTCCACTAGTGCGCTGACATGGCAGCCAACATAGCAGCGCTACTCTGGTCCAGTGTAGCAGCACTACTACTGGCGCTTCCTGAGACGTCCGAGGCACAGCCAGGTGAGAATTAGCTGTAAACGGGGTTTTGAAGTCGCTGTTCCCAATATTAATGGGAAGCTTGTTCCCTAACGCACTGTTCCCTTTCGAATTTTTGTAGTGGTAGCAAGTCTCTCGGCTGATGGTGTGCGTGTCTGGTCCCGTGGTCCAAGTGTAAATCACTTGAGGTAACCTTGGAAGGTTGGCTTTACAACTCCAAGCAATGTACCCTGCCTCTCATCGCATAGTCGCACCACTATGACCAACGCCAGTGCAAATGCAACCGTCTTCAGCTAGGTTTAGCCATTGATCGGAAATACCCCGAAAAAAACAGCAATTTCCTGGATTTCGACATGCTTTCTAAAACTTTGTTTTACAAGGGGAAGCGAGCAACTTATCCATGCAGATTTTCTGTGAGTCGTAGCACATACATAGTAGGACCAATAACCTTGGTTAGCTAGCTATTCGTTTCTTGGATCGAGAGCACTCTTCAAAAGAATTTGTCAACGCGGAACATTGATCGGAAAACCCCCGGGTAAATCGGATCAGAAATACACCATATTAGGCACGTGTAGAAGAATTAATCGGGCTACCCACACCGTACAAGTAAACGATCGTTGTAACACTGTCTTCGGAGCAGCGTTGGGATAGTGAATGTCCCATCGATCCCCTTGTGACATTGGTTTGAAGTGCAAGCTGTTGTGGCCGCATAGTGTCCACTAGTGCGCTGACATGGCAGCGAACATGGCAGCGCTACTCTGGTCCAGTGTAGCAGCACTACTACTGGCGCTTCCTGAGACGTCAGAGGCACAGCCAGGTGAGAATTAGCTGTAAACGGGGTTTAAAGTGGCTGTTCCAGTATTAATGGGACGATGGTTTCCCTAACGCACTGTGCCCTTTGCAGATAACGCTGTTGCAACATTCTCGGCTGATGGTACCCGTGTTCCCGGTGGGTATGCTGTGCCAGTTGGTGGAGATATAACATTCACCTGTGAGCATAACGGCAGCTCTAGTAGATCGCTCTTTTGGGTAACGGTTATCATAGTCAATGGAACGGCCACAACGATTCGTACCACCGCTCTATTTCTGGGTGATGAACCAGGTTTCAGCATTTCAGCTACTAGGAATGTAGATAATCCAGTAAATATCACCATCCACAACCTACAGCTTGCTAACAATGGCTCTACTGTGACGTGTCAGCTTGAGAAAGAAGGATCACCATCAGCTATCATAGTAGAAGGTATTGCATCTGTGTGCATGTAAAAATCATATGCAAGAAACACAGTCATACTTGCAGTCTGTAGTGTTTGACATGGTGCATAACTCTGTGTTATTGATCAACATAGGTAAGGGAAAAGATCTCCATGTCAGTGTTTCCACATGATTGTACAGCTGTCTGCGTTCCTTCATAGGTCTCCCATCATGTGCAGTTGTAAACATAACATCACAAATGGACTCAGCAGTAACAGCTACTTTGACACCTTCAGGTATCCCTTGGTTCCTCCCAGTTCACTTCAATATTATAGTAACTTCCAGCAATTTCCAAATACGGACAATCAGTAGCGAAACAAACATTAACATCAACATTGCTCCAATTCAAACCACGATGGCATATAACATCTCTGTGACTCCATGCAACTCATTTGGATGCAATGAGGGTTGTCAACAATATAGCATGATACTACCAGCAGAAGGTATTACTTTAATTATTCCTTGTATGCATCAGATATTGCATGTATTAGTCTATTGTCAATCTCTCTGCAATGCATATCCTCAGATAAACCTTAATTCTGCAGACTCCAATACTACCAACAGTGGATCAGGAGTGAATTCATTTAATGCCATAATTGGTGTGGCAAGATGTGGCATTTTGTTGATTGTTGCAGCTTTGACCTCAGCTGTTCTAGCTGTGTGGGTAATCAAATGGTGAGTACATTCTCTTCATACATTGACTTTTGCATTACAGAAAATACACCTACAAGTTTACAACAGTTCCTTAATAAAATTCATCTTCCTTACAGGAGGAGAGATAAGACTCATGTGAACAGTGCTAGCATTGAGGTGAGATAGTGATGCTGTATTTGCATTGACACCTACAGTAGACTGAAGTGACCGATGTATGTATACATAATATTATGCATGCATGCATGTGTATATCTGTGTATGACACTTACATGAGTCAGACATTGCAATTGTATGACATTGTATGATTATGTACTTGTGTATGTATGCATGTATAATATAATGCATGCATGCTTAAATGTACCTACCTATACTTGCATGCATGCACTTGCGTAAAACATTGCACCATTGATTTCTGACATTCAAATTCTCAGCAGAGAACTACACTCATCCAAATTCCTGAAGAGTATCAGGAAGACACACCAGAGAGCGATCCTCCACCAATAATTGCAACCCGGACTATTGCCACACGATCCCGTACTGGGACTCACACCAGACCACCTTCCAGACTTACATACTGGAGAAAGGGAGATGCTGTGGCATATGAAGCTGAACAATAACTATGTAGTGTTAATTACTGACCGTTACTAGCTATAGCTGCGTTACTATCTTAGTCATGTTAAGTTTTGATTGTGACTCTACTTAGTATCATCTTAGACAGTGCTCGTTGTTGTACATCTTTTGAGTAATAAGTTGTTGTTGTTGGCGAAGTCTAACTGCGAAATTTCACCATAGCATTCGGAAACAGCAGTTGAAGTGGCACAGTGATCAGTTCTTTCATCGAATCCTATTGTAAGTCTTCAATATGAATCATGAGCATGATACTACCATGCATTCATACTAAGCTGAATGCCCGCCCTACGGGCAGGTTCCCAGCCTATTGCAAGCCAGCGAGTCGGCCCCTTGCCAGTTTTGAACTACCTGTACAGGTAGCAACTGAGGCTGGCTGCTATAACGACGGTAGAGCTTAATTCGAACGTTTGCCGATAACGAATAAGATCTCCCGTACCCGGTAGAACCGATAATTAAAATGGCGTCTCGGCCCGCGGAAAAAAGGAAGCGATCTCTTCGGCTGCAGGGCAGCTAGGTGAACGGTGCCCCTCTAAGCCCACGTACCCCACTCTCTTAATTGGCATGGCTCGTATCAAGTTCACCAATGACCGGTAGCGGTAAGGCCGGTGTAACAGGATTTCAGTTCCCCCCTACTTCAGTCCCCCCCGGAACTCCAATCCTAGTATACGGGTTCCGGCGGACCTGGTCTCCTAGGATTACGGCTCCCCCCCGAACGTGCCTCCTATATAGGAGATGGGTTCCGCCTTAGGATTCGAGTTCCCCCCTTGTTGGGTTTGACGCTTAGGACCATGGTTTCCCCCTTTAGGATACCAGTTCCCCCCATGTCAGGCGCTGCTAGGGTAGTCATTGTGTTCTTCCACAGTGACTGGCGACTTTGGGATTGAAGTGCTTTAGCTACTTCGTATGATGACTACCGTTTCTTATCTTTGGGGAATTGGCTTCCAGCCTTCTAATACAAGCGCTGCACATGCAAACAGGCTTCCCAGATATTTATGACATCGCAATTTTGCTCATTACAGGACAATACATGTAAGTAATTGATGGTAATACGCGAGGTATGCATGCTATTAAAGTTTGCTGTTAAAATGTTGCTATTAGCTAGCTAGCTAACATCTGTAAAGTACCAGTTACATTAAGGGAAATTTAATTTATGTACAAACTAGAGCCTATGGGATAGCTACGTGATTTGATGACGTGATGATGAGTTTTTGCATATTCTACATTGACATTCACACGGTACACTTGCTAAGGGAGGATGAAGGTGTAGCAGTGGTGGGGTAGACTAAATTGCTCGGAGTGGATGACGGTTTAGCAGTGATGGTGGCAGATGTCAGTAGCGTGGTTGATTTGTCTTTATGTTCATAGTACATCTTTAGTCTGCAGGAGTTTACTGCCGTCTTTAGTGGTTTCCCACTTTTGTTTTCCACCTTGTATAGTCCAGGCTTTGTCACTCTCATTATTTTGTATGGTCCAAACAATCATTTGCCTAGTTTGACACCCATTCTATGACTTATACAAAATACAGCCAACATTACCATACACTTATAATGTTACGTACCCAAATATTATAACAATTATACCACCAGTACAAGTTACACAGGGTCACCCATGGCATGGGCACAATTGCATACTGCCCTTCAAGATGGCCAGATAAATGGGGATAATATAATTATATCACCAAGTCAGCACCAATTATCAGGAATCAACACCCATGCAGTAGCCCAGCCCTTAGCACAGTTGCCTGACAATCCCTAGGGTGCAGGGTCCAAATCCTACTTCACCCATTCCCCCTTCTTTTGTGCTTGACTTGCGGCAAGCAAATGTAACTTGTACCCATTTGCTTGCCGCATGATGCTCTCAAATGGTGCCCAAATACTCTACTGGAACTTATGGTGGGTATCATCAGCAGCATGCACTGGTGGTGGTGGCCTTCCAGCAATGTTCCCAACTACTCTACATGCACTGGTGGTGGTCACCCTGTGTAACTTGTACTGGTGACGTTTTTTCTAGTATGTTCTGCCGCATATACTGGCTACAGCGATTGTAACCTGGACTGTATGGTTGTGTGTGGTGGTGGCAGTGGTCCTGGTGGTGGGGGTGGTTGCACTGGTGGGTGTTGTCCTTGTAGCAGTGGCACAAATAGCTACTAGTGAGGCATTTTGTAACTTGTACTGTGTGGTGGTATTTATAAATTATATAAATGGTGAAGCATTGTAGGTTATGTTAGGAATCTGTTGGTCTAGCAGAAGGGCAGTTGCTATGGCAATGGGTGGTTGCTATGGCAGTAGTCAATGATCTCACTTTATGATGTTATTGACTACACTAATTGCCGAGCCGGAAGGCGAGGCAAGTAATCGTGATGCGTTGTCGTCCCCCGTTTGTATATATGTATATATATCCGTCCCAGTCAACCCGAGACACCTAGATTGCGCAATAGTCCGGTGTTCTTCGCAGGCACTCACGACAACAAAACGCTCTACTTGGCCACCATCGACTACGAATCGGCTCAACACTCCACTTCATCGCTGCACGCTGCGTTCAAATTGTTGTTAACGTCGCCCGTTGCTTCAGCGAGGGCTACACGCCTGTTGGCCATTCCGCCATATTGGCTGACGTCATTTGTCCCGCGTGGCCGGGAACAATTTCACTGATCCCTCGGGTGAAGCGATAACGCGCACTGTGTTAGCACAGCGCGGACGGGCTTCCCTGCGCAGGTCCAAATATGTAGGTGTTGATGGGTCTGTTGCCATCCAGTGCTTCGTCTGGCTTGCTATATCCCTTCTTTCTGACAGCCAGTGAAGGCAGTTTGCAGTTCTATTATTGCCCAAAATGTACTTGCCCTGGTTGAGTTACGCTCATGCACTGTACCTTACTGAATTGTAGCTAGCTATATACATTCAAGCGAAGCTGGTTGCATTTTAATGTATGCCCTAGTATTTACTGTATATACTTTGCATTGTTTGCTGAGACATTGTGTACCACTGTGTAAGCCATGAATACCCTCACTGTACCTCCTGACCAAGGTAACCTTTCAGCAGGCGACAATCCCAACTTGGGAATGCTGTTACAAGAAGGCTGCAGCAGTGTGACTGGAGAGATACAGTTTACTCTACCTACAACATAGTTGGGATGTGCCTCTCCTCATATGGACTCACCTCTCTCCTAATGGATGTTTGGCCCAAAAATTGCATTAGTAAGTAAGAGCCAATCCAAACTTCCTCCACAGCCTACACAATCTCATGACCTGCAGCTGGTGTGGGAGACCAACAGGTCTCATGAGCCAATCAGAGTGCTAGCCAGCCATTAAACATACCTGTCCATTCCCGTTCTCTGCAGATAGCTATGTCAGTTACTCTCAAAAGAAATGAAAGCTGTTGTCCATGGTAACTATGCTACATAGATCAACGTTGATTTTATGCTTAATAGATAAATCAGCTATATGTAGTGTGTTGAGGTCATGTTGGGATGGGAACACTTTGTACGTGTGCATGAGTTGTGATTATGTGCATAATTGGTATATGGCAATAGCTTTATGTAGGTCGACCAACAACCCCATTCAGTTATGCCATACTGTACATGCCACAGTGTGCACATGAGCAGACTGGGCCTCATCTGTAGCTGAAACGGTTGCCTGGTGGCTAGCAATGTACATACTTCTAGATGTGGCCACTACTACCTGAACACAGACACTGTCCCTATTCACTTTGAATTGTGAAACTATAGCTGACAGTCTTCGATTTCCATTTGATTATTCATTTGCCTGCATTGTCTATACTTTACTTTACTGATGTTGCTATGGTGACACCTCAGAAGAATCCTAATTTCAAATGCATTTCTGTCAAGCTCTAGTGACATCAGTGTCTGGTGATCCTCAGAGAGAGGAGGCAATCATTCCATATACATAGCATAGGAACAGTGTGTGTGTGTGTGTGTGTGTGTGTGTGTGTGTGTGTGTGTGTGTGTGTGTGTGTGTGTGTGTGTGTGTGTGTGTGTGTGTGTGTGTGTGTGTGTGTGTGTGTGTGTGTGTGTGTGTGTGTGCGTATTATGTATATAATATAGTCAAGCAAGAGATATCCACAGTTACAGTTCACCAGTCCTGCTTAAGCTTTGCAGGGATCAGCTCATCATACCCCAATTCACTTACTTGCTCTATCAGCATTTCATCCGTTATACTGTGCACACACAACAGCTAAGTCACACAATTACTGGGTGCAAAGTGGTACCAGGAAGTATAATTCTGTCTTTAATTTTTGGGTGGTAACTCTCATTGCCAGTCACTTCATAAGCAACTTAGTCAATGGTAACGCACGTGCATACAACACTATTTCTTAAGCTCCAACCAGCCAGCAAAGATCAATGAAATGTATATTGAACATGACATTGTGTGTGTGCATGGGGGATGGGGGCAGTATTCAGTAAGGGGGTCCCGGAACAATTGATTCGAATACGCAGTGTTATGCGGGTTCTCATTAAATTGTAAATTGGCCCGCGCGGCCGCTGGGGACTCTTGCAGGGCTCATGCTATAATAGGAGCGTATAGTAGAATTAATCGGATTACCGACACGGTACAAGTAAACGATCGTGGTATATCACTGTCTTCGGAGCAGCGTTGGGATAGTGAAAGTCCTATCTCCTTGTGACATTGGTTTGAAGTACAAGTTGTTGTGGCCGCGTGGTGTCCACTAGTGCGCTGACATGGCAGCGAACATAGCAGCGCTACTCTGGTCCAGTGTAGCAGCACTACTCTGGTCCAGTGTAGCAGCACTACTACTGGCGCTTCCTGAGACGTCAGAGGCACAGGCAGGTGAGAATTAGCTGTAAACGGGGTTTTGAAGTCACTGTTCCCAATATTAATGGGAAGATGGTTTCCCTAACGCACTGTTCCCTTTCGAATTTTTGTAGTGGTAGCAAGTTTGTCGGCTGATGGTGTGCGTGTTCCGGGTGGGTATGCTGTGCCAGTTGGTGGAGATATAACATTCACCTGTGAGCATAACGGCAGCTCTCGTAGATCGCTCTTTTGGACAGTTAACATCGTTAATAGAACGGCCACAACGATTTCGTACCACCGCTCTATTTCTGGGTGATGAACCAGGTTTGAGCACTTCAGCTGCTGGTAACACAGATAATCCGGTAAATATCACCATCCACAACCTACAGCTTGCTAACAAATGGCTCTACTGTGACGTGTCAGCTTGAGAAAGAAGGATCACCATCAGCTATCATAGTAGAAGGTATTGCATCTGTGCATATAAAAATTATATTATGCAAGAAACACAGTCATACTTGCAGTCTGTAGTGTTTGTGTACATGATGCATAACTCTGTGTTATTGATCAACATAGGTAAGGGAAAAGATCTCCATGTCAGTGTTTCCACATGACTGTACAGCTGTCTGCCTCCCTTCATAGGTCTCCCATCATGTGCAGATGTAAACATAACATCACAAATGGACTCAGCAGTAACTGTTACAGCTAATTTGAGTGCTTCAGAGCCCCCTTGGTTACTCCCAGTTCACTTCAATATTACAGTAACTTCCAGCAATTTCCAAACATGGACAATAAGTAGCAAAACAAACAATAATATCAACATCGCTCCAATTAAACCCATGATGGCGTATAACATCTCTGTGATTCCGTGCAATTCATTTGGATGCAATGAGGATTGTCAACAATATAGCATGATGACACTACCAGCTGAAGGTATTACTTTAATTATTCATTGTAATGAGGTTTGCGCGTAACATATGCATCAGAAGGTATTATTTAGTTATTCATTGTATGTGTCAGATATTGCCACACTCTGCATGTCTTAGTCTATTGTCAATCTCTCTACGATACATGTCCTCAGGCAACCCTTCTGCAGACTCCAATCCTACCGACAGTGGATCAGGAGTGAATCCTGAATCATTAAATACCATAATTGGTGTGGCAAGCTGTGGCATTTTATTGATTGCTGTAGCTTTGGCCTCAGCTGTTCTAGGTGTGTGGGTAATCAAATGGTGAGTACATTCTCTTCATACATTGACTTTTGCATTACAGAAATTACACCTACAAGTTGTACAACAGTAACAGTTGCTTAATCCATCTTTCTTATAGGAGGAGAGATAAGACTCATGTGAACAGTGCTAGCATTGAGGTGAGATAGTGCTGCTGCATGTACATTGCCACCTATGTACTGTAGAATAGTAATGTATGTATACATAATAATGCACATATGTGTGTAACATATATATTGTCTATGGATGACATTTGTATGGGTCAGACATTGTATGACATTGTATGTATGATTATGTGCTTATGCATAATTATGTGTATGTATGCATGTATAATATAATGCATGTATGTATGTATGTACCTAACTATGCTTGCATGCATGGACTTGTGTATAACACTGCACCATTGATTATATCTACCATTCAAATTCTCAACAGAGAGCTACACCTGAAGGGAAATCAACACCAATAGTCAATTCAGTGAGTGAGTATGCTGCTGTTTGTGATTGTGTGAGCTCATTGCAAGCACCACTGCCGGACAGCAAGTCACAGATTCCAGAAAATAGGGCCATTGACACTGTTGGCTATGGAGAGGTTCTCCACAGTGCCCCTAAGCTTCAGCGTGTCAGGAGCAGCAACTACTCCAGCAAGTCCATTAATGGCAGACATCAGAATCAAGCAACCAGTGTGCCCACATATGCCAGTGTACTTGATGTCATGCAACACAATCAATCATCAGAAAAGACTGCATTCAACACTGCCACAACTGAAGACTCCCCACCTCCCCCCATCTCACACCGTGACTTGGATGTGTTGCAAGATTTAGGCTATTCAGTTTTGCCATGCAACCACAAATCAGACAAAGCTCCTCAACCTCAAAGCCCCTGTAGGAGCAGCACTGGCAGTGTGCCTACGGAAACAGCAGTTGAAGTGGCACAGTGATCAGTTCTTTCATCGAATCCTATTGTAAGTCTTATTCAATATGAATCATGAGCATGATGCTGCTATGCATTCATACTATTAAGTAGTCTTGAGTCATTCAAAATTCCGTTAAGTTTTGGTGACAACCCCTCCTGCATGGCTTACAGCTTCCTGTTTTAAAAAGTGTACATATGGCTTGGTCTGAGTAGGGCATAGAGATAGAAGACATTCATTCATCCTCTGTATTGTTACCAACTCTACAGGCTATTCACGCATCCAGAGTGCTTCATATGTACCAGGACAGTCGTACAGTTGTGTATTACAAGTTACCTAGAGGTTTGTACAATGCACTAACTATCGACTACATTATATTGTTGTAATGCCAGTGTGTGAAATGGTTGTCTTTTTGAGTGACAATACATACAATTTAAGTATAGCTACATTTGTGAGTACCACATAGTCTCTTACTACTCAGCTATCAATTCATTGCAGTACTCTCATTAGTGTGTGTATGACTGTGAATCACTTAAACCATAAAATTGCCATTAATGGTGTGTCTACACAGCATTGTTGTACATGGGCCTGATGTTTACAGTAATAGAGTCATAATACAGTATAAACCATTATAATATGTATACTTATGCACAGTCAGTTAGAGCTACATAGGGAAAACACTGGCACATTATTGATTCATAACCTGTGCACTGTGGTGATGGCAGACAAGACCGACTGCTGGCCTACAGAAGAGCACACTATAGAAGACATTTGGCGTTAGCTTATATTATGATTCGAGCTCTACACAAATGTAAAGACAAACATATAATGTATGTGTGATTTATATGTAAATAATCTGCTTGTGTACATTCATTCTAAGTGCCTGCTTAGATTGACTATGAGGTGTGTGTAGCTACTGCAGTATGTAGAAACTGATGAGATTGAGTTGTATCACTATAGAGTAGCACAATACAGTCTAAACTCTGCAGTTTCAGTTATATTGTAATATTGCTGTCCCAGCAGTGTTAGCCTGACAGGGTGGCACCACAAAAGATAATAAAAAATGGTATATACTCAGACTGTAGTTCAAGTAAACGTGCTCTCTCCATTAATTGGTGGCGCGCTCCCAACATAGGGCTCTGCAGTGTAGGGAGGCGCGTGAGTCTTCTCGGCGACATCCATAGCTTTACCGTACCACTGTTGTGATTCAGTTCACGTGTATGTTGGTTATTGACTGGCGATCGGCGAATGCGCAGCCATGTCAGTGCTGGACTTCCTGCTTCCGGTTCACGTCCGCTTTTGAACACACTGTGGCTTGGTATAATAGTGCACTGAAGAGTTGTTACATAGAGTACACAGGTAGGCCTTATCTCCTATGTCCTCTTGGTGTTAGTCAAACCATAGATCAATGTCAATCAATTCAATGTGAGTACGTCGACAAAAATGGCAACACCATAAGACAAACTATACACGGCACTACACTATAGGTAAAGAAGACATAGCTATAGCTAGAACAAAAACCTCTGGGTACTCTGTAAAGGATAGTAGTTTATTCATGTTGAATCACTTGTACATTGATTCTAGCCAGACTGAACTGAATTTTTAGGGGCTGCCGCAGGCAGCCCCTATATTGTTTTCAAATTGACGTTTTCATATGGCTTCATGTTACGGATATATATATATATATATATAATACGCCAACCTACGGTTGTGCGTCAATGCTTACATTTATATTGAATGTATTGGGCGAAGTATTGGGTATAGGGAATTTATATTGTCGGCCATTTTATTGGGCCGGAAGTAGACCGTGTGCGAGGCCAAGGGACTTTGAAAACCGGCTTCGAAACGACGTCTTAGCGAACTTTGTACGTTCTCTTCCGCCTCTGATCCTGGAACAGACTCCTACAGCACTTCTGGTCGACGGACAAAGAGACAGCTTTTAGACAGCGCCCAACAGGTAATCGACTTCGCCCGCGCCTTCTTCGATAATGGCCGCGCCCGCCTCGGAGGACTTCACTCCGCCGCCTGGAACACATGACAGGAGTAACGTAGAAACTGGTGAGCGCCGTGATATGTTGACGCTAACATTCTTTAACCATTTCTAGCGTTGAAAAGCTTAGCTCGCACGGTTGCCCTTCTAAATGCTCTTCAGAACCTGGCCCACGCGTACTGCGTTGTAGCAAACGTACGTAGCTTTTGCCACCACAGACCACTAGCTACTCTGGCGACTGTGGGTTCCTTGGTACATTATATTTCTGTGAATATTCACGGTAAATGCATGTGCTGTAAGCAGTCATGTGTCTGTCTTTGCTGGAGATTTCTCTGTGCATGTGTAGTGTGTGTGTGTGTGGCGTGTGATGTGTGTGTGGCCGGTGTGTGTGTGTGTATGTGTGTGTGGCCAGTGTGTGTGTGTGTGTGTGCGTGTGTGTGTGTGTGTGTGCATGTGTGTGTGGTGTGTGATGTGTGTGTGGCCGGTGTGTGTGTGTGTGTGTGTGTGTGTCTGTGTGTTTGCACATGTGTATGTGCGTGCGTGTGTGTGTGTGTGTGTGTGTGTGTGTGTGTTTGCACATGTGTATGTGCGTGCGTGTGTGTGTGTGTGTGTGTGTGTGTTTGCACATGTGTATGTGTGTGTGTGGTCATGTAGCTATGTTGGGTGACTAGTGGTGTATGTGTACTGTCACTGAGGTGTATGACACAATGTCATGTGTTACCAATCATGAGTGACAGAGCAGCGGCCGAAGGGAGCAAGTATTTCGAGTTGGGGCGGCAGCCCCACGAGTTTTTTTTAACTCGAAATACTTGTTTCAATATTCGATGCATATGCAAGCATTGTATAGCTTCATGCTGGGAATGGGGAAAACAGTGATGTAACCATGTAACTGAGAGGTGAGAGTCTACTATTTGGCCCCAAAATTTAGAGAGAGAGAGAGAATCAGGTGAAGATTGAGTGATGGGTGAGATAGTAGTAAACAGATATGTGTAGGGAGGGATGAGCTGGGCTGTCAATGGCAGTTCAACAGACCTGATAGACTGATGGAATGGGGCAGCGCTCACTGTTGAGGGGGGCTCGTTGCTTGTGGATGTACTATGACATACCAGGATTCTAAGTACTAGCTGTAACATCTCTGCTATATGGAAGGCCTGGCAAGACTTAAGCACAGTCCCCTCTGGCCAGTCTAAGATTTGACCAGTGTTTATGCACCCAGGATACATATGTTGCGTCACCAGTGAACAATGCACATGCACCAATGCTCCTCCCATTAGAAGGATAGTTTGGCACATATATAATGCCGTTTTACATACCAACCGTCTGCTCAAAGCTTTTGAATTCCCTGAAGGAGATGACTGAATAGGCAGCATAATGTTGGAATGGATTCAATTTAACCAGCTGCAGGCTAAAGTGTACAAGTAATTTGACATGGAAAGCAGTTACTATGTATCTTGCAGTAGCCACACTTCTTCAGTGCTACCCTCTCTTCATGATTGCACCATTCCTGCACACTGTTTCAAGAACTGGCACCATATGCATGCAGGAACCGGGACCATGCATGCAGGCGCAAGCATCAGCACACGTTGGAGCAATGTGCAGCAACAACATAACTTGTACATGGGCAGTGGCATGGTTATAACCTGGTTCTAATGTTTTTAGTTAATTTTCATCAGAAGCAGTGGGGAAATGAGTGAGAATGATGTCTACCACGTAAGAACCTATACTCCATATTCCGTAGTGTACTGACAGATGCAACAGCTTGGGTGGGATAGGTTGGGCGAGTCTGACATGTCTCCAAACAGTCAGCCTCCCTGGCCACAATAGCACTAACAAAATGTAAACCATATTGCAGCCTACCTTTATAAGGCAGGTACAGTACCTCTCGAATAAAGGCTGGCCGATTGTGTGTGTATGTTACACATGTATAGTGTGTAGGAATATACAACGTGTGTGCTCACCTTCGATCCATATCGGCTAAGAGTGATGAGGTGAAATACAACAGGCATGAATGCACTACCAGCACTAATGGACAATTACTAGGAAAGGCACTATTCTTAGAAAGACTAGTCTACCGTAGCCCAGACTCAAATTCAGTCTTTGCATGTTGAAACATAAATATGGAAGCTGGAATTTGTTGGCTAGTGAAACTGCAGATAGAATATGCCTTGAAATAGTCACTGCACCACAATGCAGCACTGTGAACTACAGTCCATGCAGTGTACTAGCTACTGGGACAAGAGGTATTCATTCATAAGTCATGTAATAATGCAC
Source organism: Ianthella basta (assembly GCA_964019415.1). NCBI lineage: Eukaryota > Metazoa > Porifera > Demospongiae > Verongiida > Ianthellidae > Ianthella > Ianthella basta. The sequence goes on from OZ025876.1 coordinate 5,198,079, forward strand.
TGTGAGTTACAAAAACAGTCTTTCAGGTCAATCCTTCCTATTTCACTACAGTGTGCACGCTTTATTGTGCGTCTGTATGCCTGTGTGTGTATATTTATAATGGATTGTGTATTTGTGTGTGTTTGTGCATGTGTATGTGTATGTACGTGTATGTGTATGTGTATGTGTGTATATATGTGTGTGTGTTCCACGCACACTCATCTACTAATAATGAAATAAGCAACAATCATGTGAATTCTGTATAGCTACTGTACCTCTGAAAAGAAGTAGAGGCCTGGGCCTCTATTCTGACAAATACAGTAAAATTAATTCAAACAGATTCTAGGCATGGAAGACCTGCAGTGAGTTGGGGGAGCAGGTCTCCCAAATGCTTTGCTGAACACTTGTTTTCATAATAAGAAGCATTCATGATGGCTACTCTGTGAGACTGGCCGGAAAGGCTACTGCCACACTGTGCACCCAAATGCTGATTGAGTAACTGCTGGGAAACCTATTCCACACAGCTGGGTGAACACTGTTGAAGAATTGCACGTAATGTTAATAAAGGATGCATGTGTTATAATTCAGCGAACAGGAAACTGAACAGAATTCAAAGCAGCTGGCACTGGAAAGAGGATGGAAGAAGAGCTGAGAAACATCTCAAATTCAAGTACTACCACTTGTCAAGCCTTGCCAGATCCTGGTTTCACTGCCTTTGTCATTGTCTTGGCAGTAACTCTTGTTCTTGTAATCCTCCTCAATGGATTGATAGCTATCATGTTACTATGGGCAACATCAGTGGCCATACAAGTTCGCATCCTAGTAGTAAATCTTTTGGTGGCAATTCTGATTGTAGCTGTTGTATGGCTATGTGTAGTTCTCTATTCATTGGCACTTGCTCTAGGATATGCGAGTGAGCCTTCACTACCATTCTGTCGCTTTGCTATCTTTGTCTTTGCTTTTACGGTACAAGGTAGGATTCTTGGATTGACTTTACTTTCAGCAATGGTGCTTCAGCCAGTTGCATGTGGTACGGCAGAGAATGGGGCCAAGTGGTCGATGTACAGCTTGGCACCATGCTGGGTAATTGCATTCATCTTAACCTTTCATATCCTTATGCCAGAGACATTCTCCTCCTCCTCCTTATCTTTCTCAACTTTTCTCTTCACCAAACCCTCACTACAACACTCGTTCCTATTCTTAGCTACTTGCCAACTCAATCTGCCTTCTTCAAGAACTTGCTTCGGGCAAAAGGCTTTCAGTTTTGATGGTGCTTCTTGTGGCGGTCTTTTCTGAAGAACATCAGAACATGTGCAGACTTCAGAGCTTTTTCAAAACTCTGTGAGGCATACTTATTGTGAACAGTGTCCTTACTATCTCTCAAGAACATTATTTCAATTTACTCCAACTTTTTAGGTATTTATCAGTTGCATGAAATTGACCCATTAACATAGCTTAGCCAAAATATTTAGTTTATATTTCCACTATTTAATAAAATTTTGCTTGTTTGTACTAGTGTTTGTTTGTGTTCATGTATTTTGCCTTTCTTTTCTGGGTGTCATTTACAGTAGCCATTGGCTAACGGTTCCCCAGGTAAAATAAGAATACCTGATACCTGATACCTGATATGCAGTTCAGTATGTTGAGTGCATAGCCTGCTACCCCAGTAGGGTAGATGGTGTCGCATATCAAGTTATTGGGTTGACAAAAACCTTCCTTTGGTTAATGATTGGATCAGCTATTCCTCTGTTGATGTACATCTGTATTCCACTGGGCACGCTGTGCTACATCAAACAACACTCCATTTCAAAAGGAGATAAATACAGCTTTTTTGCAAAGTTTGCAGCCTTCCTCATTCCTGGCAGCTTTTTAACAGTCTTGGCTCAGGTTACAGCCATAATTCTTGCAATAGTATCAACAGACATTGTTGGGGTGTATGTCTCATGCACCATTGCTTACATATTATACTTTCCTACGCCAATACTGGTTATTGTGTTTCTGAAACCAGTTCAGAAACAGCTACGTTACCTATTCTGCAGCAAGTGCCCGAAATGCAATGAAGCCATTCCAATGCAACAAGCAGAACCACCTAAGCTGCAATTTGAAATGCAACAGTCATTGTAATCCGCATTCACATGCAAACACAATGGACGATTGTATGCTCTTCTGTGTAGTGTATCAAGCAACGTTTTAGTGCTTTTCTTATTCACTGAAACATGTACTACTCAAGTGTTCCTGAAAACAGTGATATTGGTAATGTGTTTCATTTATATAATATGCACATGGCCATTGGTTGGTAGGTACTCATGATCATGTGCAGTGATTGACACACACACTGGTGCATTCCATTTAAACTGACTAGTTGAAAGTTGAAAGCAGCCCAGTCCTGGAGTTGCAATATATGATGTTTACAGCATGAACCACCTTCATTACTAGAGTGCACCATGCCAATAGGCACTAGGACACATCATGGTCCAATGTAGCACTGCACACATCATGCGCCATGGGAAATGCAGTGATACAGATTAGTACCACGTAACAAAAAACTGGGGTCAATGTTTATATAGGGCGTGACAGATTGCTTGATAGCATGTATAATATTAATAGAACCTAGCTGAACACATGGAGCTAATAATAGACAGTATATATACGATAGTTCTTACAGGCCAGAGACAATACAAGGGCTTCTCTCTTGATCCCTCCATGGCTTCCAGACGAGGGCTGCCTGAGATGGTCCCATGCAGAGCACTGCAAAAGCCAATAGCATACATCCTCCACCTCTCCACTGTCACATTGCTTGCATACCCTCTCCTCTCTTTTCATATATGTTATCACCAATCCATAAATGTTGACAGATGTCATCAATATTCGTAGAGTTGATTAGTGGAGTTGAGCTTGGCAGTTGCCTATGCATTCAGGAATTAATGTTTAATTGTTGATGATACAGTGTATGGTGATTGCCAGACAGAAGAAAGCCCAAGCCAGGACAAGGTAAGAGATAATTTCATGAAGCAGGAAGAGGATTGGTTTAAAAGCCTGCCTGGGAGAAGATTAACACTATACATCGACATGCTGATTTAGGAACCTTCCAAGTGTATAGAGGTTGAGGCAATTAATATTATAACTAAAACATGCTTTAGACCTGAACGACACCCCAATATATATATGTTACGCGCATACCTCCAACCTGTGCAAACCTCCAACTATTGCCCACGTGACTGGAATGGGGTTACGTCATTTACGCATACATATATTTATACATTTGGTGAACTCATCCTCTGTCATGGACCAAAACGTCTCCTATTTTGAATGTGCCCTCCATGCACTTGTGACTCTTGTCCCACTTAGTCTCTCTTCCTGCACCATTCCATGCAGATATACGTAGGTCATGTTGATATTTCTAAAAGACACTAGCCAAAGGGGATCAGGTATCAGACGTTTCGGCAGCACTACGGCTGCCTTCATCAGTGATTATAATGACACTTACAAGCAGGTGTATAAATAGGGGGGTGGTCACGTGAGGCATTGGTGTTTACAGGAAAAGCATACATCATGTAATGTCTCTAGTGTTTACAGAATTAAGCATACATCATGCAATGTCTTTAACCAGAACAAGGGTTAAAATAATAAGTGAAAATGAAATAATACTAATAACGGATGGACGGTTACATAAATCAATCTAGAAGGGTTGCATAGAGCCCTGGCATGGGGCCCCTCTCTCTGTTGAGAGGGGCTTGCTGGTGTTGAATGTGCCAAGACTCTAGCAAGCACCGGGTCTGGGTGTGCGGATGGTAGTCAATCACCGATGCCTTCGACAGGTCAACCTGGTGGCCAGCTGTAAACACATGCTCAGCAACAGCCGAAGCAGTAACATCTCCATTCTTCAGGGCCCGACGATGCTCCTGCAGGCGCAGGTCCAGTGACCTCCCAGCCTGTCCAATGTAGGTGCGGGGGCACTCAGCACACGGGATGCTGTAGACCACCCCCTTCCTTTTGGACACCGGGACAGGGTCCTTGGGGTGGACCAACATCTGCCTCAGAGTAGTGAAAGGGCGGAACATCACCCGAATGGAGAGGGGGCTGAGGATACGTCTAATTGACTCTGACAGACCCTTGATGTATGGGAGAGTCAGAGTGGTGCACGTCTCGTCACATTGTGAGGTTTCATCGCCCCTGGGACATGTCTGCTTCTTGATGAACCCCTTGGGGTACCCGTTCTTCTGGAGGGCCTCCATCACATGCTTCTCCTCTTGTACTCGGCTCACTGCTGATGACGACAGACTTTCGGCCCTAGACATCAGAGTTCTCACCACAGACCGCTTGTGTGCCACTGGGTGGATCCCAACATCCAGTTTACTGTGGAGAAGGAGAAGGATGGACAACTTGCCTTCCTTGACATCCTCTTGAGTCGGGACAGTGAAGGTTCCATCAGCACCTCAGTCTATACGGAAGCCCACACATACTGACCAGTATTTGAACTTTCAATCTCACCACCCAGTGGCACACAAGCGGTCTGTGGTGAGAACTCTGATGTCTAGGGCCGAAAGTCTGTCGTCATCAGCAGTGAGCCGAGTACAAGAGGAGAAGCATGTGATGGAGGCCCTCCAGAAGAACGGGTACCCCAAGGGGTTCATCAAGAAGCAGACATGTCCCAGGGGCGATGAAACCTCACAATGTGACGAGACGTGCACCACTCTGACTCTCCCATACATCAAGGGTCTGTCAGAGTCAATTAGACGTATCCTCAGCCCCCTCTCCATTCGGGTGATGTTCCGCCCTTTCACTACTCTGAGGCAGATGTTGGTCCACCCCAAGGACCCTGTCCCGGTGTCCAAAAGGAAGGGGGTGGTCTACAGCATCCCGTGTGCTGAGTGCCCCCGCACCTACATTGGACAGGCTGGGAGGTCACTGGACCTGCGCCTGCAGGAGCATCGTCGGGCCCTGAAGAATGGAGATGTTACTGCTTCGGCTGTTGCTGAGCATGTGTTTACAGCTGGCCACCAGGTTGACCTGTCGAAGGCATCGGTGATTGACTACCATCCGCACACCCAGACCCGGTGCTTGCTAGAGTCTTGGCACATTCAACACCAGCAAGCCCCTCTCAACAGAGAGAGGGGCCCCATGCCAGGGCTCTATGCAACCCTTCTAGATTGATTTATGTAACCGTCCATCCGTTATTAGTATTATTTCATTTTCACTTATTATTTTAACCCTTGTTCTGGTTAAAGACATTGCATGATGTATGCTTAATTCTGTAAACACTAGAGACATTACATGATGTATGCTTTTCCTGTAAACACCAATGCCTCACGTGACCACCCCCCTATTTATACACCTGCTTGTAAGTGTCATTATAATCACTGATGAAGGCAGCCGTAGTGCTGCCGAAACGTCTGATACCTGATCCCCTTTGGCTAGTGTCTTTTAGAAATATCAACATGAATCTGCCTAGCCACTCAGGCCTTTACAGCATCGTTCGAGAGGAATATGGCGTACAAGCGCTCCAATCCGTGAGGTATTACGTGAATACAGCAAGTAAGATTAGCCGCACCCGTCAACACATCGCCTTCAGCCAGAGATGCCGCCGCTATCAGTTGCTTCCGCGCAGTCTCACCGTCAAGCCGCTAGTCCCCACACCCGAGGGCCGTCGCGTTGCGGCGAGGGCCGGCTGGCAGTTCATGTCGGCACGCGTAAGTCATTGCTACGGAGAGCTACGCAGGCTGGAAACGGACCTTTTCTTCCAGAAACGACAGTTGGAGCACGTTTTCAGTTCACGGCATGCTGTGACCATCGAGGAACACAAGAATGAGGTGCAGTACAAGGTGTCAAATTCGTCCAAGGAGCGGCAAAAGAAGAAGTTTGACGCCCTGTTAGCAAGACAAGCCTCCTCCCAGAAGAATGACAGTCGCCATGTGGTCAACTTGTCTTCCGAGCGTCTTACTGATCCACAAGTGTCTGCTTTGTCCAGAGGTCTGAACTTTGCTCCCACCCCTAAAGTTGTCCCCAAAGCCCACATAGTGGCAGGTGTGGAGACAGCCATCACACAGTCAAAAGCAAGTGAGAACCTGGCCACCAAGGCCCGAATTGGTTTGATTGGTGCTCTCAGCCGTGCAGTGTTGCCTCCTAGGAACACCCTACCCGATGAGATGAAGGCAGTGAGAGAGCTTGCTAGGGATGCAGACATCATTATACTCCCTGCGGACAAGGGCAAGTCGACTGTGGTAATGGACCGTAGTGACTACAGGACCAAAGTGCAAGCCTTGCTAAGTGACCGGGACACCTATCAACCAATGGCCAAGGACCCAACCGGTGCCCTAGAGAGGAAGATGAACAGCACCTTGTGGAGCCTCAGACAGAAGAACCTACTGTCAGATGGAGTTTACCGTCGCCTCCGCAGCTCAGCAGGTGGAGTTCCCCGCTTGTATGGCTTACCAAAAATCCACAAGCCAGGCATCCCCCTCCGGCCAATTGTGTCCTTTGTGTCGTCTCCGACTTATGAACTCTCCAAGTTCCTGGCATCTTTGCTGTCGCCCTGTGTCGGGTTAACAAACCACCATGTGGAGAACTCGGGACAATTCACCCAGTTCATCACTACTCAAACTTTGACAGACACAGACGTCCTGGTGTCCTTTGACGTGGTCTCGTTGTTCACCCGTGTGCCCATTGCCCGTGCACTTCAGGTGTCTCGTGACAGATTGGAGAGGGACCCCTTGCTACCTGAGAGGACTTGCCTCAGCGTGGATGACATCTGCAACCTCCTTGGTCTCTGCCTGGATGCAACTTACCTGTCATTTGAGGGCACAGTCTATCGACAGGTCCATGGAACGGCAATGGGGTCACCTGTGTCAGTTGTTGTGGCCAATCTTGTCATGGAGGACATTGAGCAGGAAGCTCTGTCCACATTCCACTCTCCCCCACTTTTCTGGAGGAGGTATGTGGACGACACGTGTACTGCGCTCCCCCTGGACCTGGTTGACTCCCTCCACCAGCACCTGAACAGTGTGGATCCCAGCATCCAGTTTACTGTGGAGAAGGAGAAGGATGGACAACTTGCCTTCCTTGACATCCTCTTGAGTCGGGACAGTGAAGGTTCCATCAGCACCTCAGTCTATCGGAAGCCCACACATACTGACCAGTATTTGAACTTTCAATCTCTCTGTTACATGATGTATGCTTTTCCTGTAAACACCAATGCCTCACGTGACCACCCCCCTATTTATACACCTGCTTGTAAGTGTCATTATAATCACTGATGAAGGCAGCCGTAGTGCTGCCGAAACGTCTGATACCTGATCCCCTTTGGCTAGTGTCTTTTAGAAATATCAACATGAATCTGCCTAGCCACTCAGGCCTTTACAGCATACGTAGGTCAGGAAAATTGATGCTTTGTATGCAAAGAGCTCAATATTAGTACCATGGTGACCATTCTTGATATATAATTATACAGACTCATTGCCACTGATTGCAGGACATTTCAGCCATGTTTTGTACATTGATGAAGGCCGATGTGGTCAAAAACATCCTGCAATCAGTTGTTGAGTGATTCTCTGCTACATCTATGCTCACGATCTGCTCGTCTATACCACCATTCCTTAATTCACTTGCTTAAGCTTTGCTGGAATCAGCTCATCACACCCCAATTCACTTGATCTAACAGTACATGCTGGTAAACAATCTGATTTCCTCTGTTATACTGTGCACACAAAACAGCTAAGTTACACAATTACTGGGTGCCTAGTGGTAGCTACCCGGATGTACAGCTATAGAGGTATAAGTCTGCATGTCTTAGTTTGGGTGGTAACTATCATTGCCAGTCTCTTAAATTCATAGGCAATTAGTCGATTATAATACACATGCATGCACACTCCGCTAAGGCTATATTCTGGACTGTTATACCTCATCACCGCGCCGTTCGCTATTCGCAGGAATCATGTCTACAAAGAGGTTTGGAGCCACTGTATAGGTCGCCGAAGAAAAGTATTTCCAGGACAGGAAAGCCGTAGCTGTCACCTGCGCTACTCATAGCGGCTAGCCAGTAGCTGATCCGAACGTACCGGACATCTCCAAAGGCAACGCTGCTACTTTAGGTGCGTTTTCCATTGCATTGTTAGGCACCATTTCTCAAGGTGTATCATGCAGTACTCTGGTGTCACGGTTTAAAGTATGGCCGCTGCTACTGCCACCGGAAATGCGGTGGTTACTGGTGTCACATAATTGCTCCTGCCACCGGCCGGTGTCTTTAAAAGCCATAGGGCTACTCCAACCACCGGACTGTGTGATTAACCCTAGCCCTAACCCTAACCCTAACCCTAACCTACCGATATTTCGGTGGGAGCAGCCATTCCGTTATTTATAATGCAGAATAATACGTCTATCACGTTAACCGACGATCGCGGGGAAGCTTTTGTCTTTGAACTATGGCTGGGACGCTTGTACTGTCCCATGGGCGCTCTGAGAATGCCAAGAGGGCCCTACTGCAAGGAGCAGAAGTGTTTAAGTAGCGCCAAGTAGCACGACGGCGTGCAATTTCTCAAACTGGTAGACATCGTTGTGCAGGTGAAAATAACTGCAAAGTAGCATGCGAAGAGGAGGAAACTGTCCGAATGTTAACAACTACTTGTCCCAGAAGGATCAAATGGAGGTCACAACAACCTCCTGGGGTAGAATGCACCAAGAAGAGCAAAGAAATACATCGTCGGGGGATAAAGCATCCTAGTTTATTTTAACCGGGGGGGGGGAGGGATACAAAATCGGGGGATAGAATAAACCGTGACACCGGTAACCGCTGCCGGAAATTAGAGGTCTGCACGAATTTTAGAGTTGCCCAAGGATTCAAAATTTGAGACCGTTTCAAGGCAAACCCCTCCGCGCATGGAAGGTCACGCGACGCCTGAGTATAGGCAAGACTATAGAAAGTTTGCGAAAATTAGATTATAGATTTTTGAATATTTAGAAGATTTACGGTATATAGCTGACAGTTGCCTCACCTAGTGACATTTTTAAAGTGCAAGCTGCTACTGTCAAGCATTGCGTGTTCGTCCCTAGCACTCTGACAAATATAGGTAGCGAGAGAATGACAGTGCTACTCTGGTCCAGTGTAGCGGCACTACTACTGGCATTTCCTGAGACGGCTGAGGCACAGGCAGGTAAGAATCAGCTGTCTTTAAAGTTGTTGCTCACAGCGTTAATAGGAAGCTGGTTAATTCTCCCAAACGTGCTCTTCTCTTCCTTTCTTACAGCGGTGGTAAATTTGTCAGCCGATGGTACCCGTGCTCCCGGTGGGTATGTTGTGCCAGTTGGTAGAGATATCACATTCACCTGTGCGCACAATGGCAGCTCTGAGCGATCGCTCTTTTGGGACATTTTCATTGCTAACGGTTCGGCCTCATGGCCTCCTAACACTGCTTACAATTTGCGTGATCAACAGGGTTTAAGCTCTTCAGCAAGTGACAATACAGATAATCCAGCAAACATCACCATCCACAACCTACAGCTTGCTAACAATGGTTCTACTGTGAGGTGTCACTTTCAGGCAAATGGACCACCAATAATTATCTTAGTGGAAGGTATTGCATCTGACAGTGTGCACCACGTCAATTTAAAACGTTCACAAGAATATATAACTTGACATGTCTGCATAATGTAGTTAAATTACATAAGATAAATTGGTCTTCGTGACAGTTTTTCCCATACTAAAGCTGTAGTGCTGTCTTCCTCACAGGTGTGCCATCATGTGCAGCGGTAGATGTTAGTCCACGAATTGACACAGAAGTAACAGCTACTTTGACTGCATCAGATCAACCCTGGTTTCTCCCAGTTTGTTTTAATGTTACCATAACTTCCAGTGACTCGAGTTCCCAGGCAAGGTCATTCAGAACCAAAATGAATAATATCAGAATCCCTGAAATTCAACACTTGACAGCTTATAACATCACTGTGATTCCTTGTAACTCATTTGGTTGCAATGACTTTTGTCAACATTTTGCAGCAAAGGTACCTGCATTGCCAACAGAAGGTACTGCTCATTGTGTGCATTGAAATTTCAAACTGAATTTGAATGTGCCTTACAATATTGTTAATCTTTCACTGTCATACAATTTCCTCAGATAACACATCTGCAGGCTCCAATCCCAGTAGTGGACCAAGAATGAGTTCATCAATTGCCATAATTGGTGTAGCAAGCTGTGGCATTTTATTGATTGTTGCAGCTCTGGCCTCAGCTGTTCTAGTTGTGTGGGTAATTAAATGGTGAGTACATTCTCTTCATACACAACTTTAGCATTACAGAAATCACACTTATAAGTTGTACAACAGTTGCTCAATCCATCTTCCTTATAGGAGGAGAGATAAGACTAATATGAACAGTGCTAGCATTGATCATGAGGTGAGCTATAATTATAGTGCTGCGCTGCATTGCATTGACACCTACAGTAGAATGAAGTGATGCAATGATGCAAGTATACATAATATTATGTTTGCATGTGTATATCTATGTATGACATTGTATGCATGTATGATGTGCTTATATATGCATGACTGTGTATGTATGCGAATTAAATATAATGCATGCATGTATGTATCTCCCTAACTATGCTTGCATGCATGCACTTACCATTAGTTTTCTGCCATTTCAACACATAGCTGTAGGTCTAGTTCTAGTAAAACGTTTCAACCACAAGGGTCTTAATTAGTTTTGTAACTGATGAAGACCCTCATGGTCGAAACGTTTTACTGGAACCAGACCTACACGTGAATGCTCAATGCTCCATAAATCTGCTAGACATTGTAGAATGAGGCTCTACCACATTATTTCAATTCTCAACAGAGAGCTACGCCTGAAGGAAAATCAACACCAATAGCCAATTCAGTGAGTGAGTATGCTGCTGTTCGTGATTGTGTGAGCTCATTGCAAGCACCACTGCCAAACAGCAAGTCACAGATTTCAGAAAATAAGGCCATTGACACTGTTGGCTATGGAGAGGTTCTCCACAGTGCCCCTAAGCTTCAGCGCGTCAGGAGCAGCAACTACTCCAGCAAGTCCGTTGGTGGCAGACAACAGAATCAAGCAACCAGCATGCCCACATATGCCAGTGTACTTGATTGTGGTGTCATGCACCACAATCAATCATCAGAAAGGACTGCATTCAACACTACCACAACTGAAGACTCCCCACCTCCCCCCATCCCACACCGTGACTTGGATGTGTTGCAAGATTTAGGCTATTCAGTTTTGCCATGCAACCACAAATCAGACAAAGCTCCTCAACCTCAAAGCCCCTGTAGGAGCAGCACTGGCAGTGTGCCTACGGAAACAGCAGTTGAAGTGGCACAGTGATCAGTTCTTTCATCAAATTCAATTGTAAGTCTTCAATATGAATCATGAGCGTGATACTACTATGCATTCATGCTATTAAGTAGTCTTGTGTCATTCATAATTCCGTTAAGTTTTGGTGGCAACCCCTCCTGCATGGCTTACGGCTTCCTGTTTTAAAAAGTGTACATACGTATGGCTTGGTCTGAGTAGGGCATAGAGAGAGAAGACATTCATTCATCCTCTGTATTGTTACCAACTCTACAGGCTATTCATCCAGAGTGCTTCATACGTATGTACCAGGACAGTCGTACAGTTGTGTATGAAAAACATAGTTACCTAGAGGTTTGTACCATATGCACTAACTATCAACCACATTGTATTGCTGTAATGCCAGCGTGTGAAACGATTGTCTTCCCGTATTACAATGGGTACAAATATAGCTACATTTGTGAGTGCCCGCAGTATTTCTTATTGTTCTTTGCTATTCATTGCGGTATTCTTGTTGATGTGTGGATAGCTGTGAATGACTTCAGTAAAGCCATAAAGTTCCCAATTGTGAGAGTCTACATAGCATTACTGTGCATGGGTCTGGGTGTTTACAGTAACTGAGTCACAACACAATAAAAGACCATTAGATATTTATACTTTCTAAGCGTATGCACAGTATATTGTTAGACCTAAGTATAGGGGGAGACACCTGCACATGAGCTTGTGCACTGTGGTCATGGCGGGCAGAGAAGGCTCACTGCTGGCCTATAGAAAGGAACACTCTGATCTACAGGAAGGGCACACTATAAAGTTTATAGTATATGTAAGATACTGGCATCAACTTATGATTCGAACACTGTGCAAATGCAAAGATATGATATAGCCAATTATATGTGTACCATTTGTAAGTACACTGCTATTGTACACTCACTCTCAGTGCCTGAGTTGCTTCACCATGAGGTGTGTGTACTGCAGCATGTTGAAACAGGTATGTAGGAGTGAGTCATATATACACAATACAGTATACTGTTGCAGTTTCAGTTGTATTGTACCGCGGTATTGCTGTCACAGCAATGTTTTGCCTGCCTTGCATGCAAGCAGCATTCTGTTTATAGGTCAGCGTGCTTTCAGTAACACAGCTTTAACTGCTGCACCTCATAAACTAATTAAGCATAAGGGCATCATATATGCAGGCTTGAAGTCCATGATGGTCATATTAGGTATCCCTTATACAGTAGCAAGGAGGAGATATGGGTTGGGAAAGTTAGGGAATATACATATATATGGCTTGAGATCAGCTTTGCCTTGCCGTTGTGTATACTATTCCCAGACCTTTCCACTCCTTTCCTTCTCCTTGCTACTATTAGTATACATAGCAATGCCATATATATATCCTCCCACCAGTATATATGCCAAGGGCATGCCCACATGTTATCTTTAGACAGTGTGCTAATGTGCTATGCTCATGACGAACTCGGCTCAAACTCCATAGCTATAACTGGTTTTAATGATAGCCTTACGTATGCATAGCTATTATACAACGGAAGAATTGTAGAAGGAATGTAGTATTAATATTGTCACAAAGCAAGAATTGAATGCAGTCATAGTATGAAAGTAGACAAGGCGTAGAGTTGCCACACACATGCATACGTACTTATGCAAGCAAGTGTATCCCAAGGACTCAATTTAAACTGTGTTGCATGTCAACTATGTACTGTAAACTGAATTTTGAGTCTAAGATCCACCAAAGAGCACAAACTTATACGAACCGATTACAGCTATGTTCATAGAGTACTTGCAGCCACCCAAGTGTAGCTAACTAGCTAGTTGTGCCACACTATACTGAAAACACAATGTCACTATGTACATCCAAATGCATTTTCCCTGTGATATGGTAAGTATGTTTAATGTGTATACCTGCACAACCATACTATAGTTGCCAAAGGAAGGGTACTGATTATGTCTACACATGGTGCGGCTACATTAGTGAACATTTACTATACCTACTAAGCAGCTATGCCCGTGTGTGTGTGTGTGTGTGTGTGTGTGTGTGTGTGTGTGTGTGTGTGTGTGTGTGTGTGTGTGTGTGTGTGTGTGGTGTGACGTCATCAAGATGGCGGCATTAAGCCACGTGTTCACGGAAGAAGACACCCCGAAAACCATCAAGCCCGCAGCACAGACTTTGCCATCATTCACCATCATTTTCACCACACACCCTGGATTTCCCTGGCAGCGTTTTAACTGGTACCGTGGTCAAACGGCTCTTCGATGCCTGTCGGCGGGTGCGTACCATAGCCAGACGGCTTTCGGCGTCTGCTGGCAGGTATCCGAATCATAGCCAGAGGGCTTTCGGCGCCAGTTAGCTGCCACATCCAGGAATAACTATACCGTCAGCTTTCGTGAGGAGTAGTCCAGATCGCTAATGGTGGTCTACTTCCCTTTCCCTTGGACTCGCTACCCAGGGGAAAGTGCCATCCTTTTTGCGCGAGAGAGTGCTACAGGGGGATCTGTTACAGGCCCTCTCCCTGCCGCTGGCCCAGGGATAGCTAGCTACTCCCAAGGGCCCTGCTATCACAGTACATATACATACGTATGTACTGTGGGCAGCTTCTAAGGTTCTAAGGTGTGTGTGTGTGTGTGTGTGTGTGTGTGTGTGTGTGTGTGTGTGTGTGTGTGTGTGTGTGTGTGTGTGTGTGTGCGTGTGCGTGTGCGTGTGTGTGTGTTGGTGTGTATGGGTGTGATTTGTGTGTGTGTGTGCATGTGTGTGTGCATGTGGGTGTGCATGTGTGGGTGTGTATGGGTGTGAGTTGTGGGCGTGTTTGCGTGTGTGGGTGTGTATGGGTGTGAGTCGTGTGTGTGTTCGTGTGTGTGTGTGTGTGAGTTGTGTGTGTGTTTGTGTGTGTACATGTGTGTGGGTGAGTGTATGTGTGGGTGTGTATGAATATGTACATGTGTTAGGTAGTGTGTATATACTGTATGCCCTGGTATGCCCATGCATTGATGCATATAATTATGATGCATGCATGCTGTGTTTGTGTCATGACTCAGTCATGAGTATAAGTGTAAAATGTGATGTCTGTGCCCATTCATGGATGCATGTGTATTGAGGTATGAGTGCACGTGTGTATGCATGTGTGCCCATACATGTGTAATTGAAGTGCACGTACTATGCATGTGCACATATGTGCTTGTGTGTTATAGTGAATTTCCAATGTGTGCCCATGCATGTAAGTGTGTGTACATGAACGATGTGCACGAGTGAACATTGCGTTGTGTTGCAAGTAGCCATGTTGGCAGACAGTTAAAGTGCATAATAAATACTGACACACAATTGCAACTTGGCATATTAACCAACAATACAAGGTTAACAGCTACGCCATGCTATAGTTGGCCAAAGTCGTAGTTGTAATCTTCATGCACTGCTTGGGCAACCAGGAGAAACACATGCTGGAAGAAGGCAGCATATACGGAGAAGAGTGTAGTTGGGAAGGGCAGAGAGATGGCCATAGTATAATACACAGGTTTTATACCAACCAGCCTTCTACCATCAGTGGCATCTCAGGAGGTGGGGGGGGGGGGGGCTGAGCCCAATTGATGGCAAGCAGTGATCAATAGGGCTCCGCCCCCCCCGTCTCCTGAGACACCACTGGTGTAGAAGGCTGGTAGGCATAATATCCAGTGATTACCTCTTTCCAACCTAGCCCAGGGTGTCAGTTACAGAGACCAACTGCAAGAAATGACCTCTCAGTGCAACAAATTGTACAGTAAATACAGTCAATTTCAGAGTGGCTGCCCAAATGCGAAATGGCAAATTGCACATGGTAAATTCAAAGGGCATGACGTTACAATGTGATGTCTTAGTGCAATCATTCTCTGTGGCACATGTGACTAAAATAACATGCTAGACATCACAGTATATGATGTTACACAACACACGAAAGGAGGACCTCTTCAAATTGGTCATCTCTGGATGCTTTAGAAACCAGTGCCAACATGGCACAGCACTAGAAGGTGAAGCAAACATGTCTTCATTCACAACAATCAAGCATTATCCAACAAACACTACAATAAATAGTAACATTGTTCATGGTATGTGCACTCTGTACCCATATGCATCAATGGCCACTTCACGTATGCTTATGTATATCTAGGGCATTTAGGTTGGCTTTCTCATGACGTTTAATGATATACCATATGTAGGATCACACACATACAATCACGCATGCACACACACACACACGCGCGCGCGCACACATTCATCCAACATCCTAACCCACCTCCTCATGTGACCAACATCTGCCACATGACTCTGATACTGACGCCCAAGATACCATGAACTCCAGCACAGCCATGCGGACATCATACCTAACACGGACAAACCACTCAAACTTACGTGCCATTTCAAAGCTACTAATGACCCTATCCAGGTAACATGACCAACTACAACAGTAAGCACATAATGGGAACCACTCATTGCAGCCATTGTACCTCAGGTACATCTGTTGACCAAGCTGGAGTACTTGTTTGAAAAGCTTAATGTGATAGAGGAGGAGGAGGGGATACCGTATAATTATACAAGTGGTACGCTAGTCTCTGCGTGCAGGTTGCAATGGTATAGCTTGGGCTAACTCACAATTGAAGTGGTCACGCAACTCTGAGAGGCTGTTGTCTGAATTCTTGACAAGCACAGTTGATAGCTGAAGACACTGATAGAATAGTGAGAGACATAACTGTAGCGAATACTGTACCATACACAGCACTGAAGCACTGCAACAAACACATAATTATATATATATACACAATGAATGCACTTAGAACACAAAAGGATGTATAGTACTCACTCAGTGTGGTATACTAGTTAAAACATGGGCACACAAGGAAGGCATGGCATTCACGCAAGGATGCACAGCACCCGAGGGTGAGTGCACCATGTGCCATAACACCTATGTGTCCATTTGGCAGCATTTACAGCATCTGTTGCCATGGCCAATGGGTACTTAAACAACTACTAGGGTGAGTACACATTACATAATTACTGTATATATAATCATGCATTGCCTGTTATTAATGGGGACAATGCAGGAATACCACTCTCCATTCAATGACAAACTCACTGTTAGCTGCATATCTTCTTCATCTCTACAAAGGTCGACAGAGTATACCTCAAGGAAGGCTTGGTGTGGGAAGTGTATATCTCTGCTTACTAAAACAACAGTACACACTTCGAAGTGGCACAGTGATCAGTTCTTTCATCAAATCTTATTGCAAGTCTTCAATATGAATCATGAGCATGATGCTGCTATATATTCATACTACCGTATAATTTCTAATCTAGGCGCCGCCCCAATTAAAGCGCCCCCTAAGGCTTACCCTATTTACAGCTCATCAATGTTGAAGTGCGGAAGTAATTTTAAGATGCACGTGACTTGACTATATTCTACACTAAGTTCCATTACTTATCCAGTCCCTAAGTAACTAGTATAAAATACTGTTGCTCACAGAGGCGGGTTGGTTTTGGCGGTTCGTTCTGGTGGTTCGCTTGGTCGACTGCTTGCTGCCTTTCCTGGCTTGTTTAGCTACGTTGTCGCAATAGAGTAGGACGGGAGCAGTTGAGTTTGGTGGTACCATTACTGTTACCGTTCGCTATCCTCGCTGGTGGCTCGCTTGGAATCTGCTCATCTGGCTTGCCCCCACTGGGGTTAGCTCGCTCACCCACTGCTGCCCATGATGTCACAGCAGCAGATCTCCGAGATTTTGCCCACCCCGTATACGTAGAAGAGTGCTTGCGCAACATCTAGTCACGTGCGTCCTACTTTCGTACTTCAACATTGGTGAACATAGTGACTCCCATTTACGGGGGGAGGACCTGGGATTGCGCAATACCAGCACCTCAATAATTGCATTCCTGACATTCCAATCGCGTCTCCATATTATATATTGTGTTAGTAGACTGCTCCAAGGCCGAATGTGCATACCCTGAGCCATGGCAGGGCCTTGTACTGCATTCGCGCCCTGGTATGACCCGTACGTACGTAGCCATGGAGCCATACGGTGGATTGGGCTTAATTGTCTGACCGCTTTCACAATTTAGTTTTGCAAGTTAACGCAGCGTTTCTTGAGGATTGCCAGAAGCCATTTCTAGCATCCTTGCTATCGAATGTGACAAATCGTGTACAGAACCAAGACGATTGCAAGAACGTGGCTGCCGATTGCACTCCCATTGCAGAAGCAGTCAACCTATCAATCTTGCAGTCCTGAAGTGATCAATGAGGACTCGATACCAGCTTCTAAGGAGTCACTTCCACAGGAGCACTTGCTCAGTACTCCAGATTAGGCTCCATCTGCCTCGTAGCCAGCATCAGCGAACACTCGTACACCGGTGTTAGAAAATGCTCGCAAAACCTACCTAGATGCTGGGGAAGGGCGGGGAAGGGTCCATTTTCTGATAGCCCTTGTCCAACTGTGTGCTCAGAAGCAAAGAAACAAACGATGCGACGTGTTTCTCGGATTATGTCTGCTCTTAGCTAATATAAGTAAAATACTAGTATCGTTCCCAGCCCACCACTTCCGCTAACAAAATGGCTGCGGCCATTTTGTTAGCGGAGGTGGTGGGCTGGGAACGAGACTAGTAAAATACACATTAACCTCCTCTTATCTAGGCAATTGCCATTATTCTAACCTAACTACTTCGTGTGGCAAAGGGGCAAGGGCACGCTCGTGACAATTTGGGAGGCAACCTGCGGTGCCTCCCAACGACTTGGCAGGTGGAAAGGCTGTCCACCTGCCATTCATTGAGGGGCAGCCCCTCCACCAGGTGCCCCTGTATGCATGGGAGCACTGGTTAGAGCTAGCTGCTGCTGGGCTGCCCCTGCTTTGCCTGCCTGTGGGTTGCTGCTGCATGGCAAACCCTCGCTGATCAAGTGAGGTTAGGGGCTGCTGCCCCTCCTATGATTAGCTGCTTGCAATTGGGCTGCGCTGGCAACCTCTGCTGCGAAAGCTATGGGCTGCTGAGCCCTCTAGGCTTAGCTGCTTGGGTTGCGCTGGCAACCCTTGCTTTTGGTGCCTGCTGGCCCGTTGCTAGGCTGGTATGGACTTTTGGGGATACCCCATACACACGAAAGTAATCACCTAGGGTGATTCATCCCTCAAAGTCAGTACATATAATTATGCTAGACGTCCCCCTTTGGGTAGCCGTACTCTGTACCCCGACCACTACTGGTCTGTCGCTCAGCGTCAACAAGTTCTCAATGGTTAACTCAAATAAGTATGTTCACATCAGCCAACTGAAAAGTACAAGGCATGCACTGAAAGATGATTGAACTGACATGCACTACAATATTTGCCATTATGACTCAACGCAACTCAACAGTAGTTCGGTGTGTGCTAACATGTGGTTTGGCTTATATGTGTATGCCACATATGAGTCCCTGCTCATCTTCCTAAGCTCGCTGACAGTTGTGCCAGGGTCTGCTGAGGCATCCGAATATATCTCAGATAGGAGTCGCTGGCCCATCTTCCCAATGTCTGGATTGTAGAATCATGGATCCCACATGCTGCTGCTGTGGTTGCTGCACCAATCCTGAATGAATGGCCGAAGTACCCTGTTGGATCGATGCCAGCTGCTGTGAGAGTTGACCTCAGGAGGCTAACCAGTTTGGCTCGTGTGAGTGGCTGACGGTCCTCTGTCTGGAACAGTGAACCCTGGTCAGAACCCCGTGCCGCCAAGTACGCGAGCATTGCTGCTATCGGACACAACTCGTTGTTGGTCCTGCCGATGAATAGATTGATGCCCTGCCGTGCCTGGTCAGTCTTGGAGCCTTTAAGCGATATTTGAATTAGCAAGGGGCTCTGCAAGTCATCCACCGCAATGTCCATGGGGGTCAAGTGCCACACTGGGTCAAATGAGTTAACCGATGGTGATGTCATCTCACCCGACCTCAGGAACGCAAAGAACCCTAGACAGCATGCCGACCACAGCATCACGTTATCCCACTTGTGTGGTTCCCGGTCCAATGCCGCCTTGACTCTCCTCAGGACGTACGGTGTTATGGGAAGGCGTGTGTCCTTCGCTTTGGGTTTCGACCTCTTTAGCCCTCTTAAAGCTAGTTGGAGCCGCAATGCACCTGCCAGTGGGTCCCCAGCCCCTGTACAATGTGCATGTGACGGATGGCCGAGAGATAGGACCTCACTGAGCTGTGGGCTAGGCATAACGAGAGGTGAGCGACGAACAGGATCAGTATGGATTCTCGAGCTGGCAGTGGGGATACTCCCATACAGTGGCAGAACTGCATGAATTCTGACTGGCCGACCCGGTAGGCCTTGCGAGAGTTCGGTGCTAAGCTGTCCCTGATGAGGTCCTTAGCCACTCCTTCCAGGCCGGTGACGTCCACTCCGGTTGCCGGTTCGTCAGAAAGCTCCACAAGGGGGATGGGACCGGTGTAGGGCATCTGTGCGCCTGGGGAGTTGCCTCGAAGAAAACCTGCATGTGGTTATGAGAGACAGCATCAGCTGGAGTGTTGGAACTCCCTGGGATGTGCTCAGCCCTCAGTTTAAAGTCACACCTAGCACAGAAAAAATGGATGCACCACAGTAAGTGCATTAAGATGTGGTCTTTGCATGACTGGCCATGGGCAGTGATCACTTGGACCACAGCCATGTTGTCGCACTGGACCAATACCTGTTGGTGATGCCATTCTGCGCCCGAAATGGCACATGCAACAGCGATGGGGACTAGCTCTTTAGCAGCGATGCTCTGTGGTATCCATTCTTCATCCCATGAATGCTGTACCCATGCCTGTCGCCAGACTGCGCCACAGCCCCATGCACCAGAGGCATCTGAGGAAAAGATGACAGTCGGAGTCCATTTTGGATTGTGGACCTCCATCATGCTCCGTGCATTCCAAACTGAAATGAAGGTCTCCCACCAAGCCAAGTCAGCTTGGAATTCGGCATCCAGCTTGACCCTATGGTCTGGGTGTCTTGCCTTCGTGGATAGATCTATCATGCGTCTTAAAAAGGCTCGGCCTGGGTGCACCACCTTGCAGGCATGTGAGAGCTTCCCCACTAGTGACAGTAATTCACGTTTCTTGCAGGCTTTCTTGGACTTCCACAGCCTGATCAGTGCCTTCAATTCCTTTAAATAGCTTGGTCCACGGTTGGATACTGTACTGAGCATAACTGAGGGTTGATCCCGTTGTTGACACTCCTGTGAGGTGGCGAGGATAGATCCAGGATCAGGCGCCACTCTCCATTCTTCTTAGGTATCACCCCAAATCTGCTCACCTGCACTAGGGGGATGTCTGATCTCAGGAATGGCCCGGCAATCCTGCCCGCTGCCAGCTCAGTGGCTAGGTACTGCTCTACTGGCCTGGGGTTCCTTGCAGCTGATAACATGTTTGCCGATAGCGACGATCTCCTACTGCTGGCCTGGTCTGGGTGCTGGCGTAGGAGGCCCAGCACCCAGCAGTGTGGGAGTAATGGCGTGACAATGTGGGAGGCTGATGAAGGGATTGAGATGAGGTGTTCGGGTGTAGGCTTACAACTCTCTAATTGAATCAACTGGTTAGTGTCTATGTGTCCTATACAAAATAAATCATCTGTATTCATTGGAGGTGCTGTTTCTCTAATTGGGTGTTGACAGGGGCCATCAAAAGGTTCCCAGTGGGTAATCAGGTCTGGATCATGTGGAAAATCATGGTTTACTGCAACTGACTCTATCTGCTCACTTCCGCGGGCCTCTGCGGAGGCCCCCTCGCGGAAAGGGGGGACTTGGGTTGTCTGAGGCCGTCTCTGCTAAACTTCTGGTCACTCTGCATGCTTTAGCTGGGTGTCCTGGTGAGTGACAGTCCATGCAAATATGATTAAATTTGCAATGGAGCCGTGTGCAGCGGCTGAAGTTCCATGCCCTGCAGATCTCGCCTGGGATGGAGTAGGGAGCAGTTGCTCTCTGACGGGCAGCTCTTGACCCCGTAGCCACCTCGCTGGGCCCCTCTGGACCCCCATCTTTCGTGGGGGACGGGACAATTGCCAAACCACTGGCACCCTTTGATAACTTTGCACTTGTGAAATAGTTAGTCCAAAGAGACGCGTCTACCTGTGACCATTGAGTCAGCCTGTTGGCTGCTGCCAATCGTCTGAAGTGGGCATCGTATGCCAGCCATGGGGTCCCTTCATAGTCAAGACTGGCTTTTGTGATCATTGATGAGTAGCCGAGCAGGTCCTGCACACGCTTGGGGTGCTTGAGAGCCATTACGCTGATGACCGAGTTGAAGCAGACCACCCACTGCTGGATTGACGTAATCCTTTTCGGTTCCTTGGGTTTGTCTCTGTTTGACATCAAGTCCCTCAGTGTTACCTCAGGGGCTCCCAGCCTGCTGGGAAGCAGCTCACTTAGCTCAACAAATTCCCCCTTCCAAATCTTTTCAGCTAGCTTTCTTGGGACTGGGGGGGGGGAGTGGATACCCACGGGGACTGCCTCGTTAGACGAGGGGGCAGGAAGTGGTGGAAGTAGGCTTGCTAGGGGTGTCATCGGCTGGAGCCCTGAGCCATGTTCCACAGTTGCTGGGCTGCCCAGGCTCATGATCGGGGTGAGGCTGCTACTGCTCGCTGGACCCGCTGTGGGCACTGCCGGCATCACTGGCATGCCTGACAGAGCAGTGGTTGGGGACAACAGACCCCCACTGGGCATGCTAGCTACCCCCACGCTACCCACTGGGAACGTACCATTGGGATTTGTGCTGGCTGGGGCTGCTTGAGTCACCAAGCACTGGTCCACCATCTCTCTGAGGTCGCAGGTCGTGTCTGCGACCGCTGCTCTCACCGTGTCTTTCACCAAGGACTGCACTAGCTGCAACGCTCTCTGGTTTTCCTCCGTCAGAGGTCGTTGCTGCCCCGCCGTGGGTGTGGGGGCCCCTTCGGGATTCTCTGCCATCGCTGCCGGATGCGTGCTCAACAATGAGTCAGTTCTGTTGGCTTGGGGGTTGCCCACATTCGCTTAGGTCACCAGGGCCAACAGCTTGGCCCGCCAACACTGAGCACGTGATCCCTGCCCCTCTGCACATGCAGCTGGATGCTTGCCGGACCCTCCGTGTTAACGAACTTTAACCCATTAAAGTGTCAGTGAAGAGCAGCTGCGTCAGCCATTTTGCGGACACACGTGACCTTGACCGACCCCCTGCTATTTATTCCCATTCCAATTGTAAGCGCCCTTGGGCATTGGAAATAATCAGGCGGCGCCTAAATTATTGGAGCAGAATATATTATTCTGCACTATACTGCATGTGCTGAACATGAGACAGCGAAATGGCGGCCCTCATGGAATACTTTAACCGCGTCGCTGCTTCATTTATGTCCACAGAACGTGGGAGGAAGATGGTTAGGCGGGTCAAGCGACCAGTGGGGAGACTAAGGAAGTGCCCATTGGAACCGAGTGGCGCAGGCTGACAAAGGAATAGCGAGGAACCCACAAGTGCCAAGTCCAGTCGATGCCAGTACACCGCGAAACAAAAGCAGCGTGCTGTTCTGTACGCTGGTGCTCAAAAGTAGTATTCCGCTCTAATACATGTACTAGGCGCCCTTCTAATTGAAGTGCCCCTTGGTCATTGCATATTTTTGGCTGTTCTAATAAGAAGCGCCTTTCAGTGCTGGAATTATTCTTAAGGGTGCCTATATTAGAAACTATACGGTATTAAGCAGTCTTGTGTCATACATAATTCCATTAAGTTTTGGTGGCAACCCCTCCTGCATGGCTTACAGCATCCTGTTTCAAAAAGGTGTTACATATGGCTTGGTCTGAGTAGGGCATAGAGAGAGAAGACATTCATTCATCCTCTGTATTGTTGCCAACTCTACAGGCTATTCATCCAGAGTGCTTCATATGTACAAGGACATTCATACAGTTATGTATAAAAAGTTACCTAGAGGTTTGTACAATGCACCAACTATCGACCACATTATATCGTTCGTCCAGAGTGCTTCATATGTACAAGGACATTCATACAGTTGTATATAAGAAGTTACCTATAGGTTTGTACAATGCAGTAACTATCGATCGCATTATATCGTTTTTGTAATGCCTGTGTGTGAAATGGTTGTCTTCTTGAGTGACAATACATACAATTTAAATATAGCTACATTTGTGAGTACCACATAGTCTTTTACTACTCAGCTATTAATTCATTGCAGTACTCTCATTAGTGTGTGTATGGCTGTAAATCACTTAAGCCATAAAATTGCCATTTAATGGTGTGTCTACACAGCATTACTGTACATGGGCCTGGTGTTTACAGTAACAGAGTCATAATACAGTATAAACCATTATAATATATATACTTATGCACAGTCAGTTAGAGCTACATAGGGGAAACACTGACACATTGTTGATTCATAACCTGTGCACTGTGGTCATGCATGGCAGACGAGGCCCACTGCGGGCCTACAGAAGAGCACACTATAGAAGACATTTGGCATTAGCTTATATTATGATTCGAGCTCTACACAAATGTAAAGATAAACATATACTATATAATCTTGCTTGGGTGGGATAGGTTAGGTAAGCCTGACATGTCTCAGCAGCCAGCCAGCCTCCCTGACCATAATAGCACTAACAAAATGTAAACCATATTGCAGCCTACCTTTATAAGGCAGGTACAGTACCTCTCGAATAAAGGCTGGCCAATTGTGTGTGTATAGTGTGTAGGAATATACAACATGTGTGCTCACCTTCGATCCATATCGGCTAAGAGTGATGAGATGAAATACAACAGGCATGAATGCACTACCAGCACTAATGGACAATTACTAGGAAAGGCACTATTCTTAGAAAGACTAGTCTACCGTAGCCCAGACTCAAATTCAGTCTTTGCATGTTGAAACTTCAATATGGAAGCTGGAATTTGTTGGCTAGTGAAACCGCAGATAGAATATGCCTTGAAATAATCACTGCACCACAATGCAGCACTGTGAACTACAGTCCATGCAGTGTACTAGCTACTGGGACAGGAGGTATTCATTCATAAATCAATAATGCATTGTGAGTTACAAAAACAGTCTTTCAGGTCAATCCTTCCTGTAATCATATTGACTGCTGTCACTACAGTGTGCACACTTCATTGTGTGTCTGATGTGTGTCTGTATGTCTGTGTGTGTTTATTTATAATGGATTGTGTATTTGTGTGTGTTTGTGCATGTGTATGTGTATGTACGTGTATGTGTATGTGTATGTGTATGTGTGTATATGTGTGTGTTCCACGCACATGCACTCATCTACTAATAATGAAATAAGCAACAATCATGTGAATTCTGTATAGCTACCTCTGAAAAGAAGTAGAGGCCTGGGCCTCTATTCTGACAAATACAGTAACATTAATTCAAACAGATTCTAGGCACGAAAGACCTGCAGTGAGTTAGGGGAGCATTCCGGTCTCCCAAATCCTTTGCTGAACACTTGTTTTGATAATAAGAAGCATTCATGATGGCTATATTGTGAGACCGGCCGGAAAGGCTACTGCATCCAAATGCTGATTGAGTGACTGCTGGGAAACCTATTCCACACAGCTGGGTGTCTGAACACTGTTGAAGAATTGCACATAATGTTAACAAAGGATGCATGTGTTATAATTCAGTGAACAGGAAACTGAACAGAATTCAAAGCAGCTGGCACTGGACAGAGTATCATGGAATAACAGCTGAGAAACATCTCAAATTCAAGTTCTACCACTTGTCAAGCCTTGCCAGATCCTGGTTTCACTGCCTTTGTCATTGTCTTGGCAGTAACTCTTGTTCCTGTAATCCCCCTCGATGGATTGGTAGCTATCATGCTACTACGGGCAACATCGGTGGCCGTACAAGTTCGCATCGTAGTAGTAAATCTTTTGGTGGCAATTCTCATTGTAGCTGTTGTATGGCTATGTGTAGTTCTCTATATTCATTGGCACTTGCTCTAGGATGTGAGTGAGCCTTCACTACCATTCTGTCGCTTTGCTATCTTTGTTTTTTCTTTTACGGTACAAGGTAGGATTCTTGGATTGACCTTACTTTCAGCAATGGTGCTTCAGCACAGCTTGGCACCATGCTGGGTAATTGCATTCATCTTAACCTTTCACATCCTTATGCCAGAGACATATGCAGTTCAGTATGTTGAGTGCATAGCCTGCTACCCCAGTAGGGTAGATGGTGCTGCATATCAAGTTATTGGGTTGACAAAAACCTTTCTTTGGTTGATGATTGGATCTGTTATTCCTCTGTTAATGTGCATGCATATTCCGCTAGGCACGCTGTGCTACATCAAACGGCACACCATTTCAGAAGGAGATAAATACAGCTTTTTTGCAAAGTTTGCAGCCTTCCTCATTCCTGGCAGCTTTTTGGCTCAGGTTGCAGCCATAATTCTTGCAATAGTATCAACAGACATTGTTGGGGTGTATGTCTCATGCACCATTGCTTACTTATCCTACTTCCCATGCCCCATGGCCAACGCCAATACTGGTTATTTAGTTTCTGAAACCAGTTCAGAAACAGCTACGTTACCTATTCTGCAGCAAGTGCCTGAAATGCAATGAAGCAATCCCAATGCAACAAGCAGAACCACCTAAGCAGCAATTTGAAATGCAACAGTCATTATAATCCGCATTCACATGCATGCAAACACAATGGACAATCGAATGCTCTTCTGTGTAGTGTATCAAGCAACTTTTTAGTGTTTTTCTTATTCATGAAACATTGTACTACTCAAGTGTTCCTGAAAACAGTAATGTTGGTAATGTGTTTCATCTATACATTATACACACATGGTCATGGGTTGGTAGGTGCTTGTGTGTAATGATTGACACACACACTGGTGCAGTCCATCTGAACTGACGAGTTGAAAGTCAAAGCAGCCCAGTCCTGGAGTAGTAATATCTGATGTTTACAAGCATGAAGCATCTGAATATGGAATGCTTATGCATAATATGTACAACATACAGTGAGGTAGCAGGCCATAGTCTGCTTCTAGTATTTTTGGTGACTGCCTTTTAATTTTTGACAAATTTCAGTAATATTTACAGGAAAGGAGTGAGTACACCTTCCCAGACCTCTTACAATGTGATGTCTCAAGATGTTGCATGAGAACTTTCGATATACATCACGTATACAATTGTAAAATCTGCCTATTTTCCCTGCACAGTGCAGAGGTAAAAGTGCATGTAGACCTTCTTCACTGTGTTAGTCCATATATCTTCACTGTATAAAGAGAGTAAATAAGACCTGTGTTAGAGTGGAGGAGAATTTGCTGAAAGGAATTGTGGTAGTACATGTACAGGCTCTAAGGTAGCGGTGTCCCTTACATACCCATGCATTGCTATTTAATGCCTTCCCAGACAGGAGATTGAGAGAAGCTATATAGTGGGACTCAAAAGAGGAGTTGAGCTTGACTGTTGCCTATGTATTCAGATATTATAATGTTTGTCAATTATACAGTACAATGATGATTGCCCAGGCAGAAGAAAACCTAAGCCAGAGCGTGGTAAGATTAAATTTCTTGAAGCAGTCATGGGTTAAATAGTCTCCATGGGGGAAGATGAATATGATACATCATGATCATTTAGGAACCCGTCATATGTAAAGTATAGAAGTTGGGGCAATTATATAATTATAGCTAAAACATGTTTTAGACCTGAAAGACACCCCAAAGTATAAACATATAGTTTACTCATCCTCTGTCATTAACCAAGAGCAGTATTAAGGCAGTGTACAGGACCAGAGTAACATGAAACATGTACAGCACCTGCATGACAAAATAAGCAACTTAGTCCACATTTTGACAATGTATCACTTCTTAATCTTGATCAACTAACGTAAATGCACATTCTTCATTTATACTTTATAACAACAATGTCAGGAAAAAACAACCTAGTAAATTTTTCCAGAGAACAGAAAATGTTGAATTCAAGTATGGAACAGATGTATAAAAATGTCATACACATATAGACAAGCATAACGATACCATAGTTATAAAATATGTGATGAACTAAAAGGAAAGACTATAGCTATAGTGAGATGGGCTACTGCCCCCTAGTGTTCAAAACAACTATGCTTTACCTAGGAATTGTCCTGGTGTTGTAAAGAAGCTCACTTTCAGTACCCCTAAACTCAACCTATATATAGTCTCCTATTTTGAGCATGCACTTCCTGCAGCATTCATTCCATGCAGATAGATATAGGCCAGAAAGGCCTTGCCAAGAGCTCAATATTAGCACCACCATTCTTGATATTATATAATGATAAAGGCTCAATTGCCATGTTGTTCAGTACTAAGTAGGCGAGTAGATCATGAGCAAAGACATAGCAGAATAAATCAACAACTGATTGCAGGACATTTCAGCCATGTTTTGTATATAGCTGATGAAGGCATACGTGGCCAGAACATCCTGCAATCAGTTGTTGAATGATTACATCTTTGCTCATGATCTGCTCACCTATACTCTAATCTTCATAGTCCACCTGGTTAACTTTGCAGGAATTTGAATCAGCTCATCATTCCCAATTCACATGCTCTAACAGCACGTTAAACAAGTTGCTCTCAACCATTATACTGTGTGGGCATAACAGCTAGTCACACAATTACTGGATGCATGATGGTACAGGGATGTGCAGCTATTTATAGTAGTATAATTCTGTCTTTGGTTGGTATGTATATATATTACACAAGTCTCTTGGGCAAACAATGACGTTACACATGCATAGCAACTCTGTTGAGGTTGTATTTCTTGTTAGCAACCAGCCAACGAAGATCAATGAACTATAAAGTGAACATGTGTGTGTGTGTTCGTGGGAGAGGGGGGCAGCATTCAATATAAGGGAAATAACATGTTCACCAAATAGGCTGTAGCTATTTAGGGGGTTCTCATTAATTGACCCACACAGGGGCCACTTTTTCAGGGATTGTTTTTGCCAGTATATTGCATGCTATTGGAGAAAAGTGAAGAACAGGTCTTGAAAGAGTTAGAAGAGAGACCAAAGCTGGGTATGTTGAAGAAAATTGTGGCCCTTAAGTTTAAGTTGAGTTGTGTGGTTTGAGGAGAAAGAGAGACAGGAGAGTGATGATCAAGCCAAGAGGGGGCACAGCAGCATTCCACATAGAAATTGAAAGATGGCAAGGAGTGGAGAGGAATGAAAGAACCTGTAAGGAATGCCAGAGTAAAGAGGTTGAAGATGTCTGCAAAAATCAGTGGGAAGGAGGAAGAGGAGAACAAGTATTTCAAGTTAAAAAAACTTGTGGGGTGCGGGGCGCCCGTGAACTCGAACTACTTGCTAGCAATTTCCTCATGTATGTTCAGTAAATCAGATAGTTGGAGGCACAGCATTGTTGTTGTCCTAAAAGATACATCAAGATTCACTAGACTGTTGGGTTTGCAAGAGTTTCAAGTCTCCAGAGCAGCCAGTCATCAAGTGAAAGCACCCCTACCAAACTGTCAAATGTTTGCTAACTGCTTTTTAATCTATATGACATTGATTCTGACTGTAATTGTTACTTTGTGCCTGGAGGAGTGTGCTGGCTGAAAGGCTACCCTATGATGACCCTATGAGCAAATCATGGCTAGCTATATATGCCATGATTCGCTGGTCTCCCATTATAGACCAACGGGTCATTAGACTTCTGTTGTATTTGGGGCTGTAGCTCGCAGGAGAACAGTTAGGTAAGCTTCCTACTACAATAGTATTATTTAAAATGTTCTAGAAACACTTTGTGTTCTTTGGATACACGGCAAAATATAAAGAAAGATAATTTCGAGCCTAGCAAACAGAGAGCGTCGAGCGGGCGGCCATTTTACAATGTCCGTCAGTGATAATTGGAGCTGTATCTCACAGAAGAGACGTTCCTTAGGCTTTTTATTAGTATCACTCTATTAACACATGTTCATGACCACATTTCGTTCGATTCAGAGACGGCGAAACGCCATTAGAGACGATTTAAAGCTTTGTAGTAAAGAACATGACCGCCGCCATTTGCAATGAAGCCATACGAATCCCAAGAAGTGACAACAATATAGGGGCACCTTCGGCGTCCCAAAAATGTGAAAAGAGCAATTGGAGTAAGAGCAGCCCATGGAGATTTTCTCTTACTTGTACTCCAGGCTGGCTTTGGCTTCGCTTTTATTTTCGATAAGTTGAAAGAAGCATATCATGTCCTGTCAGTTTGACTAACCAGTCGAAGTGCGCTTATAGAAGCAGCCATTTTTATTGGGCACATTTCTTAATCGTCACGAGCGTGACTCTGATCACTTCAGAGCAGCGCGACATTTCTCTTGTGACACTGTTTTAAAGTACAAGCTGCTGTGGCCGCATTCGTCCGCTAGTGCGTTGACATGGAAGCGAGCATGGCAACGCTACTCTGGTCCAGTGTAGCGGCACTATTACTGGCGCTTCCTGCGACGCCAAAGGCACAGATAGGTGAGAATTAGCTGTAAACGGGCTTTAAAATCGCTGTCAGTCCCAATTTTCATGGGAAGATGGGTTTCCCTAACGGAGTAACGCACTGTTCCCTTTCGAATTCTTATAGTGGTAGCAAGTTTGTCGGCTAATGGTACCCGTGTTCCCGGTGGGTATGCTGTGCCAGTTGGTGGAGGTATAACATTCACCTGTGAGCATAACGGCAGCTCTAGTAGATCGCTCTTTTGGACAGCTATCATTGTTAATAGAACGGCCACACAGACTCCTACTACTGCTTTATTTTTGAAGAATGAAACAGGATTTAGCTCTACAGCCAGCCGCAATACAGAAAATCCAGCGAATATCACCATCCAGGACCTACAGCTGGTTAACAATGGTTCTACTGTTAAATGTCAGCTTGAGACAGAAGGAATGCCAACAGTTATCATAGTCGAAGGTATTGCATCTGTGTACCTTTCACGTTAGTATATATCTGTGCTAGAAATTCTTATACTTGCAATCAATAGTGTTTGTATGTGTTATGCGCATACCTCCAACCTGCTATACATGACATGATTTGTAACTCTGTGTTATTTACCTACATAAGATGAAATGATCTTCATTTCAGGGCTTCCAGATTGTACAGCTGCCTACCTTCCTCATAGGTCTCCCATCATGTGCAGTTGTAAACATAACATCACAAATGGACTCAACATTAACAGCTACTTTGAGTGCTTCAGATATCCCTTGGTTTCTCCCTGTTCGTTTCAATATTACAGTGACATCTGGCAATTTCCAAACATGGAGTATTAGTAGCAAAATGAACATTAATATCAACATTGCTTCAATTCAACCCATGATGGCCTTTAACATCTCTGTGACTCCATGCAACTCAAATGGATGCAATGAGGGTTGTCAACAATATAGCATGACACTACCAGCTGTAGGTATTACTTTAATTATTCATTGTAATGAGGTTTGCGTGTGACATATGCATGAGATATTGCCACACTTTGCATGTCTTAGTCTACTGTCAATCTCTCTGTGATACATGTCCTCAGACAACCCTTCTGCAGACTCCAATCCCCCTACCAACAGTGGATCTGATCCAGAAAATAATTCATTAAAAGTCATAATTGGTGTGGCAAGCTGTGGTATTTTATTGATTGTTGCAGCTCTGGCCTCAGCTGTTCTAGGTGTGTGGGTAATCAAATGGTGAGTACATTCTCTTCATACATTGACTTTTGCATTACAGAAATTACACCTATAAGTTGTACAACAATTCCTTAATAATTCAACTTCCTTACAGGAGGAGAGATAACTTAAAGGCTCATGTGAACAGTGCTAGCATTGAGGTGAGATAGTGCTGCTGCATGCACATTTGTATTGACACCTGATGCATGTGATGCATATGAAGTGATGCATGTATATGCATGCATATGTATATCTATGTATGACATTTGCATAAATCAGACATTGTATCACGTATCACATTCTATGATTATGTGCATATGCATATGTGTATGTATGCATGTAAAATGTAATGCATGCATGTATGCATGTACCTAACTATGCTTGCATGCATGCACTTGCGTATGACACTGCACCATTGATTTTCTACCATTCAAACTCTCAGCAGAGGGCTACACCAGAAGGGAAATCAATGGCAATAGCCAATTCAGCAAGTGAGTATGCTGCTGTTCGTGATTGTGTGAGCTCAGTGCAAGCACCACTGCCAAACAGCCAGTCACAGATTCCGGAAAATAGGGCCATTGACACTGTTGGCTATGGAGAGGTTCTCCACAGTGCCCCTAAGCTTCAGCGCGTCAGGAGCAGCAACTACTCCAGCAAGTCCATTAATGGCAGACATCAAAATCAAGTAACCAGCATGCCCACATATGCCAGTGTACTTGATTGTGGTGTCATGCACCACAACCAATCATCAGGAAAGACAGCATTCAATACAGCCAGAACTGAAGACTCCCCACCTCCCCCCATCCCACAACGTGATTTGGATGTGTTGCAAGATTTAGGCTATTCAGTTTTGCCATGCAACCACAAATCAGACAAAGCTCCTCAACCTCAAAGCCCCTGTAGGAGCAGCACTGGCAGTGTGCCTACGGAAACAGCAGTTGAAGTGGCACAGTAATCAGTTCTTTCATCGAATCATATTGTAAGTCTTCAATATGAATCATGAGCGTGATACTACTATGCATTCATACTATTAAGTAGTCTTGTGTCATTCATAATTCTGTTAAGTTTTGGTGGCAACCCCTCCTGCATGGCTTACGGCTTCCTGTTTTAAAAGGTGTACATACGTATGGCTTGGTCTGAGTAGGGCATAGAGAGAGAAGACATTCATTCATCCTCTGTATTGTTACCAACTCTACAGGCTATTCACGCATCCAGAGTGCTTCATATGTACCAGGACATTCATACAGTTGTGTATAACAAGTTACCTAGAGGTTTGTACCATATGCACTAACGATCGACCACATTATATTGTTGTAATGCCAGTGTGTGAAATGGTTGTCTTCTTGAGTGACAATACATACAATTTAAATATAGCTACATTTGTGAGTACCGCGTAGTCTTTTACTACTCAGCTATCAATTCATTGCAGTATACTCTCATTAGTGTGTGTGTGACTGTGAATCACTTAAGCCATAAAATTGCCATTAATGGTGTGTCTACACAGCATTGCTGTATATACATGGGCCTGATGTTTACAGTAATAGAGTCATAATACAGTATAAACCATTATAATATTTATACTTACACACAGTCAGTTAGAGCTACGTAAGGGAAACACTGACACATTATTGATTCATAACCTGTGCACTGTGGTGATGGCAGACAAGGCCGACTGCTGGCCTACAGAAGAGCACACTATAGAAAACATTTGGCATTAGCTTATATTATGATTCGAGCTCTACACAAATGTAAAGACAAACATATACTATGTATGTGTGCTGTATATGTAAATAATCTGCTTGTGTACATTCATTCTAAGTGCCTGCTTTGATTGACTATGAGGTGTGTGTAGCTACTGCAGTATGTAGAAACTGATGAGAGCGAGTTGTATTACTATAGAGCAGCACAATACGGTTTAAACTTTGCAGTTTCAGTTATATTGTACTGTTGCTTTCCCAGCAGTGTTTGCCTGCCAGGGCGGCGCCACACCATTTTAGGTATCTCTTACATGGTAACAAGGAGGAGATGCATATGGTTTGGAAAGGGAAAGGGAATAGTGTATATGCGTGTAACATATATATGGCTCAAGGTTCTCTTGCCATAATTATACTATTCCCTGACCTTTCCACTCCATTTCCTTCTCCTTGCTACCAAAAAGGAAATAGGTATACAGAACAATACCAAATATATATTTTCTCACCATGCAGTGTATAAGCCAAGTGCATGCCCACAGGTTATCTTTAAACGGTGTACTGATGTGCTTTTCTCATGGTGAACTCGAGCTCCATAGATAAATGGTGTTAATGATAGCCGTATGTAGACATTGCCATTATAACAAGGAGACAAGGTGGAAGAAGGAGTGTAGTGTTGTCACAGAGTAACAATGGATCACATGGTCTTGATGAAATGTCCAAAACGTAGAATTAGTACTGTACACTGAATTTGAGTCTAAATCCACTGATGAGCACAAAAAGAGTGAACTGATTACAGGTATAGTATACGTTCATAGAGTACTTGCAGCCACCCAACTGTAGCTAGCTAGCTGTGCCACACTACACTGAAAACATACTGTCACTACGTACATCCAAATGCATTTTCCCTGTAATATGGTAATTATGTTTAATGTGTATACCTGCACAACCATACTATATTTGCCAAAGGAAAGGGTACCAGTTATGTCTACACATGATGTGGCTACATTAGTGAACATTTACTATATCTACTAAGCAGCTATGCCCATATGTGTGTGTACGTGTGTGTGTGTGTGTGTGTACGTGTGTGTGTGTGTGTGTGTGTGTGTGTGTGTGTGTGTGTGTGTGTGTGTGTGTGTGTGTGTGTGTGTGTGTGTGTGTGTGTGTGTGCATGTGCATGTGTGTATGTGATAGCATGTATGTCATGGTATGCCCATGGATGTATAGTGTGGTACATGTCGTGTTTGTGTGCTATGACTATAGTCATGACTATAAGTGTAAATGTCTATGCCCATATGGATGCATGTGTAATGAGGTATGTGTGAGTGTGCATGACTTGTGTATATTATGTGTGCATATGTGTGTAATCATATATTGATGTGCATGTATAGTGTACGTGCTCATGATCATGTGTTATAGTGATTTCCCAATGCGTGTCCATACGTGTAAGTGTGCATACATGAGTGTTGTGCATGAGTGAACATTAGCGCCCGGAGGTTGGGTGTGTCTAGCCAAGTGCCATAATATAATTGTATTTTCAGTGCATGCACCAATGCCTATATGTGCATGTTCATGCGTGCGTGCATGGAGAGTGCATTGTCATCATGCATAAAACAATTCACCCAAGTCATGCACATCCAGACAATATAATCCACTCCTAGGCCTGTGATGGTATGCAGTGCTCTGAGCATTCATGCTCAATTGACTTCCCTGTATATAATATATACATCATATGCAGCCGTGTATAAAATATCATACAAAACTATTATTATGCATGTGGCCATGCATGGCGACCTGTCATATCTGGAGCTAGCTTGCAGCACATATACTGCACATCAACATAATAAGCTCCCATCGTCTCCTATGCCTGCATGTGTGTATGCAGCTACTGTTGGTGAACTTTGTGCACTATATAATTATATGTATAGCACTTTATCTAGAATTGTACAAATGCGTTTGCATTGTTTGGATGCATTTTTAATTCAAATGGGTGCATGCGCAATGCATGCAGACTGCAGATGGTTGAGCATGTGTGCATGCGTGTATGTATGTATGTATGTATAAGTAAGGGCCTGGGCTTTGTGACTATATAATGTGTGTATTTTGAATAAACGAACAAACAGTGTAGCATTGATGAAGATTAGTAACAAGACATAACAAAAACACAACAAGAATCGTGAAATTTAGTTTTTTAATGGCAAACACTCATGGAGCTATAGCTAGCGCGTTGCTGTCTCATCTTGAGCACTCTTCCATTCACTCACTGCTCTGTAACAATTTACATGTGAACAAATTTCACACACACACCCCACACACAATGCACACACCCACACACCAACACACACCAACTCCCACATTACATAACACATTAATATGTATTCGAGCAGCATAAAATATGTATGTACACAACACAGAGTACCACTTCTAGAAAAATAGCCCACTTGGCAGACAGTTAAAGTGTAGAATAAACACTGTCATGCACACAATTCCAACTTGGCACATTAACCAACAATACAAGGTTAACAGCTATACCACTGTACTATAGTTGGCCAAACATGTAGTTGTAATCTTCATGCACTGCTTGGGCAACCAGGAGAAACACATGCTGGAGGAAGGCAGCAATATTGTACCAAGGTGTCCCTGCACAGGTCCACTACAGACCACTGTGCAGGTTCTTCAGCACCGGCCGCTTTGGTTGACTCTCGCAGGAAGTGAAGAATGTTCACATTGGAGTAGAGAGCCAAGATCACCAAACTGCCCTCTTTAGAGAACAAGGGAGGCAGAGTAGAGGTACCCTCTTGGCAGGACAGCTTTAAAGAGTACTTGTCGACTATTTTCACTAGATTGTCAATAGTCATTGCATAGAGTTGACCCATTACACGGCTGACATCTTCCTTGGAATGGTGCGCCCCACATAGCTTCTTAATCGCCTCACACCACAGGTTGCAAAGTACCATATCCTCTCGATAGTCGTTAATTGGTCCTTCCTCAAATAGCAGAGCTGACACGGATGCCTTATATTTATCACCCATACCGAAGATACCCGTCAAGTACTCTTGGAGCTGAGACTCTAAGAACACGTAGCCAGACATTGGAAATCTTGAAAAAGACTCCACGATGCAATTGCTGGCAATTCTCACAATGGTAGGGATGTGTGGGTGTCGATTAAAAGGGCCACCTAGAGGTGTGAATATAGAGAAGAGTCCAATTAGGAAGAGCAGAGAGATGGCTATAGCATACTATGCAGTCAGTTGTATACTATAAACTAATTGGGAGGGTTGCCAACACACAGGAATGGATAGTAGTACAAGGGTGTAGCCAGTAATCTGGGAGGGGGGTTATATACCAAGGATGCACACCATATGACTCGTATGACGTCACGAATAAATGGCCGGCAATGGACAGGTGGGGTCTGGTACGTAACCATTTACCATTAAACGAGACACTGTCTGCTAGCTAGCGCGTGTGCCAGACTTCTAGCTACCTAAATGCACTTAATTCTTAGCCACAGTCAGGAGGGAGGGGGGTTCATCCGAACCCCCCGAACCCCCCCCCCCCCCCCTGGCTACACCCTTGTAGTAAAACATGTACTATCCCAACGGGTTGCAGATACTGTACCAGTCTATCCTGCATGGGAGCTTGTGTGCCTTTAATAATGTTGTATTTAACAAATTAAGCCAACTGGTCTACACTGCTGAAGGTTGCACGGCTCCTGTCCAATTAACATGGCAATGGAAGACAAATAAACATTAACCAAGTAAACCAAGTAAACCAAACTGACAACAGTTACCACATAGGTCGGTAGCTAACTATCAGATGCTAAACATAAAGCTCTAGCAACATGCAACAAGTTGAAAAAGGTAATCACTGGGTTTTACACCAACCAGCCTTCTACATTAGTGGCATCTCAGGAGGTGGGGGGGAGGGGGGGGGGGGGGGCTGAGCCCAATTGATGGCAGGCAGTGATCAATAGGGCTCCGGCCCCCCAGCCTCCTGAGACACCACTGGTGTAGAAGGCTGGTAGGTGTAATATCCAGTGATTATCTCTTTCCAACCTAGCCCAGGGTGTCTGTTACAGAGGCCAACTGCAAGAAATGACCTCTCAGTGCAGCAAATTGTACAGTAAACACAGTCAATTTCAAAGTGGTTGCCCAAATGCAAAATGGCAAATTGCAAATGGTAAATGGCAAAGGACATGACGTCACAATGTGATGTCTTAGTGCAATCATTCTGTGTGGCACAAGTGACTAAACCAACATGCTAGACATCACAGCATATGATGTTACACAATATTGCCACTACAACTTGTCATTTGGACAATCACTCCGATATTGACTGCACATACACACTGCAAATTATTAATTCTATACAAAAGAAAATACCATACGTATGTACCTTCTCCTTGCACAATCCCTTCTGACACCTTAAAGTGTTGTGAAATGTTATTTAAACATAGCCAGGCAGTCTCCCTCACTGCTGGGTCACTGTCGAACAGACACTGGAGGAATGCCTTCCAATACGCAGTCACCAACGGCGCTTGCTCAGCAAGCATTTGACTTCCCACCACACCACTGTGTTCACACAGGCAATGCCACCAGACAACAGCAAGCACTCTGGCAGATGAAAGACGGACCTCTTCAAGTTGGTCGTCTCTGGATGTTTGAGAAACCAGTGCCAATGTGGCACAGCACTAGAAGGTGAAGCAAACATGTCATCATCCACAACAATCAAGCATTATCCAACAAACATTACAATAAATAGTAACATTGTTCATGGTAGGTGCACTCTGTATCCATTAGCATCATGGGCCACTTCACGTATGCTTATGTATATGTAAGGCATTTAGGTTGGATGAAAGCTTTGAATCTACTGTGTGTGATGATTCTCAAAATCAAGACCCTACAGTGCTTTCTCATGACGTTTAATGATATATCATACGTAGGATCACACACATACAATCATGCATGCACACACAGTGATACAACCACATGAGCATGACTATGCACACACACATGCACACACGCCCGCACACACACATGCACACCACACACACACACGCACACATACACACACACACATGCACACACACACACACACACACACACACACACACACACACACACACACACACACACACACACACACACACACACACACACACATTCATCCATTATCCTAACCCACCTCCTCATGTGACCAACATCTGCCATAAGACTCTGAAACTGACGCCCAAGATCCCATGAACTCCAGCACAGCCATGCGGACATCATACCTAACATGGACAAAACCACTCAAACTTACGTACCATTTCTAAGCTACTAATGACCCTATCCAGGTAACATGACTGAACCACAACAGTAAGCACATAATGGTAACCACACATTGCAGCCATTGTACCTCAGGTACATCTGTTGACCAAGCTGGAGTACTTGCTTGAACAGCTAAATGTGATAGAGGAGGAGGAGGGCATACTGTACGTATATACAAGTAAAACGCTAGTCTCTGTGTGCAGGTTGCAATGGTATAGCTTGGGCTAACTCACAGAGTTGAAGTGGTCACGCAACTCTGAGAGGCTGTCCTTGTCTGAATTCTTGACAAGCACAGTTGATAGCTGAAGACACTGATAGAATAATGAGAGACATAAATGTAGTGAACACTGTGTCATACACAGCACTGAAGTACTCATGCATGTAGAACGCTAAAGGATGTGTAGTACATACTCACTCAGTGTGGTGTACTGGTTAAAACATGGGCACACAAGGAAGGCATGGCATTCACGCAAGGATGCACAGCACCCGAGGGTGAGTGCACTATATGCCATAACACCTACTACACCTACAGTGTGTCCATTCGGCAGCATTTACAGCATCTGTTGCCATGGCCAATGGGTACTTAAACAACTACTAGGGTGTGTACATATTACATAGTTACTGTATAATCATGCATTGCCTGTATCAATGGGAACTATACAGGAATGACACTCTCCATTCAGTGACAAACTCACTGTTAGCTGCATATCTTCTCCAGCTCTACAAAGGTCAACAGGGAATACCTCAAGGAAGGCTTGGCGTGGGAAGTGCACGTCTTTGCTCACTAAAGCGGCAGTACACACTTCCATTGCAACTTCAACAGCAGTAGGGGAAAGGCTGGTGAGCATGGGTTTCAAGACCTCAGAAATGGCATCACCATTGCCACGAACCAGAGAGGCATACAAACAAAGCTGAGACTTAAGGCTCTCTTTTAGTAGCCATATTGTGCCACCTGCCTTTCCTTGCTGATTGCCGTCTACAGCTGTCTTTACAAGGTCATCCTTCAAGACTGCCACAAATTGCAACACTTGGTCTGTCACCCCACTGCCTTTAGCACTTTGCAGTTGAAGATGTTCTACAAGAATCTGTAAAACCTCGGCATACTCAGCTCTGGTCACAGCACAGGAATTGCCACTGCAACAAGAATAGAGCATTAAGGCAAACTGATCATGAGCAATAATATGCATGAATGTAGCAGAATAAATCACAACAGATTGCAGGACAGTTCAGCCCATTGGCCTTGTCAGCTGTAAAGAAGCTGAGAGGCTGCAGTCAGTGCAGTGTGAAACTGGCGCTATATAGTAAACAATGACAAAGTGTGTGCCCAATGATGCTGTGTGATTAAATATGCATGGGCGTACATATGAGTGGGTACATATTGTTCAAGGTCACTTCATCTTTATTCAAGCAAACAATAGCATTGAGCCTCTTCAACATTAAGACTATAATATCACACTATTGTATAGCTGACCTCCCTCGAGTAATAAAATATGAATATTGAAATACAATTTACAATACGATTCACAAGAGGTAAACCCGCTTGTGAAGGATGCCTTGAATTCAAAACCCCTCTCTAATGAGTACCTACAGTCCCTGCTACGTAGACACGTGTACAGAACTAATATTGAAATTAGAACATTTCCATAATCCGGACACGTGGGCCTGTCCAATCTTTCAAAAGACATTGTGTCTCTGTATTTAAATAACCTTCTTAGACTTTCAGTCACTTCACAGACTATTAGTATACAAAAGGTAAAGGCAGTGACCCCACACTATACTGTATAGGTGGTCACTGGAGTGCACCTTTGGCATTCATTATAATGTGTGTGTGTGTGTGTCATGTACACTTTCAATGGGACGGATAGGTGATCAACTTGCAGTCTATCTGGTACATTTGTCCACCCACCTTGTTCCGATCCAAGAAGCAGATATCATATCTGCAAAGAGAGCTTCACACTCTGACACATTCTTCATTGCTGCCTTCTTCCCTCCAACCAGTAGCTGTATAGCAAACAGTTGAGAGACAATGGCTACATTTCAGGTTGAGCCTGGTACACTGCCTACAGCACGGCCTCACGTGAGCAAGTACATTCAAGCTACCCGCACAATGAGAAGGTTATAATGTATGCAGACCTGATTGAGTAGCTCCTTCAGTAGCAAGATGTCGCCATGGAGATGATTCTGCGATAGACATTGTTCTGGTGATTGTGGTAGTGTGTGCCCAACTTCAGTAAGAGTTGAGGGGACTTCCCCCGGCATGGTAATGGTGGCTAGAGTCTGTGATGCTAGTACCCTCATTTTCCAGACTGAGCTGCAAGTGAACCTAGATGGAGAAGAGGCTTGAGTCACGTACACAGCAATAGAGTCATAGTAGATGCGCACACACTGGTGATGTATATGCTTATTCAATGAATACAGCAACATAAAGTGAGAATGAGCAGTGCAAATTCATTATACAACTGAAGAGCAGTCGTCACATACACAAACAGCACACACTAATACAATTTAAACTCGCACATACACACACACAGTGAACACATGTGCATATGCATACACACAAGTGCAAACATGCGCACAACACAAGTACACAGACAGACACACAGACACATGCACACGCTCTCTCTCTCTCCCTCTCTCTCTCTCTCTCTCTCTCTCACACACACACACACACACACAACAATCCTTCCTAAATAGTGAGCTATGCACAATAGGTCAAAAGTATGACAATTTTGAGGCACAGAGAGCAATAGGGACCAATCACAACATACACTGTAAAACATAAATGGACACGTTGAGTAACCTTCTGACAAGTGGCTTGAATGGCTCTAGACTGGTTGGAGAATCCTTGTCATCCAGCGAAGATGGAAACAGTCGTGACAGAGTTAGGAGAACAGGAAACACCGAGGGGTCCATTGGAGAGGGTCTGCATACAATGGCAGAGTAGGGAGGTGACACCAGAGTATAGACTGTTTGACTGAGAGCAACTTCAAGAGGATCAATGAAAGTGATTGGGAATCACTTGTAGAAATAATACACATTGCACACATTAACCTGGGGAGGTTCACATGTGCATTAGCTCATGGGACAAATATGGCATTCGTTATATGGAGACAATAAAACAGAATGATAACACAGATATCCCATGCAGTATAAATCCAGCCTTGGTGAACGATGTGTAGTGTTGTCAATCTAGTTACCACTGTGAACACATGGACTTGCACACACCAATATGTATGTAGCACTGTCTCCTTCTCACCCTTTCCCTTCCGCTGGTGCTACTTCCACCTTGTCTGCTGCTTCCTGGAGTTTCCTCTGGAGGTAGCCATGCAGCATTGGGAACTGTGTGAAGAGCTTCTTGCTGCTCATCTTGTTCTGCATCTGGTGCTCGTCTTTGACCCTCTTGACACCAAATATCCTGTTCATCAAAGAGCTAAATAGCATTGTGGAGGAGTTGCGAACCTGAAGCAACATGAGAATACATTCACTGTGCTACAACAAACAGTTAGAAAGTGGCTAATATTGCATATGCAAATCCACACGCTTACACACATCCCCCTCCCCCCACCCACACACACATTCCCCCTCCCCCCACCCACCCACACATTCCTCCTCCCCTCACACACATTGACCCACCCATAATGTACATTGACTGACAACTAGTGATGAAAGCAGAGCGAACACAGTTATACATACACACAGTGGGATAATGAGCAAAGTGCACTGCCTCACTCTGCTGCATGAAAGCAGCAATGTTACCAACTTACCACTAGAGCAGAGTGTTCCTTCTTCCAATTTGGCTACACAGAACTGGTCTAGAAGAAACACCCTTGAATCCACAACTTCAGTTTACTTCTTGCATGTGGTCGTGTATACCACCATATTTCATAGTGATGAGGCACTGGACCATTAATAATTCAATACTGTACACTTTAAGGCTACACCATGTCACCCATTTATACCCAACAGCACCCACCCACCCACTGATCAAACCATCCACCAGCTACCTACGAATACCTGCAACAACACCCACCCACTGCACACCAACTGATCACGCCCACCTACAGTACGTACACACCCACCTACGCAGTGCATACACACCCTCTGCCCACTGACACACCCACTAACATTCGTCACACACACACTCACTGCCCAGTGTTCAGATGAGAACCCATTCACAGACAGGATGAACACATGGCCAAGAAAAGGCATGACACTCTCTGCCAGTCTGGCATCTCTCACAAGTGCCCTGAGGATGTTCAGTGCATGGACAGCAGCCGGCTCAGGGACAAGCTCACTGGGAGAGAATGAAGAAGGCGGGTCCAAAGTCAGAGGCTGCATGAAGAAGAAGCACAAGAGGAGCAATGGTGGAAGAGAGTACGTAATCTCTACAGATATTTAAACATGTATTGATAGTGCATACTTCTTTGATAATTGACAGTGTGCACTTCTGTGTACAGGTTCCAGCTACTATACTACCATGGCCCATACACAGGTATAAATGGGTCATTTTACATTAGTGTGTACATGTAACATACTCATGGCTCATAGTACATGTACACACTGGCGATGGCTGCAGGGTTAGCTACACTGCACACCTAACTACATACCACAGCAGTACACGCTCCACCCCGGCTGCTCACTTTGTCCTCCTCTCCTGCCATCCTCTCCCTCTCTTCAACAGGATAGCTCAGCTTGGCAGTGTTAACAGCCTCCACAAGTCCCTCCATCACATGACTCAGAAGAGAGTGCACCTCACTGGGTGGTGCACTGCACAGAATGGCCTGTGGGGAAACATGCAATGTGCATATACACATAACATACAGTCCTCCATTCTGTATTGCGATATAGACTGGTGACATGCATCATACATATGTTAGTTACATGTGCAATAGTCAGTGCCAGCAAGGTATGATGCACAGTACACTCACAGACCTACTCTACAGTAAACCTGATCACTGCTTCTTGTGTATCAACATTTGTTATGCTCACTGTGGAGGGAGCTCTGTGTTAGGTATGTATTAGTCTAGCATGCTAGCCCCTCCACCCATGGGAGGATGTGGTTGAAGGGGCTAGCACACTAGACTACTACGATACATAAGGAGTCAGTGCCACATGCAAAATATAATATAGTTCATAGCATAGTACAGAGGACAGCTCCACTGAGTGTGTCATGCATTCACGAGTACTCCACGGCACACACCAGAAAGTAAAAAGGCAGTCCAGCACTCCTCCTGGTGATGTTCCCCGTGGAGGTGGTCTGCAGAGACTGCAAGCCACTCTCCAGCCATTGGGAGGGTGTGTGGCAGTTGAGCAGTAGGGAGGGGTGTGGTGGGAGGAGCCACAGCCGACAGCAGAACTGCTTGAAACCAGAAAAGGCCATCTCAAAAGCACCTCGATGTCTAGCTTGACTGAGTAGGCAAGTGAAAAAATCACCAATCTGGTGGAACTGCAAGGTCAAAGTAGGAGAGGATTACATGTCAAGCTGTGTAAACAACCTGAGCTTGTAACACAATACATTGATAAGTTGAATGTTCCTGTTCATGCCTACTTCACTTTGCATAGACAGGTACAGTATAAGCAGTGCATATATCATAATCCATACAGTATGCATACAAAATGTCAAACAATGTTACTTTCACGAATTTTGCAAGTTAGCAGGCATTCTTGACAACAAACATGCGAACCATCCCTACTGACATTAGACACTGGGAGAATACAAGGGCTTAGCGTAAACCCTCAGGCAAGGGGCATCCGCAAAATAACTTGTGTGAAATTTGTAGAGATACGGTAATAAAAATTGACTGTTGGTTAGTTCGCATGCCAAATGCTTCTTGTGTTAACTGACCTGTTGAGCTGAGAGGGTCCCACTCCCCATGTGTGAGAGCTCCTGCAGTGAAGCCTGTTCAGCCATGCTGCCAAAGAGAAGGGATATCTCCTTCATCGTGTGCCAGCAGCACAGCAGGAGAGACTGAGCAGTTGGACAGCCTGATGGAAGAGGAAGGTACGTAGCAGTCAGTGGGCAGAGGGGAGGGGGCGGGGTAAGCAAGCATGCCAAGTAGCCAGGAGAGAGTATACAGATACTTATGTATAGAGAGAGATGCCTTACACAGAGGTTACACAGATCAGATCACTGTAAATTTCCCAAGCACACAAATGATACACAGCCATGCACGTGCTACACAGAGGTAAGACTATAAATACGTATCACATTTTAAATATCACTACAAGTAGAGTATTGAAATACACCTATACCACTGCTTCACACTCCTGCTGTGTACATATTGGCTGTCTTACCTTCACTAGACCCATGTCCCTCTGCCCCACCTCCCATGGCAGTGCTCGGGAGGAACCCCTCGGGGGAGCTGTTACAAACCACTGGTAGACAGAAGTCTGCAATGGTCAGGCACTCAGATATCAGCTTTGCATACAGCACAGCCAACTCAGCCTCACCCAGTGAAGACCTACGCACAGCACAATACACAATAGTTCATTATACTCGACTGAGTGCCCATAAAATGTACACATTGCATTCATTTTTACATACGTATATTACACTGTGACTCATTGAGTGAACAAAGATGGTTCGCTGTTTTCCATAAACCCACTGCATGCTCACAACAAACCTCTGTACACACACCACAGCATGTTGCTCATGTCAACTGGGACATTGTACTAATGAAGTGAGGGCTTCTCAGCTGGCTCAGGCATCAGAAAGGGTTGGTTCTCTAATACCAGCTTCACAACAGGGTTGAAAACCTTGCTGACGTTTCGACCAGATGCTCTGGTCTTCGCCCTGAAGAAGACCAGAGCATCTGGTCGAAACGTCGGCAAGGTTTTCAACCATGTTGTGAAGCTGGTATTAGAGAACCAACCCTTTCTGACATTGTACTAGT
The DNA here is from genome assembly GCA_964019415.1 of Ianthella basta. NCBI lineage: Eukaryota > Metazoa > Porifera > Demospongiae > Verongiida > Ianthellidae > Ianthella > Ianthella basta. The sequence goes on from OZ025876.1 coordinate 5,242,855, forward strand.
TTTATGGCTCAAATAGGAAACGAGAAAACAAAGTGAATGGAAGTATATAAATCGAAGCACTATTAGCTGTCCGTTCAGAAGGCAGCAATGAAAGCCTTTACATCAAAATGTGAATCATGAGTGACTCACAATTGCTAGAAAAATAAGACTAAGCACAGTTTAGAGCAGATGCAAGTACGCAGACACCCCTCACATTGAGGTGCACACACTTACTGTATGCACCTCCTTACCCACCTGTTGGAGGTACTTAGAATAGCTGATATGGCCTCGATGACGCCATACATTGGAGCATGGAGAGAGGCAGCAGTCAGGCTGCAGGCGGCTGCTGCTCTGTGGAGGGTTAGGGTGTCTGTGAGTGCCAGCAGTGTCCCCATCACTGCATTGCTCCTGCCACCAAGAGGAGCACATTCTCTCGTCTTCTCTTCACTTCTTCTCCATCTTTTCTCATCTTCTCTTGCCTCACCCTCTTTTCCATCAGCCTCATCCTTATCCTTAGCTTCAAGCACTTTGTCATCTATCTCACTTCCAAAAAGATCCCTCAGATGCTCCTTCAAACCCACATTAAGTTGCTGCAGCAATGGTGGCACATCCTCACACTCCCTTGCAGCCAGTAGCCTCCAGTTATACGCTGCAGTTGAGCAGTCCACTGCCTTTGGACTACTGCTCATTCTATAGCACCATTCAATGTGTGCTTGGAGGTCCTGCGATGCAGCACAACACGCAGTACAGAAGGCGAAAGAGTGCAGTAGTGGAGGTCCTCAATGCAGAATAAGATATACACACTTACTGTATTGGTGCTTATTAGTGTTGGTATTAGGTGACAGTCAATCTGATGGATGCACTATACAGTAATGTACGTACATACCTCAAACAGGTCCACATCCACCGGCAGCTCCAGCAAAAGTTGTAGAGCAATTTCCTTGTTTGCCTCAAAAGAATCCTGCAGTGTCTGCACCAGGAGTCTTCTTGCACAGGGAGAGGACGTGAGGTAAGCATTGAGGTTATATATCAGGTCACCTTCAGCAATAGAGCGACCTACAGCAGATGAGCATGAAAGACAGCAATGGCAGTACAAGTTGTGTGCATCCACCCATACTGCAGTACAATCGGTTACTTTCTACAGATAGTTCATATACTTTCTACCAGTTTATACCAGCCTTCCACTCATGACATACTCTTATCAGACATGACAAGGTTTGTGACTTTCGAGAGAGTTTCCAGGTTGTGAAGAGCAAAGGTGCGGCGTTGGAAAGACACCACCGGATTCAGACAAGAGAACTGGAGGTCGACAAAAGCTGTCATGAACTCCTGTAGAGAGAAGTATTGGGTCACTTCAGTACACCTACATCCTAATACATCCAGCAGGTCACATGCCTTCATTGAGGTCACAAGAGTGGGAAGGTCCTGTCCAGCCTTGGAGCTCTTTGATAGAGCAAGACTGCTGTCAAACACCCTTCTGAAGAGCTGAAGGGAGAGAGAACAAGAACCAGCGTATGTCACTATCATTACATGCACCATTGCACAAATACTTACACGACCATGTGGAATACAGTATACACATAAACCCATGCACGCACACACACACACACACACACACACACACACACACACACACACACACACACACACACACACACACACACACACACACACACACACACACACACACACACACACACACGCTACATGCATGCACACATATCATATACATTATCACTGTATGCATATACGTACATATACATACATACTACATGCAACTACAGGGAGTTACACACACAAACATACATAAAACCACTACACTATCATACATGTACATACACATGCACACAGCTGACCTGCTTTAGGCATGCCTGGATCTGCTGCCGGAAGAGTGGAGACTGGCTGCTCAAGTTGTCAGGCAAGAAGGACATAACTACTGACAGGTCTGCTACTGATGGTGCATCCGTGGTCCGCCTTCTCTCACACAGCATGCCAAAGGCAGTCACCTTCAACTGCGCAGGACACAACATTGAGTTCATCTCACACAGGGCCAGCAACATCACAAAGAGAACAAACTGAACAACAGTCAAATCGATAGTGCTGCCTAGTGGGCACTGTACCTCTTCGTTGGAACTCCTGAGGGCTTCCCTTATTACAGTACTGGACTCCTCCCCCTGCTGGGCTCCCCTGTCCCACGATCTGTTCTGCAGTGCCCTCAAGCACACAAGCTGAGCCGCAAGGCAGGCATCGCCTGTCAAAGGAAGGATGAAGAAGAGAGTCAGACCATCATGCACTCGACAGGCCAATGCAGCCATCATACTACCTCTAGGAGTTCTTCTTTACAACCACGTACTACTAGTGTGCAACACTACAATCTTATGCTGGTTTATGCCAATGCTAATTTGATGGCACAATAGTCAACACAGCTTCAGTACAGCCAATTTACGGATAATGTTAACTACACAAAGCCGTATTGCTCTTAGACTTCTACCTGATTCACGAGGTTGGCCTCCGTGACATACTGGCAGTTCCTTGAGAGCATACTCAAGTGACCCCTCAGGGAGGTTAGGGGAGTTGACACAGTGCTGCAGCAAGGGTGAAGACAAGTGTGGAGGGGCATTCAGGAAGGAAGGCCCACCCAGTCGCCACTTTGTTGTGCTCACCTGTGCCACAAGACTCCGCTGCAAACTGCTCCCAGTACAAAGAATATGCAACATTGGGTCCAACCAGGTCTGTGAGGTGGGCAGGAGTGGAAAAAGGAGTGAGTATAGTGCACATGAAGCAGTAGTGAACCTACACTGCACTGACAGAGACTTGAAAGAGCATCTGCGATAAGCCACTTCACAGCTTCAGCAGTTTCCAGCTTAATGCCAAAGCAATAGAGGTTTACTACTTTATCAAACATGCTAGTACGCATATAAATATCCAGATTCATGCTACGTGCACTGTGTGTGGAGGTACACTGGAGAATTGCACATACAATACAAGCGTCCAATTCAAGGGCTGTATGGTATGCATAGAGCATGCCATGCGTGTGGTGGAGGGGCTTACTGTCTGCCACTGATTAGCCTCACTCTCTGCTTTGTGCTGCACCACCAGCTTTGCCCACAGTGCTCCTGCCTGGAGTGGGGGGTGGGGGGAAGAGAGGAGGAGGTGAGGCATTAAGGTGAGAGTGAGGGATGGGAGCAGAAGGTGACGAGGGAGGGCGGGAAAGTGAGGGTGAAAGTGGAGAGTGAGGGGACAAGAGGAAAGAGGGGGAGGAAGCCAAAGTGCAATTAATTATAGTATGTAGTAGTAGTGATGCGGACGTGTTGAAGCTTGTAAGGACACTTAGCTTGTGAACTAGTGTTGATGAGTATCAGTGCTGAATGAACAACAGTGTGCAGAAAGGGAAAAGGTGCCTGTGATAGTGTGTTTGCACATACGTAGGACATAACATACATGTATGTGTGGCACTCACATGTGGTGCTAGGCTCTGGTAGTTCATTGCATCCATGATCTCCATCGGCAGCTGTGGACAGACCTGTAGCATTGTCTCCACACTGATGTGGTCAGCTAGTATTCCACTGTAAGTGTACTTGGGTTTTAGGAAAGGGTCGACATTCAGCACTCGAACAGCAAGCGAGTGAACAAAGGTAGAATGGTCTGTAGGGTATGGAAGGGGCAGGTGGAGGGGAGTGCTAGTTAATGGCACCAGTGATCATGTGATGGGAAGACATGGAGTATATAGAGTTCTGGCTATCAGCCATTAAAAGGGAAATGTTACGGAAGATGGTGAGCTAGAGGAAAGCTCTCAGAGGGGGAAGAGGAGGGTGCAACTTATGCTTATAAAGCTGATACTTCACTAATGCATGCAATGTGCTGCTGTCCTCACCATCTGCATGCAGCGTCTCGTGTACAGTCAGTAAGTTGGTGAAGATGTCTCGCATCTGGTGGGGAATGCCCTACGGTGTGGATAAGGTGAGGGAATTCCCTACTGACCTACATCAGCATTGCAACATTGCAAAGAGCAGATGAATGATACAGCTACTATTCAATGTACAATATACAAGAGCACTATACGAAGCACAATTTCATTAGATGACAAACATTCTGAACTACCAAAAAGGTATATGTGTTAAAGCTCTAGATTAGTCTCGCACACCAGCCCCTATTATTGTGCAATTGCGCATTAAGGGAAATAGGGGCTAGCGTGCAAGACTACAGTAGGTCTAGATATTATTCACAGAAAATATAACAAGCCAAAACCAGCACATTAGTTGTAGCACAAGGTATTACAGTCAAGTGAAGTAGCCTACTTTAGGCCTACCTGAACAAAATTGCGGAAACACTGATTGATGATAAGTGGATCTTTTCAGCCATTCAGGCATTTATCGAATTGCTTAAGCTCACCTCAATGTGGTTGTCCCAGTGGCTCCAGATATGGTCAACCAGGCGAGCCATGACAGTCCCACGACCAGCCACTGTCTCGGCTTGTGTCTGGTGTTGGGCTAAGAGGCCACTCTGGCACATTTCCCTATGTGTGAACAGGACAGTGGAGGGGGGATGGGGGGGGGAGAGTGAAAGGGGGTGGCAGGGAAGGAGGATTCAGAGAGTTGGGGAGAGAGAGAGAGGAGTAAACTAATAGATGATAGAGTAACAAGTAGTCGTGAGGGAGAGCAAGTATGAGGGGTACTCACCGTGTCACTTTGGTCCACAGAGCAATAGCCCTAGCCCCCACATAGCTTGTGATGGCAGTGGATGCCCTGGTGCAAGCATCACACGATAACACAAGGAGTACAGATTAAGGTTAAATAAGCAATCAATAACCAGTACACACTAATGATACCAACCCATTGGGCCCACTGCAAGAATAGTAATACTGTGTACTGTATATACAGTATGTATAATGTACAGACCTCCACTGGTGGTGGCACGTAATCACATGGTTAACGATTATCAAGCACGTTGTCAATCGCACTACTTCAGACACAAGGTACATCCACTACCACATGCATAGACTTTGCACTCTGCAGTGTGTTGTATAGCTGTGTGTACTAACAATGCAGCTATGTATCAGTATACAGCATGCATGTACCATATGTCCATTGCTCTATGCACATACCTGTCAAAGAGGTCGCATGCAAAGGTCAGCACCTTGTGATGGAGGCACACATCTCCCCCCTCCCCCACTCCCTCCCCCTTCCCCTCCCCCTTTTCCTCTGCTGGCATGAGGAGGACTTCAGGAGGTAGCTTTGACAGCATGCCTTGCAGCAAACTCAGTTGTGAGATCTCTGGCAGCAATGCAACTGCAGCAAGAGGGGAAAGAGATTGTTTGGTACACAACAGAGAACTCTGTAACTGCTGCTCTAATAAACAAAGCATATAACACTAGCCATGCCAGAAGGTCTGCAGGAAGACAGGATGGTCGCTACAACTCGATTGCTACTATAGAAAATAGCCTATAGTACAAAGTAATGTTTGGCAGTCAGCAATTGTATGCAGTTTTACAGCTCACTTTTGTCAACCTCTTCCCCTTCCTCCTTCAATAGCTGGTGACAGGTCTTGTTCAACTCGCTCCAATGCAGGTGTGTGACTCTCAAAAGCACAATGTACAACATTCCACATGTAGTGGCAACGTCGGGGAAGGATGTGTGTTTATTGTCAGCCAGGATGCTCCATATGGCCTTAGCCACAGTGTGCAGGTCTTCTGTAAGGTATGGTGCTCTGTCGCTGGATAGACTATCTTCTGTTGCTGGTTCTGAAATAGCCTTGCAAGTCTCACTTCCGTTTGAAATGTCACCAACGCTATCAACGACAACTGATTCAGTAGGTGCCAATGTCCTTCCACCTGCCCCAGACTCCACCCACCCAGCACCGCTCAATTGTACCTTGTGCGCCTGAAGTGGTTCCAAGTACTTACTCACTATGACAAGGAAGGTCTTACAGCACACTACTAGAGACGTCCCACTGCTTGTTTCCTTTGAGCTAGCAGCAAGCCTTGACAGCCACTGCACCATACAATGAATCACTGCATATTGAGTGAAGCAACAATGCACATAAAATTATACATTCATGGGACTATGTAATCAATAAATACACTACATCCACAGTAGGTCCAAACAGGTGGAGTGCATTCAAAATGCATCATCTGACCTAATACTTCATGGATAGTTGGGATTTTACCTAATCAGAGTCTCTAACGAGTCTGCTTTGTATGTATGAAGGGTGCTGTTTTACATGCACACACACACACACACACAAGTGGCAATCTATTCACCCTGCACATGTTAGAAGTGAAGGCTTCTCAGCTGGTTTAGCATGGTAAAAGGTAATTCTCCAAATACCAGCTTGAACAACAAGGTTGGAATACGTAGTGCTGACTGGAGCATCGCTAAGGTTCCAACCCTGTTGTTCAAGCTGGTATTCATAGAACAACCCTTACTCACTACACCTTTACTACATACCAGGGTTAATACCAGGGTTAATATAGCAGTTCTATTGGCTGAAGACAGAACTGTTGTGCACAGTGTACGAATAATATTGCAATGTTTATGATAGCATCAGCAAGTTCATGCCTTCACCTTCAACCAGCTGTTCCTGCAAGCACAGAGTACCAAGAGGGAAGTTCTCTATCAGGGCTTCCAAGTAGCTGGTGAGGCTGAAGAGATGGGATTGGGCAGGCTGGTCATTAAGGGGAAGAGCTCCCTCTTTCTCTCCATGAAGCATTTGAAGAATCCTTGCCGAAATGGAAGCCCTCAGTGTCTCCTTCCAGGGGAGGGAACTCAGGAGCCTACAGAACACAGACAAGATTGGTGAAGATGGCAAGCTATACATCATAACAAATCATCACACACTGTACAATCTTGTCCTCTTCACCCTCACCCCTCTATCTGCTTGTATGCTTGTGTGTATGTACGTATAAGACAAAGGGTGACCAACCACCAACACATACACATGTTACTGGATACTGTTTCCTATGCTCTGTAAAGCACAAGCAACTGCTCCTACATAATACATGTGGAATCACAAGCATGTGTGTATGCACATATGTACTGTTACACACACACACACACACACACACACACACACACACACACACACACACACACACACACACACACACACACACACACACACACACACACACACACACACACACACACACACACACACGTACACACGACACACACACACACACACAGAGAGGTGACAGGGAGGCAACAATTACACAGCAGCTGACCAATATATAAATGAGAGCAGGACGAATGCAGCCACTTGCAATGTATCAGTGACTGTGTTCCCCCTCACTTGGTCAGAGCTCTTTGCAGAGGGTGTCGGGACAGGCACAAGGAATGCATCGCCACTAACACATCTATACACACTTTCGCCTCACCAGGAGGCCCTCGTAGGTCGGCATCAAGCTTCTTCAAGGCTGCTCCCACCTGCCAACCAAAATAGTGAACACATGGGACTGACAACTACTTGCATTTTACATGGTACAATTTTCGAATGACTAATTTTATTTTCCAAGTTGTTCAATCAATATTCATTCAATTTCTGTTACATCTACATATTTAATCATAATTGCCTGTCTGGTGTGTTTAAATGGATTAAATTAACAAGCAATAATTTAAATCAGACAACTGCATTGCTAGCTACTGACAATTTCTATATAACCTGTAGCTAAGAGCTCCTGCTGCATGTAACATAAACACATATGCACCACATTTGCCACCCTTTAGCGTGCTTGCTCGTGCTACCCACCTCTTTCATGCCCTTCAGCTGTTCTTCGACCGTCTTCGCTTGCAGCATGCGCTCAATCAGTGCAGCAACACCTGCATACGTGCGATCATGTGACTGTCATTGTGTGATACACAGCGCAGAATCGTCGGGTGATACTGAGCATAAATATTCTACGTAGTGTAGAATATCTATGTACTGAGCTAGCTACAATTATTCGGTTATAACTAGATCGAAATCATTCCACAGCATTTAAAGTGCGCAGACACATGCATGCGCATATAATCATGCATACCTGCGCCTTCTCCTGATGTCTTGGAGACATTTTCTTTCCATTCAAGCAATCGATTCGCTGGGAAAGTTTGGCGTTGCTTAGCCTTTGCCACTTCTGGCTTTTGTCCTGGATACGCCATCGACCATCAAGTTCAAATTCACTGTGCAACTGACGACTAATGCGCAGCTAGATCTAGACCTTCTCCATAACACAGAAGTTCGTCTGCTAAAACACCGCAAATATCACTTGCCATGCATCTCGCTGCCATTTTACTATAGTATTTCGCAACATCATACATGACGTCACTAATGTTCACATGACATTGTACATATATACATGCACACATGCACGCAACAAGTTGGGCTAAGAAAAGAAGTACTGCAGTTCTTCTTCTTCCTTGTTCTTCTTGTCCGCGGCGTCTTTGGCCTTTCTCTTTAACACTGGTGGCTCTGAGCGGTACACAAGTTTCCTTCCACCCTGCATGATACATAGCACAGAGTGTGTGCGCGTGTGTGTGGTGTGTGTGTGTGTGTGTGTGTGTGTGTGTGTGTGTGTGTGTGTGTGTGTGTGTGCGCGCGTGCATGTGCACCCTTGTGTGTGTGTGTACAAATGCATGGCTTGTTCACCCTTTTCTTTGGGTCAGCCTGGGCCCTCTCTAGTGCCCGTTTCATCCTCTCCTCCTGGTACATCTTTTGCTGCTCCAACTTCTCCTCTCTCATCCGCAACCGACGCTCCTTCTCCTTTGCCTAAGGACATTGGCAGTATGCACAAACACATACAGTTAGCAAGGATTAACACAGCACCTTTCATACATGCACAACACACACACACACACACACACACACACACACACACACACGCACACACACACACACACACACACACACACACACACACACACACACACACACACACACACACACACACACACACACACACACACACACGCACGCACACACACACACGCATTACCTTTTCAGCAGTTTCCACCTTGTCTGGAGGGAGGCTCTCTACAGTCTCAAACAGCTCCTCTAGTCTGTTCTCAATAGCAGTCAACATCTGCAGGGTGCTGATGGTAGCCTCATTGCCTCCAATGCATCGAGTGTACACATCAGACACCTTCTGGTGGAGGGTTTGCAGCATTGTCTCCTACAAGAGGTGCATAGCATACAGCAAGGAGCAGAGTACATAACACAGCTCCAATCTGGGGTAGTCAAGCCATCAAGCCATCACGATGTGCTGATGACTACATGCAGAGTTCTATGATTTCTAGTCTTAGCGAGCACTGGCAAGCTATTGCTCACCTGATCACCAGCATTGTACTGTCCAAATGAGAATAGCCTGTAGTGAGAGAGAAAGATAGAGAGAAGAGAGAGGCAGCACACAGCAGGCTGTGAGCAGACTTCCACCAATGTATGTCTATACTGTACGTACATTGGACACAACAACCCCACACTGCTCCTCATATCCAAACACACACAACACTACACCCACACCAACTAACTTCCACCCATCCCACACTCACCCACCATTGTGTGGTAAATGTATAGCTCAAAGGAAATTGATTACGACTACCCATACTTTGAGAACCAATTATCATTTACAATCACTCTAGTCATTCAGACACCAAATTTAGGCTGCATTAGACAATAACAGTTGTACAATTATTCAATTATCATCACCGTCACACTCATAATTACCAATTACCATTACCACAACACTGACACCCACCCACCCACCACGCCCACCCACCCACATACAGACACACGCAAAACACATGATAACTCATTACTTTGACTTGATCTCAAGGTCTGATGCCCTCTCCTCCACCACTGCAATTGCCGATTGCAGCGAATGGATCTGGCGAGCCAAACCCTCTGTCTCTCTGTTCCTAAATTACAAGCAAACAAGAGCAGAAGAAGGAGAATGGCCAGAGGAGGGACAGGGAGGAAAGAGTGAGACACAGACACACACAACAAGCCTAAGTACATACAACCCAACCAAATGACTCATCATATGCACACAAATTTCGTGTGACGCATATTTCTCGGACGACCCTTGCCTGAGGATCAAAGGCGGGATGCAAGGGCTTCGCGATTTTTTTTCACAAAGTCCTTGTATCCCCTTTGTCTAATGACAATAGGGAGATTTTTATGTTTTGATATTCACAAATGTCTGCACATTCGTAAATTCCAGTCCCACACAATGGTGTACTCATACAGTACATGTCTGCAGATGAGATTTGAATACTTCAATTGGACATGTACATCAATTGGATATTGGAACAGAGAGAAACTGATGATTTTAATGAGGAAGTGATACAACTCCAAGAGGCAATCTCTCACATCTTGAGCTGTACAAGCTGCTTGTTCTGTTTCACCTCCTCCAGTGCCTCCTCAGTCTCCTGGCTGTTCTGGATGAGGGAGAGGTTCTGTTCCTCCAACTCAGTAAAAATTTCCATCAACTGCTTTGGGTCGTGGAAGTACAGCTCAACATCCTCCTGCACAAACATGAATACATCATACACACATACACACACATGCATACATACGTACATACATACAACCAACCACCACCATCCCTACATAGACAGCACTGCCAAGCCGTCTGGTAGACAAAAGAAAGGAGTAAAACCAGACAAAACGGAATAACATGTTACACTTATCCGACTGACACTCTTGCAAGCCCCAGTAAGAAGCTGTAAGGTAGTACTAAATTTGAGGAGTTTTATATACAGCCTCTGCAGACGAGTTGTTGGCGTCAAATTTTACACTCTGCAAGGTCTGTGTAGGTCTAAACAAAGGGTCTAGATCTATGGTATATTAGAAACTGCTTCTACAGAATGTCTGTGTTAGCTCGATCAATCTGCACACAAGTTTAGCTCTTCTAACCTTGGCAGCTCACTTACGTACCAAAATACATTATTATCATTGAATAAAGATCATTGGAGGTTACAATCAAACAGTGACAGACATTTCGCACAATAACCCACAATAGCATTGGGACTACGCACAATGACACATGTGTAAACAACCACCACTACTTGCGCAGCACAAGGGTATACACACGTGCACATACGTATGTGCTACTGTCCACATCTGCGCTAGGGACTACAACAAGTGCACACAGCCCACCTCTTGGTCACTCTCCGACTGTGCCAGTTCTTCAGCTGACTTTTGCCCATCATCCTCAAGATCATCAGAAGAATCGGACACATCCAATATCGTCTTCCCTGGTGGCTTTGCCTACCAGGAGGAGACAAAACATGTGTGGAGCAATATTCTGCTTCTGCCTCTTCCATGCTCCCATGTAAAATGACCCCGCAGCCGGCACATGCACTAGATATGCACCACAAAGGTGTCGATAAGCCCAATGGCCATTGTGTCTATCCTAGCTATCGGATCAGTGAACAAATGTAACATAGTTTGTGTCACATTATCTCATAAGAGTCTGCTGCGGACGGACAGACGGCATCCCTATATGGACATCAGGGAGGTGCAATAAATAGATGTGTGTCACACAATGACAGCCTGAGAAATGTTATCTTGGAGTCAGCAGCAACAGACACAAGCTGGATAGGCACATCCAGTGGTGCTTCTCGGTGACGTCACACACAAAGTGGGCATGCAGGGTTGCCTTGAATATGCAGGTGGCTAGCTGTGCAATTGGGTGTCTGCCAACATCTTGACAGCCCCCTCCCCTGCACACACACAATGGTACAGTAGTTATTTTTAATTTTTAGACTCCAGTGCACAATGTATGGGCTACACATTATGTACCTGTTTACGCGCATGCCATTCTCCCAAAACAAGGTGGAAGAGATGACACCTCTAGCTAAGTTACTGATTCTTGAGTGATTTTTGCATCTGACAAAAACTTTCGTGATTGAAATGTCTTACTGTGTCCATCTATCAACCTGCTATGCGTTGTGTGTTCACTTGAGAATCAGTACTTAGCTACTGT